>JAWLRI010000156.1:407692-473778 GCA_034781795.1 Crypturellus tataupa
GGGGCCCCCGGAGGAGGGGATGGGTGCGCGGCGCGGCCGGCGCGCGGCGGGCGGGATAACGGGGAGGCGATGCTTGGTGCCCGGGGTAACGTGGCCGTCGGTCGGAGCCCCCCGGCTGGGAGCCCCCCCGCCGTCACCCCCGTGTCAGGTGCCAAGGGAGCTTCCCCGGTGCAAGGGGCAGGTTTCCCGCGCGCTGCTGCCCTGCCGGCGTGGCCAACAGCGACCCAAGTGCGTCACGTTGTTTTGAAGGCATCCAATTCCAAAAATGGTTAATTCCTGCGCATTCCCCAGGCTTTTTGTACTTGGCGCTTGTCCCCGTGGAAAGCCGAGCGTCAGCACGAGGCCTCGAGCCCCGTGGGCCGCGCGCGTGCGGAGGCCGCGAGGGAGCCGGGCGGCAGCGGGCCCTGCTGCACGCCGGCTCCCGTGCGAGGGGCAGCGCCACGCGTTATCCCGGGAAGCGCCACGGGAAATCCCTGCCTCCCTGAACGAGGTAGCTGCACTGCTGCGTATGCTAGGTGAAGCCCAAGGAATTGTCAGCCTGTCCCTTCCATTGAACGCATGCAGGAAGGAACTCCGATCCCTCAAGATTAAAAGCCGAGAGAGAAGGATGGGGAGAGCCTTGCCAGGAAAAAAAATAGAGACAGCAAGAAGGCGAGACTGACTCATCCTACCTGGGCACAGTTAAGTGACAGGTAGCTGTATGTTCCTCATACTCACCCCCCTGAACTCTTTTTACACTCATTACTTTCTCTGATTGATTAATTGTCTCTCAAGGACAAGTCCAAGTGACATTTATATATAAGCCCAGAATGTGACTATCAAGCCGTTCTTCACATGGAAACAGGGAGAAGAGAGATTTGCAGGACCATGAGAGAACTTCAGACGGGTCTTTGCATTGCAGGAGGAAGCTGGGGCAGGCAGCCAGGAACTGTCCACTGCAAAATGAAGAGGGGTGTCCAGTCCTTACCTCTTACTTCATCCAGAGGTGTGTGGATGGATCTGCAATCTGATGTCACATTGTGGTGAAAGGAAGACCCTCTTACTGAGAAACAACCTCAGTGAGCTGTCATTCTGAATATGGGCACCCATGGACTGTGCACCCATACAGTCTATTGGAGCCCACATAGAAAGCCTCGTACTTCCTCAGAATTAAAACAAATACGTAAATATTGTAATTTGGACCCGTCTGTAAGTCTCAAAGAATCTCTAGCAAGCCTCTTCTCACACCTGGTATCTCACCATGCAGAAATGCACCACAGTGATGAGGGCCAAATTTGGCCCCTAATTTTAGCATGTTCTTTCGCTCTAGATTCAACTTCTCATCACAGTGTGTACACCTAGCCCTGTTGATCTCTGTGGAGCTAATCCTGATGCACACCATAAACCTAAGGCCAGTATTTGAGACTTAGCTTTATTCTACCATGTAAGAGATGCCCGGGTTTTAGTGGATTTTACCTGTTGCCGTTTGGGTGTGTTTAGCAAGGTGAGCTGTGCTGAAGGCTGTAGCTGGATCCCAGGAGTGCCTGGGTGCTTTACAGGATCAGTCCATTGGTCACTCTCTTACTGTAAATGCTGGAGCCACATCCTTCTTACTCCCTCTTCAGGGATCCTTTCTCATTTTCATTGAATATTCACTGCCAAGTAGATGTTCAACTCTGCAGGTTGTTAATATGACTGTATTTGGGACCACAATTTTCTTTGAAGTAAACTGGTGCAGAAAGTATGGTTTCAGTCTAAGACAAACAACAGCAACAACAACAAAAAGTAAAACTGACATGATAAAAGAGTGAATTTCTCTTCTGATAAGACCTCCTGCCTAGAATCTCTTCGTAGTATTATCTCCTAACACACAGAAGATTTTTTTTGTATGTTTACAGTTGCATACATAGAAATTGGAGTCCCAACAATCTATGCCGAAGCTGTAATTTAGGGTTAATAAAACAGATGATAGACATTGAAACAGTGCTACTATGATGCATGTTATTAAAGCATTTCACACCAGATTATCTGGTGTGCATCAAGTTTTAGTCACATTGAAGGAAAACTTTAAAAGGATACAGTATATCTTTTGCTGAAAGTAGAAAGTATATGATGTGCAAATATAAACATATAAAATATGATCTTAAGGAAACAGCACTGAAGATATAGAGTTGTTGTTGCTGCTGTTGTTGTTATTATCATTATTATTATTATACAACTTAACAAAGCTCTAAAGTTTTTATGATACACAGAATTCCTTTGCCTTATTTTGGGTGGGATTCATCTTCCCTCCTTCTAAGCTTGTTGTTTAGGTCTTTCCTCTACAAAATAGAGCGACACCTTCTCAGAAGCCAATGGTCCCATTTATTTTAGGTCAGATGAATCCCCTGCTAGAGGTGCTCTTTGCCTGTAGGAAGAAACAGGTGACTAGTTTATTTTGAGGGACTGAAGTCGGATGAGAAGAATCACGCATTTATTGTTTCTGGTGGCATATTTTCTGTTGAGATTTCTTGTGCTATGAGTAATGAGTGGTTAGTTCCCAAAGGATACAGATACACCTATAGGAGGGGTGGAGGTTTGAATGCAGGGCATAATCCTTCCATACGGTGTCTAATCCAGCACTGATTGTTCAGCAGATCCGTCATCTCTGTGAAAAGGGCACTTACTGGTGCTTGCTTATTGGTGTTCCCTGATGGCAAATCACACCTGCAGGCTGCCTGCATACCAAAATCAAATTGGTTATTTTTGCCTTTGAAGTTCTTGCATCAAGTGCAGGCCTACTTACATATCAAAAATGTGTGGAAAATTACAAATTCACAAATTTGATTAATGACTATCTTTATCTTATGGAGCAAAGTCCTATCTACTTAATAAGCAGGGATTTTTGCAGTTGAATTTCTTCTGAATTATCCTGTTTGTGCAGCACATTAGTTCGCCACCAGTCAGATTTTGGTGTTGGCAAAAGGTAGTCCAGTTTTATGAGAAGAATTTTATCTAAAGGAATTAACTGTAGTGATGGGATTTTCCTACAAGGCTTGTGTATAAGACTGCACTGTTGTTATACCAGGAAAGAAAGCAAAACCAGTTAATCATTTTTAAAGCTTTTTTCCCTAGTAGGAAAAATCACTTCTTTTTAAGAAGAATAGAATTTATCAAAAAGTATGAAACAAAAATGCTCTCCCACTGTATTTCTGAAACCAGAAACTCTTACTGTACTTCAAAGTTCAGCTCAGTTTGCTTTGTCTATGAAGGAATAAAGAGGAAAAAAAACAGTATTCCCTATCAAAAGACTTTTTCATGTACTTCCTTTGTCAGCAATGGATCAAAGGTATCCTTAGATATAGGCACCTATTCTCTACCTCAGCGACGTATTCCCAGTCAGTGAATCGCTGAGGCCTGCGTTCAGATTCAGTGCATGCTAGAATTTCCTCAGTTTTCATTAGAATTCAGCACATTCCTGCAGTTGGGCATTTTCAGATGTTCTGCTCCATGGAGGAGAGCCTTAGCATGGATGTTTATACATTTACATACGGGCACCTTTGATCCCATGGAGTGAATGAAAGCTGCTGATTTGCATCTGTAAGCAGTCCCAGTGCGTTTTTGTGTGCTATAAACAAGCAGCTGCAAAGCCTAACACTGCTCTGTGAATTACCACTGCGGGAGTAAAGAAGACACTCACCGCGTTCCTGTTCACCTATCAAACAGCGCATCTGCTGTCTGCTGCATTAACTTCATATTACTCAATCAGGCAGAGTTGGGTTAGGCACAAGACAGGACATATACATTTTACCACAAAATGACACCACATTCTAACAGGATGCTATAACACAAACCTCAGATACAAACCTTTACTCTGCTCTATTATTCTTTTAATTAGGCAGAAGCAATCAATTAATCATGGGTTCAATACAGCATTCTTAATAATGTCATTACGTACATTGCATAATTTCTTTTAAACACCAGGGAAGAGGGCATTGAAAGATCTGTGCAATACGTAATTTGGCTGTTGCTGGGAGTCATGAGAGAGAGCAAGTGAATAGCGTATATTACCAAAAGGAGTGTGCTGTCATTACGCAGCGGGAAAGACATGCATTTGGAATAACTAACAGAAGCCGTGAATAAACACTAATGAGAAGGAAGATGAACTGTGTTCTAGGAAGCGATGCGGCTGCTCTCAGTTTACTAAATGTCAGTTGCTTAAATTGCAGTGTCTAGAAGGTAGTGGAATATAGAAATAAAAATCCTATGTCGTAATTCCCTAAATGCTCTCCATGTTGTCACATCATCCATTTGTTTTTTCTGCTTTCGAAAGAACTGATAGAACATTCTCTATTACAGTTCACCTGTGTTGTGGATTTGGTATAGACTAACAAGCTGAGGCAAACACAACCTCACTGCTGAGCTGGGAAATAAATAGAGGCTTTAAGTCATGCCCATGTTTTGTGCAAGTAGCTGCAGTGTTTGGAGGCAGCAGCTCTCAGTGTGTACACATAGGGTACCTGCTTCCAGCAAACACAGGCTGGAAGAGGTTGCTTCGTGTTGAGGGAGGAGACTGAATAACCCACTTGTCCGATGTAGCTATTTGCAAGCTTTTATTACAAACAATATCTTGGAGTCAGGGAAGTAAGAAGTCTTGCCAAGAGATTGTTATGAGTGTGAAGTAATCCATGAAGTTTATGTTTTAGAGTCCTAGAGACACCGTAGTTGAGAATCGCATGGATGCTGTTGTCTAATGGAAATGAGATATAAAATGCATATAAAATATGGCGACGTTTCTTCCAGTTTCATATTACATTTTGCCTTTTCATTATCTCAGAGTCTTAACAGCAGAGCTGAATACTGCAAATACTTGCTTACCCCTGTACTTTTATATACATCATTAGCACTGTCAACTTGCTCACATAAATAAGAAATACTGTCATGAAAAAAAATTCTTTAGGATGAGATTCTTACAGTGCTTGATCTAGAGTGCAACCTGCTGGGACTTATGTCTTCTGAATTCAGATCTTATATACCCTAATACATATGCTGAACTGGGAAAAGTGGATTCCCAAATTATGTCACAGAATTAGTATTGGAAATGGAAGGAAAACTGTAGAAAATTGTAGTGTCTTTGATACTACAGTGTTGCACAGCAAGGAGCATGAGCAGGGGGTTCTGGAGAGAAAGAGGCAAAAGAGTCATCCAGGGAATAAACCAGTGGGTTGAACCACACACCTTCTTCTCTCCCCTTGAAAAATAAAACTCATCTCTCTCACTGTCCAGTCACCTCTACATTCACTTAAACAGAGCTGCCTACAGTATGTGAAATATGACCATCTGACAACTCTCAGTAATATCAGAGAAACCAAATTGTTTGATTTTAAGTGAGGGAAAATTCTCGTGGTCCTTTTAAAGGCTGGAGGCTTGGTCTGCGAAGAAGAGCACAAGCCTTGCTCTACAACAGTTGTTCCTCGGGATACTTTCATTCTGTGTCAGGAAAATCCACTAGGAAATTGCTATGGGACATTTGAGCTTTAAATTCATATCCTAGCATATTGGTTTATAGTCTTTTTCTCTGTCCTTTTTCTTTCTTTTTTTTTTAACATGCACCTAAGTCTGATTATCACATAATAATTGGCAATAGTTGCTAGGACTTGGGAAGGTAGACATCCAGGTGGTTTTATGTCAGGTTGGAGTGTGTGGGAGTTGTTAGGGGTAGAAGTTTTTGCCTAATTTCTTAAGGAAATGAGGCATATGCTGTGTGTCTGCGTGTGTTTGTGCAGCAAATTGCTCCCTCTCTTCTAGCTTTGAATCTGTTGTTCAAACATGGTCAAATTTGGCAAAGGAAGGGAAACCTTAGAGAAAAAAATTTTTTACAAGTGTCCTAGAAAATGGCAGTTGGATAAAGAAATAAACTTTTTATAAGAACTTTTTAATAAGCTTATTTCTTTTATAAGAAATAAATTGCACGAGTAAAGGTGTCAGCTTACTCTGTGAACCAGTCACTGTGATATAGCCAGTAAAATGGTCCATCTCTGCCCATTATTTTCAAACCTCCACACTTACCACTCCCGGAGTTTGCTTTCTTTAGCCCAGCCAATGTATAAATGAAGGAGAATGGGTACATGGGGGGCTGATCTGAGGGGGAACTGGGATTGCTGAAGTCCTAGAGTGCTGGGCAAGGGTGGATGGAGAGATAGGAGACATGGCATCGGAGTCATACAAGGACATACACGAACCCAAGCTAATAGTTGGTTTTGTAAAATAATATATATTGTGCAGGATTCTTGAATGGCACCATCAGTGTGTGAGAAAAGAGTAGAAAAGTCAGCCTGAGATCTCAGAGAATTTTCCACCCCAGTCTTTTGGAATGAACCGTTCTCAAGGAGAGTGACCATCCCAAAAGGGGTGCTCTCATCAACTTTTTGATCAATAAGATTCCACAGCTCAGCCCTCACTACTTGAAGAACTACTTTCGTAATGACATTTTCCTTATTGTAGATTGGTCTGATTTCTTCTTGTCCTTCCTTCAGTGGCCACAGAGATACTGCCCCCTTACTAACAGTCTTGTGCGTAATGAAAGCCTGTCATCATTTCTCCCTTCACTCGTCTAAACAAACCCAATTACTTCAACCTCTCTTCATTTGTAGCATTTTCTAAACTACTGCTTCTCTTTGGACTTTATCCAGCTTGTCTTTAGCTTTTTGAAAAGCGTGGTAGTCCAAACGGGAGGATGTGTCCCAACTGAAGTCTTTAAAAGGCTTAGAGAAGAAATATAATTGCTGTCTTTTATATAAAATAATTTGTTAGCATATACTGGGATGACAGTAGTTTTATGTTTTCCATTTATCTTTGGTTTTGCGGTAGTGTCATAACACTGATCTGTGTTCTATCAATACCCTCAGGTCCTGTCAATAGGTTTTGTTGTCTTGACAGTTATTCTCACTTTGGGTTTGATTTCTTGCCCCTAAGTAGAGGCCTTGGTCTTCACTGTAATGAATTTCTCCTTAGTTATTTTGCATACAGGATGTTTGTAAGGTAGAGCTTGTCATATCTGAATATGATTTTATCCAACTTTGCCTAGATAAATGGAGGCTGAAAATACAACCTGTTACACCTGGGCAGGGAAAGCCAGGAAAGCTCAGCTTCTTTCCTGGAAACAGGAAACAGTTAGCAGTATTGCATAATTTATTACAGAAACATCCAGGAATATTCTTGAAATACCTGTAATGAGTTCTACTATTTAGTTGTGGAGTTGAAATTAGAGAAGGTTTTGACAGCAGCATTTTTAAAAAGAGACGCTTGGAGTTTTGTGTTCCTGCAAAGCAGCCTTAGATGTAGCAGCCAGAGTAAGTGAAATGCCTCCTAAGGATGAGCATGATTTTCTGCACTGGTGAGGACAACCAGATTTTAAGGCTCTTTGGAAAACTTTGAAGAGGAAACCAATTTGGAAACATCAGGATGCAATTTGAGCATCTGTACCTGCAAAGCTGTGCTGTGCTCTGTCTGGGCCCAGCGTCTGAAGCCAGACGCGCGGCACAGCAGCTCGGCCTAGCGCTGAGCAGCCCTGCGGCTGGGCCCCGGCCGCCGCGTGTCTCGCTGGCGCGCGGCAGGGATGGCCTTAGTGCAAGACCAGCTACGTTGGCCGGTTAGGCAGAAGCTCCATCTTGGGACTAGGCTTAGCCAAATACCCACAAGCCTGTCTTTTTCTTTCTTTCTTTTTTTTTTTTTTTCTTCAGAGTTATCCTCTGTGGCCGAATAAAGGATTGTACCATCCCATGATGGCAGTTTAACATTTTTCGCAAGCAATGAATGTCAAAAATTGAGGATACCAACTACATTTTTTTTCTTGAGACCTTTACCCAAGGTCATTCCCTGTCATTCTATCATTCCCTGTGCAGAGTGGTGGTAAATGCACTTATTAAAGAGCTTATTCATCAGTGCTTACACCATATAGATGTTCCTGTAGATTGCTGGCTGTTGCGTGCATGTATCCTCGTTCACATACGTACAGCGTCCTTGTCCACGTTCGCAGGCATGTACAGATGTAAGAAATGTTGCCTGTGATGCAAAGTGCTTATCCTTTTTGGACAAATTTTAATTGTGCTGTCCTGCTGTTGTCTCTCATCCCTGAACTTACTTATTGAGAAACAACCCTAGGCACTGCTTGGATTCCAGTCCATGTTTTCCTCTTATGGCTTTTCCTACAATCATGCTCCATGTGCTAAGAGTCCTAATACAAAAAAGTACTGGGTTGGTGGCATGAACAGCCTTTTCTTTTCTAAAGAAAGCATAACTTAACATATAGCTGCCACAGAACCAGAGCTGCTAAAACATATTACAGAATACAAACAATAATTGCAAACCAGGACTAACGTACAGCCTCTATAAGCTGACCAAGCATGTATATATTGCATTTAATAAAGTATATATCCTCAGACAGAGATAAACATTATTTCTGCTTTTAGTTAAAAATAGACCAGAATGATTAAAATCAGGAAGACATTTATTTTCTGAGGTTAATAAATCAACGTGTAGCTTTTCAGTTCATCACATGCTGGAAACAACCCCCATATTGCTGAATAAATCAGTCTGTGTTGCTTTATATTTGACAAGATGTTTATTTCTAAGCCAGCAATACTCCATGCAAAATAACCCATCTACGAACAAGTAGGAAATCATGTTTAATCAGACCTTTCAGAAGAGAGAAACGAAAAAGGCAATGGAATGTGTGATTGGCATGAAAAAATAGACATTTCCCTTCGCTCCTTCATTTTCCTCTGTTGGAAGATGTTATTTGAGGTCAGGTAACCCATGTAGGCTGGGGAAAAAAAACATAAATCCAAACCCCAATGCCTATAATATGTTAAGGAGAGGCATATTTGTGGGGAAGTTCTCTGAGCAGCTTGTGTCTCTGTATTTTAAAGGTAAGCAGCTAAATATATGAAGCTCTATGAGCACTATTATGAACCTAAATGGAGACGGGGAATTCTGTATATGTTTTTGCACCTAAACATGTATGACCATAAGGTTGTGAAAAAGGATTCATTTTATTAAGTTAGAGTGTGATATTAATCAGATATTGCTATATCAAATATGGCTGTGATTTTGGGTCTTGGCCCTGGGGTAGCTGGTATTGACTGTATCACTATCTGCATGATTTTCATATACGACCCTATATCAAGTACATTGTCCACCAAAACTGTCTTTTCCTTCTTTAATAATGTCTGTAGCAAAATAGGAACAGACTGTCAGCTGCATCTTATGCTAACCGAAAGGCAACATTAGAAGTTTTCTTTATTAAGACAAAAACAAACCCTGGCGTGTCCTGAACGTCTTCGTATATAAACAAGATATTGAGTATATTAATAGGTTAAAGGGGACTGTTTAACTACATGCATGCAACTGAAATGCAGAAAGTATGCGTAGAAAGGTTCTGGGGTTTTTAATTTGCATGCCACTGGTAACCACAAAAGGGAAATTTTGACAGTATTTATAATGCATGCATTGATACGTTTACAGGGGGAATGCTAACTCATTTATGGTAATTCATCTGCTTTTAAAGCCTGTTGGCTTAGTATGTTTTTTCCCTATAAATGATGCTTTAAGAACATCAACTTGCAGTTGTTTCATGATGCAAGAATGTTAGTGACACCAGGAGAATTTTCATTTATTTTCTTCTCAGAAAAACATATTTTTCTCTCAGTTAAAACATTATTTTAATTGAAAAACTGCTCTTTAATTACCATTGTTATTTCTACAGTGGGAAGCTTACTCTGTTTTGGAATGTCGGTTTTGTACTTAATTCTCTGCCTTCCCAGCTTGTGTAATTCTGCATAGACAATTATTAAAATGTAAACTCGTCTAACAACAAAAAGCCCACAGGCGCTGTGCTGCAGAGAGATGAATAGCTACGGAGACAAGTAGGAAGTGAGAAATTTGAACTCGAGCAGGCAAATGGCACAGGACAGAACATCCATGGGATTGGTCGGGGATGGCTCTGAGGATGGAGGACCGGCACTCCGGGCCTTGCCTTTCCCTGGCTGCCTGGCAGGAGGGAGTTATCCCCATTACCCGTACCTCAGTTTGCCCATCTCTTCAATGAGGACCCTAGCACAAGCAGAGTCACAAAGTACATACAGCTTATCAAGTGTCGGATGCTGCTGTGAATTCAAAACGTTTGAAAAAATACCTGTTAGTAAATATATTGCTTTTATACATCCCCCTAGGCAGAGCCTATTTACTCATTTTGGTCAAAAGTCAGTAGAGAAAAGATTATAGTTATTTGCACTAGGTCTTTAAGAAACTGCTTTTAAAACAGTTTACAAAGGCTCTGCTATTAGCCTTAGAAGAGGTGAAGGGGGTTCAGCTGGACTGAACTCACCCAGATGCCTGGAGTGGGGTGAGGATGGAGGGACAAGGACTGAGCCCTCAGTGTGGGCCTGGGGAGGGGAGGCTGGGCTGCTTTGCAGGGCTGGGGCTTCCTTCTTTTGCGTTGATATAGAAGTTTTTTTTTTTTTTTACTTCTTTGAAATCCTTGAAATGTTATGCCTAAAGTCTTGCATAGCAGCATATTTTGGTTAAGATTTTTGCAATAATGCTGACCTGCTTGCTTTTTGCACTTTGTTTTTTAAACCAAAATTAACTGGTCTCCTAGGTCCAGAATGCAACTGCATCTTCTGCAGGTGTCTAATTCTGCATTCTGTGTTCAGCATCTTGCCTGGGTCCATGTAAACAGTGTAATTTAGCTCTCCCTGCCACATTAGTAACTGTGACCTGGCTGGAGTGGGGAGCCTTAGGGGACAGGAATAGCAAGTTGTTATCAACACCCCTGGCTGTGATCCCTAGTGACAATCTGAGTCACTGTCCCTGGGACTGTTTATTATTGCCCCTTCCTTTCTGACTGTTTGTGTAGGATATAGTGCTAAGAAAACCACAGGAAATGATACTGTTAATCTAATGGGAGCAGAAAGCTGAAGGGGGTGGGCATGGTGGTTGTTTGTTTGTTTGTTTTCTTTTTTTGACCTGGTGGTCAAGTGGCAGGATGTTCTTTTTCATGTAGCTTCTATTCTGCTTTGGGTTTCTCTTTCCAGACTTTATGTGAGCAAAGTGTTTGTTTCTCAGAACTTAGTTGCCTTGTATTGGAACTCCTTACTAAAACTTTACTAGAAAGTATGTCTGGATACATGATGCAAGGCATTTTATCTTGCATTATTGGTGAGATGAGATTTAACTGAAAAAAACATAGCACAAGCCAGGGAGGGATATACGGCAGAGTTTCCACTGGGATGCTACACCTTAAAGTAATAAAATGCTGTAATATTATGGACAGGTTGATCTTTAGAAGAACATCTCTAGCTATGGCTGTATAATAAGGATTATGCAGTTTACTACGTAAAGAAATGCAGGAGACAAACGTGGTAATGTACTCAGAAGGATCAGTTTTGTAGCTAATGGTAGAGATGGACAATATTGCTGCTCTCTTCTGGTTCATTCATGCCTACAGTCACAGGCTCAGCTTAATTCACTGCAGCTATGAGCAAAGACACGTTTGCAACAAAGCTGAACGCATTCCCTAGAGCTCCCGAGAGGCCTCCAGTCTCAAATGCTCAGAAAATTCTCCAGTCACAATGAGGTTTAAGCAAAAATAACGTACCGGTCACTCTACTAAGGAGAGGAAACAAAGTAAACACACAAAAACCAGAGTATACTGTTTTTTCCTTAAAATCATGAGAGCTGTTGCATGAAGTCCTCTTAGGAGAGGAAAAGCCTCATGTGCAATATAAATATATAATGTAACACTTAGAATGACTAGGCTTTTAATTTTGCCTGTCACTTCAAAGATTAGATGGTCTCCATGAAGCAATAATAAGGGAAGTCTTACAGTTTTGTTATAAAATCATTCTGGGAAAAATAACTGCTTTGAAATTTCTTCCTGTCCATGTATAAGTACAGTTAAATTCAAGTCTGTATAGGTAGTCTGGGCATGATACAAGTTTTGCCTGTGCTTTTAGGGTGCGCGTAATAGAAATGCGTGTAGAAACCATCTACTGACACTGCATTAATTTAGTGAATGCTGTCACCCAGAGTGTTAAGCGCAGTCTGCTTACGGAAACATTTGTAATCTGCGTGGCTGAGAAAGTGACCTAAAAAGTTGCCTTTAGACTTTTATATAACCTCAGCTTGACCTGGCTGCATTTCAGCTGAAGTTTTCAACAGGCAGTAACTTACCCTCTTTCATGTGAGCAGCAGGGAAGACCTCAGACTGAGGGACAGCAAGTAGAGAAAATTGCGTAAAGGGAGGGGGGAAGGATGGAATGAGGAAAACATAAGACTAGAATCTCTCTGAAACTTGGTGACGATGACAGTAAGACTATTCGTATTGTTTGGCTTTACCCTGGGCCCCATAAAACTTTAATCCAGTCATGTGGGGAAAGGAAAGTAGATTAATGTAGAAATTATTTGTACAAAAGAGCGTGCACTAGAACATGCTTTCCTAGCAAAGGAGTTGGGATTTGGCATTCAAGATGTGCAAAATGGGAACAAATATTTGTCTTTGAAAAGGTCTCAGAAATAAATAAAAAAACAACCCCCCTGAGACAGGAGGAGCATCACTACCAGCATTAATAAGTCACGTCTTGTGAAGAGCAGCACAGTTACTTGTGTTGCAATGGCCAGAAGAGCGGGTGTGTTGCTAAAGAACAATATTGGTTATTTTTCCTCTGGTGCTTCCTTTTCTGTTAGCTTCTGAAGGGTCTCTAGAATCTGACATTCCCTCTGATAATTCCTTTGAGAGGAAAATGTAGCTGCTAGTCTTTGTTTGGAGTTGTGGACAAAACTCTTTGCAGTTATGTGAAGCACTTCACAGGTTTTCTGCAAAAAAAAAAGAAAGAAAAAGCTTTTTGGCACAGATTTGGTCATTAATTGGGTTTTGTTGCAGTTAGGAAATTGAGCAAGATAAAAAAATAAGCTTTCCTCCAAGAACATAATACTAAATAAAAGCCCATTTTCATTTGGGTCAGAAGTTTGTACCCTGTCAAAATAAATGGGAATACATAAAATGAGGAAAATTAATAAGGATGATATACTTCAAAATGCCTAGAGTGCCTTAGACTTGCAAAAGGTTTGTGTGACTGAAACCTGGTCCATTTTTTTTAACATGTACCTTTCATATTAAAGAAAATTCGAACTTCAGAGCTCACACTGCCTTGTTCTTTAGTGATATTTTGCTCACACTGATGTCCTAATGTGACTTAAAGCATTTGATAAATGCTTTGTGGCAAGCCAATGGGAAAGCTGAAGGTGAAAATATTTTCTGAAAATGGGAACTTAGGCTCCAAAGATCTTGTAGATAATTTTGGCAAGTATGCCCTGTGGTTCAGAGCGTTACACTAACCTTGAGCACTGCCTTTCTCTTTGAGCTCTTGTATTGCTTTTGGTGACAACATGCATGGAGGGCACCCTTACATGGATGAGTAGAAAACGATAGCCCTGATCATGCTTCAAATTCATGGGATTTCAGCACCTTTGAGTGTTTCCATGTATCTGGAAGTAGCTTCCTAAGAGTCTACTTCCCGACTATTGCTGGAAGTGTATCATAAAGGACCTTTGTTTAATTGACCAAGCTCTGTGCTAAGAATAAGGGGGGGGAGGGTTGCCTTCACTACGTTGATGGAAAGCCAGCTATAGAATCTATATAGAATCTATATAGTGGTTAGGAATCCACCTTTAATTTCCAAGCATGATGGAACTTTCATGTGAGTGTTTGTCACGAATGTGAATTATTGGAATTGTACCCTATACCTAGGCAAGGTTGTTATGGTGCCTTTTGCAACATCATTGATCTTCCTCAGCTTAGATGGAAACAATGAGTGTCAGTGTATGTTTCTCTGTTTGCAAAGATCTCATGGACAGTGATTTCCAAAATAAAAGGGAGGAATTCAGCCCTGGGGTCTCTTTTTTTTCAATGCCTACAATTCTGTGGCTTCCAGGATTTCCCTGCTTTTGTTGATGCATTCACCAGAGTTTTCACAAGATCATTTTCCAAAACCCCTCACTGGGTGCGCACTCAACCCCCCACATTCACACCCTCCCTGCGCACACCTTGAGCAGAAGCAACACAGCAAGTCCCAGGAGCATGTGACAGCAGGATGGTGGCCATCAGGTGTTCCTGCTTGCTTCTGACCTCCACCCACCTGCTTTCCTTTCCTTTTCACTGTGAAGGAACAGCTCTGATAGTGGGATTGTTCCTGGATTTGTTGCTGAGCTCTTTAGCTTATTTTCTATGACCTTGTTTACCTTGCAGGAGTCACTGAGCCTGAACTGAGTCCAGTACAAATGTCACAAGAGTGCAATGGCCTGGCAGGAGTAGTAGGCATAAAAACGCTGCGACTGTTACCCTGCACAGGAAATGGCAGTGCTAAAAATTGTTGCTGGAAGAATCTGAGCCAGAAAAGGGCTGAAGTCTCCTGCAAAATGGCCTGCCTGAGATAACTACCATCTCCATTTGGTGATGGACCCCATCAGAGATCTCAAAGTCTAGTCACTGGGCTCAAAGAGCAAAATAAGATTTCACTTCAAGACACCTGGCTTGAATAATGGGCAAAATTCTTCAGGATGGCAGAGTGTAGAGCTCTTTTTTTCAGGTGAGCCTCTCTTGTTCTGGCTGCTCCCAGCTCCTGCGTCTGGAGGACATCGCTGAAGAGCCCATCACTAGCAGCTCTTACTATGGTGAGTGCAGGGTGGAGCTTCCAAAAGCAACAGCAGAAACAGGAAGGCTGATTTGCCTCATTTCTTTCCTGGATGGCGGTTTAAATTAATCCTTTGGCTGGATCGTTCGTGCCCTTAGTGTGAGTGTCTCGGTCCTTTCTTTTGCCTGCAAAACCGTGCTAAAGGCCACAGTTCAGAGTCAAGATCTCTTCCCTAATGTCCTTGAATGGTTACACTGAGAGCTGTAACGTATAAGCTGTTTTAAAGTAGATTTAAAGTAGATTCACAAATGGGCCCTCCCTCAAAATGGTCACTTGCAGTAAGAGCGTTATCTTTTGTTTTTATCTTGGAAAATATTGATTTGTAGCATAGTAGATGCTAACTGTCAGTTCACTGAAATTCCTTTCACTCTCCTCCCTCCAAATGTCATCAAAACCAAAATTATTTCTTTTTGTCCCAATGCATTTTTTTTTCTCAGAGGTTATTTGGATTTGACTGTGACCACAGTGCTCTTGGCAGGCTTGTAATGGGCCTATAAACTTCCCAGTTGTGAGTGGCTGCTGGATAAAAGTGTTACTTTAAAGAATGATTTGGGGATATTTGTAGAATCTGACAGTCTTACCCAATGGATTTTTCACACAGCATTTTTTGTATTGCTGCTACAGTTTTCCCCATGATTTCCTCATATAACCCGTTTGAGTATGAAACTTATTAACATGTCTTTGTTTTTAAATGTCTTCAAGGCAAAAATGTGGAATGATTGCAATCCTGGAATGTTTTAAACACAAATAAAATTACCAAAGAAAAGTCTAAAAAACAGGAGGGAAAATCAACACTGAGGGGAAAAAATGGAGATTAGGGGAGAGGGGCAGCAGTCTCCCAGAGCTTTGGTCAAGTTGTAGCTGACACGTCTCCTAACTGATGTCGGCAAGGAAGGTTAGGATTTTCTGAAGAATAAAGAGGAATTTGTTTGGTTTCTGAGCTACTCTGAGGCAAGAAATCTTCCCCAGCTTCGATGAGCTTTTAATCAGGACTTCACTCTCTGACAGACTCCTGAGTGAACCTCCACTTCCAGCTCTCAGATGAAGGAATTGACTTTTTTTCAGGCTGGTCCTTCTAGTGATTCACCCATTCTTTTGCTAGAGTGGGCATAGAAGGGCTGTTTGTTCCAGAAGTGAGTCTAAACTGTAAATGTCAGCTCCTCATTCAACCTTTCCTAAAGTTGGGAGACATTCTTGTCTTTGGACCAAATTCCTCCCCTTTTTGCCTTAAACAATATTTATCCACAACATACGTAGAGAAAGGTGCTGTTAAGTAGCGCTGTCATTGTTCATATTACAGGGAAAACTAAGGAATACAGAGATCACTTTTATTTAAAAAAAAAAAACAAAAAAAAACCACTTTCATTTTAAACAAGAAAATCACACCTAACCCATTCTTGCCTTGTCCAAGGCAGCTAATTAAGAGCTGGTGTCTCCAATTAATTTTAGTCCTGCGTGTGTGAATTAGGAGGCAAACTATGTGGTATTTTCAGTTTGCAGAGTGCTTGTTTACTAAATCTTACAGTGTTTGCCTCCTGAGGAAAAACAACTCTGGGAGTGCATGCAAGCATGCTGTGAGATTTAGTGCATCTGGCATTTGCAAAATAATGGTTCTCAGCCAAGATGCTTGTAAGAGAATGAGGCAAATAAAGATTACAAAATATATAGGATTACACAGCATGGTTTTAGTGTTGTCCTTTTCCAAGTAACTGCTACATTCGAGGGCATCTGGCAACAATATAAGGCAACAATCCTTGGTATTAAACTTGCAAAAATCCTTGAGTGGAGAGAATGGAAGCGCTCTGACTCTTCCTGAACTACTTTAACCTGAAGTTCAATTGACTTGATAGAGGTGTCTGTCATTTGCTATTTCCTTCTATTGGTTTAACATTTTTATCATCAACAACTCATATTCTATTTCAATAAAATCTGCTAGTCCTTTCTGCTAAGGTAACAGAAAATTGGCTTCAGAATTTGTTTTTTGGTGTGATGAGCTGAAAGAGAGGAAAATATTTTGGTGAAGGGAACTGGGCGCCTTGTCCCAGTGAAATAAGTCATTCTGTAGATGAAATACAGCCTGCCCCATCTGTCCCAGCACCAGCTCCAGGTGCTGGGACAGGAGATGACCCTCGAGCTAGAAGGAAACACACTTCTGCGGGTGGTGTGTTGCAGTGGGAACCAAGGCACATGTGTGCAGGGCGGTGGAGCTCACTGCTGTTGACCCCTGGGTGAATGCAGAGGGATCCATGGAAGTGACACCTGCGCTGACAGCATTGCAGGTGGTGGCCTGTCTCTTCGTTTTCCTACTATTTATATAGTGTAAGCAAATACAGCTATGATGGGTGCCTTGCAAATCATTGGTAAGGTGTTGTCTTCCCCAAACATTGGCTGAAGGCTTACACATTCTGTCATGCTGCTCTGAAATATTGCTTATCATGCCTTTCCTTCACAGCTTTTGTCGTATCCTTCATGTTAGCTCCGGATACCTTTTTTGTTAACCAAACTATGGAATGTGTCTGCTCATTTTTAAATAAATGCTAAGGCTGTCACTGATCAATGAGACTCCAGTGTAAAAGTTCAGATCCTGAAATATCCATTAATTTCTCTCCGTGTGTCACTTTAAGTGGACTAGGGAAGTGTATAGCAAGTTACTGCTGTTTCTCAGCCCTTAAAAACCTAAATGCCTTTACATAAGTTTAACTTCTGACTAATGCTCAGAGTAAGTCCAGTATGACAGTATTTTTTGTAAAAACTAATTTCCCTCCTACAAAGACCAGTACCAAGGATTTTGGCTTTGTTATATTAAATGTGTATTTTAGAGATGAATATGACAACCTTATTTCATACAAGTTAACATGTACATCCCAGCTGTGCTCCTAACTATTTACTTCAGCTGCAGCATTATGCCTGAGTATTAACGAGGTACTTCACTGAAGAGAAGACAGCTGGGAGATGATGAACTCACTGAGAAATCCATTCAAGGATAAGTAGGGTAAGAAACTATGAAAGATTAATTACTGTTATTTCATTCTGATACATATAATTTAAATGACACTGTTTTATATCCAGGAGGGAAGAATATTTTTCTATTTGTGTCATATAAGTGGCTTTCCCAAAGAGAATGGATTAATGCAAGTCTTCAGCACAAAGTCTTGAATTAGCTCCCCAAAGAGCTAACCAACTTATTTGTGGCTTACATTCTCACTGTATGACGGCAAGATGGAACATTTCAACTCCATTACATGGGAAATGCAAGAGTCATAGAAATGACAGATGGAAAAAGACTTGCTAGATCACAGTTATTCCATTAGTGGGTCACAAGACACTTGTTCAGTCTGTCACTATAATACCGGAATCATTCATTTTCTCTCCTTTAGGAGAGAAATACTATATATTAAAAAAAAAAAAACAAGCATTTCCTAAAGCTCAACAGAACCTGAAGTTCTGAACTCCCTTGAGTAGGGACTAGCCTTTGGAAAGCAAAAATGAACCCAGCAAACTGATCTTTCTCAAAGCAGGATGTTTTTCACCAGCTCAGTGACTGAAAAACCCTCCCTAAACCCCCAATATCCTTCTGTCTGCCAAAAATGTTCCTTCCCACAAAATTAAAGGAGCAGATTTTATAAATTGTTTTCCAGAAGTAACTTTTCTGATTTACTTAAATGTTGCAGAACCAAATACTCTTCCAATTAAAGCATCTTTTGAAGGGATATTTGAAAATCTTTATTTTCAAAGATCCACACTAAGTCATTTGTTATCCCTTCTTCCCATCATCATCCAAAGTCTTATCTGCTTCTGATGTTACTTTTTGACTTCTTAATCCTATAGTTCATGTACATTCTAGCCTACTTTTATTACAAGCTTGGAAATAAGAATGCATCACCTCTCCTTAGACTGAAGTGTGGTTTACATAACTACAAACAGTCTAAAATAATTTAACTTTACCTTCTTGTAATGCTAGTGCCCTGCATTTCCAGGTTAGTGGTTCACGATTAGCCACGTTGGAGGCTATGAAAGGTATGAAAGAAAAATGGAATAGGAGCCCAATGGGAGCTGTCTAATCCCTTGATAGTGTTTTATGATCGTGGCTCTTACAGGGCTAAGAGATTTGTCTCTTATAATCCCCCCTCTGAGCTCAAACCCAGCTTAATCTACCTGCTAAAACCTGGGAAAACACCTTATTTTTCAATAATTCTGTCATAGTTGGTGCTGCTACTGTGCAGGGTTAGGTAGTTCTACCATCTCTGCGTCTTACAGCTTACTGAATCAATTCCTGACAGATTTACAGATGTGTTTAGACAAGAGCCTGTGACTGCATTAGAAATATAAATTGATAGCATCAAGACAGTTATTTTGTCATGATTGTATGGTATATTCATTTTTTTTTTTAATTGAAAAGCCCATCAGCCGGTCTTTCTCACTGCTCCGCTATAATTGCAGAAACATTCTCCAGTGATCTGGAACTCTTTTCAGAAAGCAACAGAGTCACTGAACTTGGCATGATAAACATTATTGGAAAGCTCACATATTTTGAACTAGACTTCTGATTTTTTTTCCTCCAGGAAAAAACAATCAGAAGTCTAGTTCAAAACATGTGAGCTTTCCTGCACACACTCACTGGGGAATCGCTGCAGCCCTCCTGGCAGGGAGGGATGAGCCGCCTCCTTTGAGACTTTCCGTGCAGGAGGAGTATAGAAAAGAGCAGGATGATTCACAGTCCTCAGAGATGCAGCAGTGCTGCAGCAGGCTGACTGACTGGGCAAGGTGGATTTGATTCCCTTATGTGCGGTGGAAGCTAGTGTAGTGAAAACCATAGTCTGCTTGTCGACAGTTTTCCGATCAGATTTGGCTTCCAGTCTTTACAATGTTGGTGGGCTGCAGGGTTGTCACTGTTGTGGGGCAGAAGATAAAAACAACCAAAATAATTGCATGTTATGGATCATTGCAATTGCCATAGTAGCTGTTTGCTTTTCTTTTAAAAGGTTTGGCTTGCTAGTGTCCTTTCCTTCCTTCCTTCCTTCCTTCCTTCCTTCCTTCCTTCCTTCCTTCCTTCCTTCCTTCCTTCCTTCCTTCCTTCTTTCCTTCCTTCCTTCCTTCCTTCCTTCCTTCCTTCCTTCCTTCCTTCCTTCCTTCCTTCCTTTCTTCCTTTTCTTTGAAATCACTGTTAATAGGACATGTAAATATTTTCAACATTCTGCTTTGACATGTGCAATCTAACCTCAGCCCTTGTGACAACTTGCATTTCCAAGACATGAATATCTACACTACCGTTAAAAAAAGGCGATGAGGTCACAGGTTTCCTTGAGGACAATCAACATCATGAGGTTGAGGAAAAGTTCTCACAGGAATTTCGAGAAATCCCAACTGTTTCTTGGCTCAGTAAATTCCAGTGTGTACATGAGCCAGCCCAATATTTTATCAGGCCTCCTAGCTTTGAAAAATCTATTGATGAACAGCATCTGCTCGCCTTTTTGCCATAAACATCTCCGTGTAGTGTTTTATCACTCGCTCATATGCATCCTGTGTCTCAAACAGAAGGGTGGCTGGAGAAGTACCACTACCAGTCATGCAGCATCTTAACACCATAAAAGCAATGTTATTTTTGAGAGGGGAAATATAGGATATTTCTAGCAACCTAAGTATTTTTTTCAAAGTTTAGCGTTGTATTCATAAGCACATAGAAGAATGAAGTGTGTATTTTTTTGATATATTTAAGCATTATTTCCTTTATTAAATCAGACTATAACACCAGGTGAATACCTAATCTTTCCATTGGGATGTATTCTCAAAAAAAGATACTCATATAAATAAGTATGCCAAAATACTCTTTGCTTTGTAATGGATCTTGGCTCCTGCAAATTTCACTGTTTTTTCTTTTCGTATAGACTGGACAGTGGAAAGTAAAACACACCATCAATACTACAGTTTGCATGTGGATTTAACTTCTTGGCTTAATATGGAGGTGGAAAGATGAATGAAGGGAATATTCATTACTCTATATTAGTAACTCAAGGCAGGAGTTTGTGTTCTCTGAATTAGTAGTTGTGGGAATAGCCAGTGCATTGCAATCCTTCAGTTTTTAAGAGTAGTGTAATGTAAAATATCAAGTTAGTGCTGGAGCTTCTTGGTTATAGCTTCATTTACTGTGAGTGTTCCTTATAGTAATGCCAGATATTTTAGGGGGCCCAGTCAGATATAGTGATCTGGGTCTTCATTAATGGAATACTCCTAAAAACTGTGAAAAAAGCTACAGAAAGCATTTGTAAAATTCTCTGACATCATCCCGTGACAACATACCCAGTGGTAGAACTAAACACTTCTTTTGTTTTAGAAAGTGAGTAAATATGTGCTGGGAAAACAAAACAAACAAACAAAACCCTACATTTGTCCTCATTTACTAGCAATTGACACCAGGAGAAAGAGCTTCACAAGAAAATAAAACTTTTAACCTAGTCTGTCTTCTAGACTATCAGCTTCCATCCAAGAAAGTCTTTATGGATCTCGCATATGGAGCTTCTTAATAAGCACAAGTAAATTTTAAGAAAGATGGACATTTAATGGTCAATATGATATGAAAAATATTTTTCTCTTGGAGAAAAGGTCTAAGGGTGAGATAGTCACCCGCCACCTCTCCAAAGATGGCTGCAGGAGCCCTCGTTTAAGTGATGTGGACTCCTCCTGATGGAGAGGGATGTAATTCAGAGTTGCTGCAAATGCATCAAGGAGGAGACTGAATGTACAAAGTCATTCTTCTTCCCAAGCTTCAAAGTCTAAGAGGAGCAAAACAGAGCAGCTGTAGCCAATGATCGGCTGGCTGGCTGGAGGAAGAGCAGTCAGAGGCTGTAAAATGGTAATCCACACACCATCGGCAGCCAGGACTTCAGTTTGAGCATCAGGCATAGCATGGGGTCAAGAAAACAAAATTTAGGGCACAAGCAACATGGAGGGTTGTGTAAATGACTTGGTTTGTTCTCTCATTGGATAGCAAAGGACTTGGATAGCAATGGGGGAGGTCTGCCCATTCCTACTTTCTGCCCCAGAGATTTCCCTGCAAGCAGTGCAGTGAGCTTTGCATGTTTTTAGATACATTATGGACTTGGAAAGACATGATAGCAAATTCAAACTCAGCATCATTGTTGTGTTTTTCTGGCAAGTCTTTTCTTAATCAGTATAAATGATTTCCATCTACAATAGAATTGAATCCAGACCAGAACAGAGGATCTCAGTCTGCTTATCCTGTGGGAGGACTCGGATCGGGATGTGGCTCCAACCTTTTTGGCTCAAACTCATTTCTTGTCTGTGTTGTGGTTTTATGAGTTGATATAGCAAATATGTGACATTTGTTCTCCTTCTTCTTCTCTCGGAGTTTTTAGAGAGTTGAGAGTTCCCAGTGCTCTATAAAGCAGAAAACAACATAATAAGAAGAACTCCTAATAATAATGGGCATTCTGTACAGAAATCTCCATGCCAGGAAGAGCAACAATTATTTGCAGTCTCCTAAAGGTTAAAGATGTCATGGATGTTAATGCAAAGACACTTGCGGTTATTCATTAAATAGTCTCTTTTGGGGAAGAACAGAGACACAAATACCATTTTCCACAGTGGGTTCTACCAAGCAAAAATAACTCCTTCTGTATTTCAGGAATTTGTAAAGGGACAGCACTGCTAGTACAAAGAGGCAATCATCTCACTAAAGAATCTCAGTACAGTAATATGAAGGCTCAAAATGAGTTCTAACAAGTTCTTTCTGGTAGTCATTTGGAAACATGAAAACATCATCTGAAAAGAAAGTTTAGAGATGCTTTATTGGACCTAGCAATTTTATTCAAATGGATATTGGACTTTGATACAGCCAGTTATATGCTTGGTGGTCACCAGTGCCACTGACCTGCCGGAACAGCGAAGTCCCTTAAAAACAGATTTGCTAGGCAATGTGTTATCTGCTCACTGCAGCACAGGGGAAATGGGATGTATCATGGAGAAAAGATGAAAACAGAGGGAAAAAAAAAAAGAGGTAGTTTATTGGCGGTATAGGAAATTGCATTGCAAGTAGGTTTTATCACATCTAGTTTTAAGCAACTAAAAGTTAGCCATCTAATCCAGTTGTCTGGATAACTCTTCTACACAGTGTGGAGGGATGGACACTTGCAGCAAGTGACTATCTCCTCCAAAGGTAAGTACCTAAGATGGAAGGAAAGGCTTTCTGGATGTTTCCGCCTCTTTCCACTGATTATAAAGTGGAAGACGTGTATGGACTTGACACCTAGACTTCAGATGAACTGAACCCTCCCTGCATGCCTTGCTGTTTTTTCAAGACAGCTGATGCAGACACTGTGGCAGGGATAGCGAGGCCCAAGCTAGACAGGCACAGTGATCTAAACATGTATCCAGCACAGTCTGCAATAGTGTAAAATTTCACTTAAAGTCGCATAGGTGAAAACTAAGCAGAACCATAGTAAAGAAAGAATGAAATACGCTCCTATTTGAGAAGCAAGAATGTTGTCTGGCCACTTAAAATTCCTCAGCGCAGTGTTATTCGTTGCTAGTGTAATGCTAAAGAACAATTTAAGCAAATTAGCAATTTAAGATTTGCTAATAGTTTTAGATACCTTGATCTCCAAAACCTCTTATGATACTTTTGCATTATGCCTCTGATGGGCTTTTTGCTTGTTGATCTTTTACTGTGTTAGTGCTAAGCTCATGTCTCCTTGGTGGACAAAATACCAATAAACTGTCGTAATTCACTGACTCTGAGGCCTATTCACAACACTGTTCCGCTCAACAACCCATTTATGCAGGGCTCGAGCCTTTGTGCTGGGCCTTTGGCTGCCTTTGAGGCATGAGAAACGAGAAAAGATGGATCCTGAGGAGACTGTTCTTCTTGACTTTTAGTCAGTAAGAAGCAACAGGTGAGAAATCTTCCCTCCTTTTCTGCCCCCAGTATTTGAAATAAAACAACAGAGATTCTGTTTATATTTCCTTCATGAGATGTCAAAAGCAATTTAGAAAGAAGCAAGAGAAATTGGAACAGTTTCCCTTTGGCTGGAGCCAACTGCACTCATGCTGCAGTGACCTGGCTCTCATTGATACTGGCTTTGCTGCCAAATATTGCAGATAGCAATCTAAGTTCAGCAAAAAAAGTACTGAAATGTGTGTGTGTATAGGTCTCTCATATGCTTCTGGTGCATCTGCTCTGTTGTACCTGCCTGAAAATGTCAGCAGAATTGGACTATAGGTAGCTGCAGCGGAAAGGCAGGTCAGCACTGGAGCGCTTGGAACTTCTCTTAGGAGGGTGTTTACACAAGGCAGTAGATGATGCTCAGCTAGATGTCTCAGCCTTCGGCTCTTGCATGCATCTCCTTGATCCACAGGCTTGTTCTGAGGTGCGTTACACTTATACATTAAGTGGAGGCTATAAAAACATTTCTACCTTTATTCTGGTTGCCTTTATCTCCCAAACAGAGTTTGAAAAGCCATGACACTGATAATTTTGCCCTTAGATTCCTTTGCATGAGGTGTCCTATGTCAGCACATCCTGATGCCATCAGAATATATGGCTTCAATGCGCTAGTCTGTATGCTTAGGCAAGTAAAGTTTGTTCTTGTAAAGGCAGGAATTTGTGATAGGAAGTAATATTTCTTGTGCAGAGTTGATGGGATTTTAGAAAATGTTCTTCAGTCTACTTGAAAATGCTGTAGGAGGTAACATACGGACATCCTACAGTTTGTTACGTGCAAGTGGTTAGTGTTCTGGCATTAACTTTGTGAGATAAATATGTTCCAAAAACTGCAGATACAAAATAACCTTCTGGGAAAGGCAGGAAATTAGTTATGCATTCTCATGTTAGGATTTTTTAAAAATATATATTTTACAAAATACTTCACATTTCCTCCTGCAAAGTTAACTATATAGCGAAGAAGATTTCGGTTAGACACCAGTTCTATCTGGATGGAGGAAATACTCATGAGGCAGATGCATCAGGCTGTGGGCAGCCAAGCTCTCCTGTACACACATCAGCATGTTTCAGCTGACCGCAAGTAGGGCTCTGTTGACTTGTACCGCCAGAAAACACGGCCTGTCCTTGGGAATATCCTTTAGTTAAACTTGCTTTGTATCCAAAAGTCATAAAAGCTGGATCAGTTTCCTGGGAGTCCTCTTAAAAACTGCGTGGACCCCTTGGCTGCCCGGTTTGTGCATTTCCTTAATGCCATCTTTAATGTTTTTTCTAAGAGCAGCACTTGATAAATAACCAGCATGTGGCATGTTCTGTGGCTGCATCTGAAGAGTCACACTTTGGGGTACACACATGTGGCTGTGGTGACAAGGACCTCGGCTGGCACGTCCTAGACTTTTAAGACTAATGGTAAAGCACTGCTTGCTGCCAGTGGCCAGTTCTCAGCCTTCCGTATTTCAGGTATAGTGAAAGTTAAGAAAATTATCAATACCAAAGAGGTTAAATCTACAATTATTTCTGTGTTTGATTTACTTTTGACACAAGTGGTGGAAATGCAGGTGTAATTGGTCAGGTTTGCCAGTTTGAGGTTTATTATTTCACCTGTCTTTAAATGGGGATGCAAACATGTTGCCACTGGGAGCAGCAAGGTGTCTTGTTTCCTAGGAGCTTGCAGAGCAGGTTCACTTTGATGGCCTCCACTGAAAGTCTTCTGGCTTTTGGCAGTAATATTTTGCAGGAACTACCAGGTGCGCCTAGGTCTCCTGCAGCCATTGGATTTTAGGGCAGCAGTATGTTCCCCCCACTGTAGTGAAACCAAGGGTATACAGGTACAGGTTATCTTTCCATACACTGAATTTTTACATCAAGAAATGCCCACCCTGCTCTGAGAACTAGTGTGACACCTAAGCACCTCTTCATGCCTTTTTGCTGCTTTAAATAAGAGGCTTACATGATGGATAAGAAAGAAATAAAGTGGTTTATTTTTGTGCTTGGAAGAACAGGAAATATTCACAGGTTAGCTACTAATCAACTCATTTTTTATGCATAAATCCTTCTTGCCCATAGACTGTTAGGGTTACAAAGTTAAATAGCTACATGTCGGGGAACATCAGAGTTGAGGTTAGCTCTGTAACTCTTTTTTTTGTTTGTTTTTCCTGTACATTTTTGAATTCTTTCATAATTGCTCATTGTCTTCTAATTTTCATGCTAACAAAATCACACAAAAAAGTACTTGAATAACATAGTATGGAAAAAATACTTAGCGCTGTTTTTGAAGTAAATATGAAAAGATACCTTCTTAACTGAGGGTATACTTTTCCAGGAGCTGGTAAAAAAGGAATTTTCTTCCTTTCCATAATGAAAAACATTGTTAGTTTTGAATTTGGTAGGAACTGTTTTTTGTTTTCATATTAAAATGCTCACTAAATAGGATTTTATAAAACAGAGAATTCCAATTTTCATGGAGTCATTAGTTTTCAGTATAGTTTGCACTTTTTAACTTTCACAAGAAAAAATATTTCCTTAAGTTTCTTAAAAATTTGAGGTAAACTATGTTTTCCAGACAGATAATTAGAGGGCTCCATACAGTTCTAAAAATGATCAAAATATCTATTAAAGTATTTTCATTCCAGAGTGGTGCTACAAAATTACTATTACCACTCTACAAGAAGATAATTTGTTTACTGACAGCAAGCTAGAAGAGAAATAACATTAAAATGGTCGGTGCTCTCGTAGAATTTTAAGGCCATTAAGTTTGGGGATTTATTTTAAAATAAATCATGTACCAACATATGTTACCTAATCTACCAAAGGAAAAGTAATACAAATATAGGAAAGAACAGGAATAACATAAAGAGTAGTTTAAAAAGGAGATCAAATTATTCTTATAAAGCTTTTAACTTTAAAGTACACATAAACACAGTAAAGTGTTTATGTGTCAAAATATTTTTGGCATTTGTTGTTATTGATGGGAGCAATATTTACTGCCATCTGGATTTCCTAATTTATTTTTCTGATATTGCTTATCTTGGGTTGCCATAGGACACAAACAGCTGGATGAAATTCCATCATGTTGTGTCACCGTGACTCATTTCTTTTTTCTTATCTACGAAAGTTTCTTGTTATAAATAACCTCTGACTTTGTGTTTCTGAAGTACTCGGCTCTCCAACGGAAGTGGCATTGGTTCTTTCTTTCCTTCTTTTTCTCGCTGTGGTCTCAGCGAAAGGCAATTAGCTTTATAGATGTTCTTGATGTCAGTGGGATATAATATATGCTTGATGTTGTCTGTATAACAACTTATTTTCAGATGCTTTATAAAGTGAGGGGTTAATTAAACTCCATTCAAACGTCCTAACTCAGATTTCAGTCCACTTTACTCAGAAGTCTTGACCAGATGGTACTGAAACTGTACGGGGCTGTACGACCGAATCTGGAGAAGCAGGCAGCTAAGTGAAAGTTTTAGGGATGGCAACTTTTGTCTTCAAGCTTTGGTTGCAGTGTTTGAAGCTGTGTAAGAGATTGGTAGCTACATGAGAGAAATAAATTCACACAAATACAATTAATTGTTGAATTCTGAAAGGTCATAACAGCGCTATTTTGACAGTGTGTCTTCACTACTAGGCTGACATCAGTGCATCAGTGATTGCTGTTTCTTAAAAACTCTTTTTCCCCCTACAACTAAATCAATACACACAACACTTGCTTTGAAACTGTGGTAGGTTTTTTTCCCCTCCAAAGTGGGTATTTTAGGAATATCAATTCAGATGTAGCTGGAAGTCTTTCAAAAATGTAGATTCAAATCTGCCTCAGATTTTGGGTCAGACCGCAATGTGGCCATTTTGTGCATATTTATTTGAAAAATGCCATTTTTTCATTGCCAATGGCAAAAGCTAAAAGGAGATTTTTTGTTTCTGTCATGAAAGGGGACTTCTGACAATGAAAATGGTTATTGTTCTGCTTCAGAATCTCAGTGATGCCCAGACATTTTTCTTTCAAAGTTTTTGCTGAAATTTTATATATTTTTAATCTTTCAAGCAACGTGCAACCTATCGCTGCAAAAATAGTAGATTTTCTTCTAACTCGTTGGTACTCATTTTTCAAATGATTCATCAAAGAGAAATTCTTCTAGGTCGGCTGCTGTAAAATAGAGGGGCAAGCTCTAGAATTTGGAGCAGAAAGGCTTGAGTTCTGTCTTTGCTATTTGGGTATCTATGGCATAGAAAAGTAGTTAATTTTCTCACAACATCTCACAACAACCAGCTAAAGGATGAGCTGGCATGAATATATGTATGTATGTATGTATGTATGTATGAGAGAGAGTCAAAGAGTGTGTCCTGAAGAGCATCAAGGGAGCCGCACAGAACCATTGGGATTCATCCAGGCTCTCCTAGGGTCCTGCTCGTGCCCCTTGGCCAGTTCTGGTGCTATCCATAGGGGTCAGTGCTGAGATACGGAAGGCGTGGGCATCTTTGGGGCAAAAGCAGCCTGACTCCTAAGTTTGTGAGGGAAGAGATGGAGGAAATGATTCTGAACGAAAAAATCTGGAGAGATGTGTGGTAAGAACATATCACACATATATAGTGTCCCTTAACACTTAATGTTTGAGAAAGAAATGTAGAAAACTGGACCAGCATTTCCTAGAACAACTTTTTGTTGAATGAAGGAACAGTTGCTGATACCATCTGCCTCCTACATGCAATCCCAAATTGTTTTCTCCTGGAAGCAGGCAACTAGCAGCATGCAAACAGGAGTCTGCATGGGTGTATTCTACCACACGTATGTAAAACTGAGGCTAAAGATGCAAATTACATTCAGGCATCAGTGTGGTAGAAGGGAGAGTGAGCAGGAGCATTGCAGTGTTTTCAGAAACAGCAACAACTCCAAAAAATATCACTGGCCTAGGAAATTCTTTCTGCATTTTAGGCTAGAAAACTTGCAAAGCTCCTTGAAAATATGGCTGCAGCTCCCGCTAGCACAGCAGATGTGGGAAGGGAGCACCACAAAGACGCCTTGGTGACGGTGTGGTGTGATGTGGTGCGGTGTGGTGCGGTGCGATGCGGTGCGGCGGCCTCCCAAGCAGGGCCCTGTTGGCGCTGGCCGGGGTTGTGCTCCTGCTCGGGTTGCGGTGCTGGAGAAGGGCTCGTGAGAGAACAGCCTCAGCGCTCCGTCAGGTGTCTCAGCAGGGCAAGCCCCCCTTCTGAGTGCTCTTGCTGGTTGCGTACTGTCCCGTTGGGTCATTAACCTCCTCGTAAATCACCAGATGCTGAAAATAGCTCTTGTGAAGTAACACTTTTACACGGATTGTTTCATTCGACGTTTGGCTCCCTGACACAAGATGTTGCATGAGAAGAATCAGGGCCTGGAAAATCTAAACAAATGAAAATTTATAATAATACTTCCTTAGACTGACTCAACTGAGTCAAAATTAGGTTGTTAAATGGTATAAACTGAGACACAATCTAGAGTATACATTTTTCTTTGTACACAATTCACAGTACCCAAGGCCTTTTTTTTACTACCCCGCTCGGCTGCTAATGATCCTTATCTCCCTGCCCTGTCCTGCACGGGTTTGGGAGCTGTGCTCATTTGGGATGTTTTTTTCTGAGTCGTTGTTTTGTGTTAATTGTAAGAAGAGGTATTTCTAACCTAATCCATTAATATCGAGTCTGGAAGAAACTGTTCACAGATAATCAGCCAAACATCAGACTACCCAGGTTCTTAAAAAGAAAATTCGCTTTATTCCCTTATAAACAGTGGAGGGAATAGAGACAGGCCAAGCTGGGTGCATATACAGATTTTATCTGAGAGGTATTGAAATGTGTGTTTATCTCTGTGGTTACAAAGATGAGGGGGAGACTGTTTATTAGCTGGAGTTGCTTCTGGCTGGTTTTGAGCCGCCGCAGTGAGCACAAAGGGCGTTTAAACAAGGCGACGGCGCGGGAGCGGGGCAGGAACTCACCGTGCCTGCCCAGGACACACGTGCACTGCAGGTCCATGCGACCGAGGGATGGCAGCTTGACACTTTAATCAATGAAATGCATTCTCGGTACTTCACCGATGCCCCTCCCCTCAACTCATTTTACTTTTTAACTTGACCTTTGTTTTGATTCGTACCGAAAAAGTTAAGAGCACCAAGTTTTTGTGTGTTTATGCTCTTTTGGGGAACTCCTCCATTACACATGAAGCATATTTATAGAAAAAAACAAAGAAAACAACAACAGCCATTAAAATCAAGCCGTTAATGATTATTTTGGAAACAAAGTATATTTTAAAGTATAGCAGTTAATAGAAAATTGTATTCACAATGTCCTTCCCTGGAGAGCTCTGTCAGGAAGCGGGTGAGTGTACATTAAATCTTTGAATAAGTTGCACTCTTGAGAGAAAGAAGCAAATCAAGGGACTTGGGTAGAGGCTTTATTTTTCCCAACAATTAGTCACTAGTCTTATTTCTAGTAGTACTAACTTATTTTAGCTCTCTGTGTTAGGCATCCGCTGTCCCTCCGGAGAGGTGGATGAGGCAAGGTGGAGGATCTGCTGCTCTGGGACAACTTACCTGTCTCTGCCCTTGGACCCAGAGTGTGGGGGTTGTAGCTGTATTGCTAACAGGACCTGTTGCACGTGACAGAAGTAGAGATAAGGAAGAGCGGACGGAAGATCTCGCGGTGTCACGGAAAGGGCAAGGGTTTAACCATATTAGGGCAAAAAGTGATATCCGGAACCTGATTGGTACATAAGACAACTTCCACCTGGACAGAAGTTATAAGAACCAGCAGCGTATTTCAATAAACATCATTTTGCATATCATCTCATAGGTGTCAGTGCTTCTTGACCCTGAGGTGGATGGCCTCAGTATTCCCGCTATAACCACAGGCAACCACCACGCGTTGATAGCGAATCCGACACCAGAGGAAGCGAGGATGGCAGCCCTAGGCTAACTACCTCCCTTCAGGAGAGCAATATCTGGATGGTTTCTCTCCAGGGGCCCAGCCTTGCTGGTAGCATGTGTAGCTCCACGCTTGCAAGCTGCTCCCTGGGGTTTTTGCATCAGCTAATCCTTTTATCACTACTTTCCCTACGGCTTTCCCATGATGACAGAGCAGGCAGTTGAGTGTCATCAGAGGTGCATTTGAATAGGAGAGATGGGACTAAGAGCTTCCTCAGAAATGGGTGAGTTCTGGGCTCATGCCAGGTACTTCACTGCACGAAACAGATCGGTTTAGGTAGGAAGGCGAGGGTATTGGTGAGTCATTAGTGCGACTCCACAAAAGAACCCTCCAGAACAGTAGGAGGACAAGCTGAATGCAGAATATTTCAAGACTAGGTGGGAAGCATAGCAAATTCATATAGTCAGGATTAGAAGTGGAAAATGAACAAATCAAGCTTTTCATAGCATTAGCTGTCCCTTTGACTTCCCAAAAAGCTAACCACGTGCATATGCTTTATTTATACCAAGAGCTGTTCTATTCCCTTGTCAAAACTAATGTTTTTATTAACAACTCTGCTGTTTTAGTTCAGGAGCAAAATTGTGAGAACCTGAATGCCAACAGTAAGTTTAAAGTATTTTAGCTGATTCATGCATTTTCTCCACAAATTTTCTCAGAAATAGCACAACCTGTGTATATAGAGGGGGATGCATTAGGTAGACTAACTGGCCACATCTGTGAGAAATAAGGCTTTCTCACATCAGGAAAACCTTGCTTTGGAAGAGCTGCTAAAATATTCTAGGTTCTTATATCTTTAAATAGTATTGAATGGATCAAATAAAGCAGTAGTAATAGAAATATTTGTAGTAGCAAAAGTAGCAACTCTTGGCTGTTGTCCAGGATTAAAAAAACCCTAATAGATACAGGCTACTTCTCATTTTCCTTATGAGTAGCCAGCCGATCCTGCATATGGACTACGTGTGATAGTCCCTGCGATGCCAATGGGAGTTATGCCCACGGACCAACTGCAGGATCAGTTCCCATATGTAGAACACAAGGACTGTAGTGAAGGAGACTTTAAAATAGCAAAGATATTCCCTGGAGAAAAAAATAGCATTGCCTTGAAAGATTTTTGCCTGAACTCAGCAAATCCCTAAATGCAGCAACATAAGTCAAAGAACCCAAGGGAATAAATGTGGGCCTGTGAGGTATGGGAGAAATGGCAGGCTTTGGAACGTGGTTTATACTTTGCTTAAATAAGAGAAAGTGATCTTGGTCTGTATCCTTCTCTGAGGAGTCTTCCATATCAAGCCGTTTAAAAAAAATACTATATAGTATGAATTATTTGTATGGACCTAGGCCCATGCTCATGCAACATCCTGTTGCCTGTCAAAAAGGCAAGACTGGTCATGTAATGCTACTCATTCTTCACCTGAAACTCAATTAAAATAAATAAATGAATAAAATCTAGTGTTCTATTCCCCTAGCAAGAGTTCTAAAAGGCGTCAGTGTTTTACCTGAATTTTTTTCAACTGACCACTCATAATATCTAGACAGTTTCCTGACTGAAAAAGCCAACTTGAAAGGAGCTGGGGACACTGACAGGGATCTATCTGAAGGCCAAGGAAGGTGAAAGTTGCTGTGGCCAAAGTTCAAGTTTATTTATACAGAGTAAAAAAAAAGAGAAGCGAAAAGTTTGCTGACTTATTTATTTTTCTTTTAGAAAGCTTTGGAGCTGTTTGTGTAAAACAGATTAAAAGGTGGAGAGAGAAAAAACAAAAAAAGGAAGTAGAATGTACTGTCCTATAATAGAAGTGGGAGTTAGTGATCTTTCACTGGTGATCACTTTTTTCGTTGTATATCTCATTCTAACCAAGACAGTGATATCCATGATATTGCTGTTATTTTTTAGCTTAAGAGATCTTTGAAACATAAACCTCTTAGGCCTCTATTTTTTTCCCCCTTTATAGGTTGCTTAGCACAGTCTGGGGAGTAGGTAAAGAGTGCAGAATTTTTATACAATTTTTATACAAGCACTGACATTAAAATGTACGGTTTCCTAGAGATTAACCGTTCCGGTTAATGTTTATAATCATCAGCAGCAAAATAATTCTAGACTCTTCTGCCTCCTCTACAGCATCCTACAAGCTAACAGCAGCACATATGCTACATGCCTTGGTCTTAAACCTCTGCTGATTTGCTTGTTGGCTGTGCAACGGAGTACCTGATAGTTGGGTTCTGTTTACTATTCCCTGCCTGGGTCCGAATTTGACTCTGCTGTCCATTTTAATGAAATTTATAAAAAATCATCTACCTCAGGATGTTCACCCCATTTTCCAATTTAATTGAAACTGGCCAGTAGGATTAAAAGTTCCTGGGGAAAGTGCAGACAATGAATTAACTTCTCTGTTGCTTGAGTGTCCCTTCTCTAGAAAACCAGGCCTAAAATAGTGACAACTGACAGGCCACTATGTAGGGACTACTGCTCAGCTGTCACTATTGATAGTAATTGGTCTTGAGCGTTTAGCAACCTGTTATAAATATTCACCAACACACTAACCAAGATGAAACCAGTAGATTTGTTCAAATCTCAAAATAATAAACAATTCTTGGTAAATAGCATTGAACTTCAGGCCTGCTTCCACAGATACCCATCCAGGTCCCTTGCTAATACCTTGTTGTTCATGTCCTAATCGATGTTTGTTGAAAGCAGTGTGCTTTAATGACAGAATACTTTAATGAAAGTTTTAAATTGCAATATTCCAAGATGAAGTTAAAACTAAATATAACCAAACATTTCAATGTTTGTGCACTTTCACTAGAATATAGTGTTGTCTTTCAGTTTGAATCAATGAGAAATAATATATGGGTCCTTGCATTGAAACATATATGATGATGCAACTGGGATGATAGAAAAAAATCTATATTTAATTCATTTTTTTTATTAACATAGATCCGTTATTAACATGGCTCAGTTATAAAGGAGAACAGGACTTCTGTGGTCCTGTATGTTTGTTCTGACTACTGTGATAGCCTCTGTTTAAACAGTTGCCTCAGGAGGAAATCTGGTTTGAGTCTTTAGGGATGCAAAGAAATACAAACAATTCGGTGGTTTGTTTTCACACAGGAAATTACCATTTTAAAAGATAATATTAAATACCGAGAACCCTAATTGCTGGATAATTCTTCATTTCATTATGGGTTTCTTTGTAGATATGTGATTCTGTCTGTAAATAATCCCCCAACTTGTTGGGGTTTTGAGGTCAGAACTGATAAACAGTGACACAAAGATAGTTCAGACGAAGGAGGCTGATGAAATTCATGTACTCCATAGTGCAGCAACACATATTCACCATAGCAAAGCTTCTATTGGCCTAGTCACAGTATTAAAAAAGACTTGTGTACTGAACACATGAATATTTTAGGGCAGAACATATCATCACCGCATATTAGAAACTACTGTTCAGCTTATCTGTATTACTTAATTGATGTTGTGCTCTTAGAGGGGGAAAGAAAAAAGTCATAGCTGTGTGAAATGGCTTGCAGAACAGGCTATAACACTATTTGCTGCAGGTTTCACAAAACCAATGAAATTTGGCACAGCCTCATTCCCTATTGCACTGCTTGCCTTATGAATATGGAGAAGTAAAATAGTCCCAGCCAAAATAGTTGCTCCAGCATAGACAGCATTATTTCTGGAGATCTGGCCATCCCACATGCAGTTTGAGTGCTGTCTGTTATTATATCCATCCTCCTTACTGTAAATTGAGATAATACAGCAGTAAATGACAGAAAGGTCATTTATGACTGGAGATGGCTAAAAACTAAAACTACAACCCAGTCAAGGACAACGGGGGCCGCCGGGGAGCATAAGGGCTTCTTCCCCTTCTCACTGTAATTTCACCAAGAGAACAAGCCAACCTGTCTTCTACAGGTTCTTCATTTCAGTGATTTTAGTCTTGTTTTCCTGTGCTATGAACAGGCTCATTTTTTTTCTGATTTTGTTAACTATTTGCAGCTGTTGAATGAAGAGTTTGCATCCAGTCCCAAATACAGGCTGCAGCTGAGTGTTTGTCTCCTTATGTGACAGCTGTAGCTGATGGGTTGTTTAGGAACTGTTTACAACAATTCTTCATTTACCAAATGAGTTATATGTTTGGTTGGCAAAGCATTATAATGCAGTTTCAGCATTTACAGCATATATCTTTCCCATGACCCTGTCAACAAGAGAAATGAAAAGGAATTGGAAGGAGTGACAGTTTTCATTATGTTTATTTGTGTGAGACCGTCTTTTGAAATATTAAGGCAGTAAGAGACTGAAAGTGAGTTATCCAAAAGCATGGAGAGCTTTGGAATTCAAGGAAATTATTTTATGTTACATTAAAAAAGTATTTTCTACTAGTTTGAACAAAAGCTTTTTTTTCTGTATCAAAAGAGATGAAAATGGCTTGATTAAGGGAGTTAAGGTAGAAAAAGGTATTGAGAATATGCCTAGGAAGGAATGAGAAGAGTTCTCTAGATTCCATAAATGAGAAGAAAAAAACATGGTAGTCAAAATACAAAGTAAATGTATAGATCTACATAGTTCCATAACATAGATCAAATGGAAAAGATTAACACATAGATTCTCAGCAATACAATTCTGCCAAAATGTCCATTTTTTTCTGAAGTTAATTTCATCAGCACACTGGGCTGGTATCTGGTCTTGTGTGGCCCTGACTGCTTCTTGAGTTTGTTTTAGGGGATCGGAAGCTCTCTATAGAGGTTTGTGGAGCACAGGGGTTTACACTAGCATTTGCACTAGCTGTCTCATGAATTCTGAAACATTGGATCGTTAGGGTTTGTTTAATTGTGAGAGGTAATTGCAAAGTACAAATGCATTTCAGAGTCCTCTAGGAACAAAAATGTTAATGCTTTCCCAGGGAGCTTACTAAAATAGTATGTTTATGGGTTGAGCTTGGAGGACAGAACCAGGTTGTGTCTGTAGCAGATACTTATTTATGTGTGTCCTTGCTTAAACCTGTGGTATGCTGTTGCAAAATTGCGTATCATCTGGGGAGAAACGCACATTTCACTGTAGTGTGTGTACGTAGAAACAGCAGCCCAACAGACAGTAAACTAAAGCATCAGCAATCCAGGTGCTAGAAGGCTCCATCCTGATGAGTATTAAATACACAGAGCCCCCAGAGCAGGATTACTGCATGATATGCCAGTATCCATGATACATAAAGTCATTCTGCGGAAATAAATGCACGTCTGTCCCATGGGTACCAATATGAATACATGGAGAAATCCCTCTCAGGTCTACCAACCCTCTCTGTCATCCTTTCGTTCTACCCCAGTGGCCCTTTTATCCTTTTGGACTGATGAAAATGGCTTTTTTTGCCTCATGAGTTTAATAACACAGTAAATTCAGAACAGATGGCAAACACTGGCTTTGGCTTTCAAAAACTCCTTGTTATTCCTCAGCCTATTTTAGATTCACAAGAGTGTCTTGCATTAATTTTTCTCGTGTATTCCTTTTATTTTACAAGTGGGAAGTAAAGACAAATCGCAGCAGGGGGTGAAAATTTTGCCGGATTTAAGGCTGCTTTTCTCTATCACAGACACTTGAAACGTCAGCATTTGGTACATGCTGCTGGTTTCACGAGGGCGGCTGAGCTCCCGTGCCGGGCCGCCGTGCCCGTGCTGCGGCAGGCTGCGGCCAGCGGCCACGGGCAGCTCGAGGGCAGCCTCGCTGGGCGCCAGGGGACGCGCGTGGCTCTGCCTGGCTCCTGCATGGAGCTCCGGGTGGGCTGGGGGGACCCTGCTCTGGTGGGAAGCATGGAGTTGGCCTGGGAGCACAGGCATTATTTTTATGGCTTAGTGACCCTACCTGGATAAGAGTTTGCTGTGGGAAATGGTGCTGAAAGCCCAGCTAAGGATGAGGTAATCGATATTCTCTGCTCTCCCCTCGTCCAAAAATTAGTTTATTTAATGATAGAAGGCCATTGGGCTGGGCTGGCTTGTGTCAGCATTGGGGAACCAGTGCTGAGTGTCCGTGTTCGCTCCCAGCAGTAGTTGTAGGCATGGGGCAGCCTTTGGAAATCACTGGTAGTTCTTTATGCTGCCTTTTATGCAAGGAGAGAACTACTTTTTTTGTGTATTTTAAACAGCTCAGCCATTTCAGTGTTATATTTTCCAGGGATGATTATTCAAAAAAGTACTAATCTCCTTTAGGGATGGGTATTGCAACAGGACTTCTCAGAGCTGTTGCAGACAGCAGATTCAGACAGACACTACTGAGTTGGTTACCATATGCATATCAGTAAGTTGTGAATAAAAACTTATTCATAAAGAAAGACTGGATTTTAGGCACAGGTAGGGTGAATTTCTAGATGACGTTCTGCCAAAGTCCTTGGCAAAAAAATGGTTTTGCAACTTTTGATTTTTTTGAAGACTGCAAATAACTTCCGTTTAATGAGTAACTAGGAAGTCTCAGTACTTTCAGGAAACCAAGAAACTGGTATATAAGTATATGCAAGAAAGAAAGAATCATTTATAGAATTACATAAAGTGACAAACTACAAAACAGAATACTCTATTTATGTTCATTATTAGATGGAAATCAGACTTCCGCCTGAAAACATTTCTGGTAGCAATTTACTTCTGAGGCTCTCCTAGGTCAGGTATCTTCATACTATATGCAGGAATGAGGCACTTCACAGGTCTTCAAAGTTACTCTTTTTCCTTAGCTGAAACTGTGATTCACTAAGTAAAAGCTAGTGTAATTAAACAATAATAAAGCATGTAACGACATTAAATCATGGAAAGGTTAGGACTTTAGGACCAAAAAATACTAAGCCTTGATTCATGGTCCTTGGCCCCAGTCTGCCACCTCACACAGTCCCCTCAGGGCCCCGCTGGAGGAGCAGGCATAATAAATAGCAATACTATGTTTAAAACCCCTTTCCATTTAGGCTTCTCTCTCATTTTTCAGCAGGTTTGTGGCTTATCTAGATTTTGTTTTAAAGTGTGTGATCTTTTCTTCTCCCTCCAGTCCTTTTTTGTTGCTTAAAAAAAAATAAAAGCATCTGCTTACAGGTTTTAATGAAGGTTTTATCTTGCTAGACTTCTGTCTGACCCCCTTGATACACAGAAAGCATCCTGACAAGATGAGAAGGACAAAACACAGGTGTTTTCTAGGTTGTAAGAACAAACTTAATTGACTTAGTTGTCTGTGTGACTTAATTCTTCCCTGAGTTCCAGCTATGCAGGAAAACCTGTAAAATCCCAACAGTTGCTGTGACAGGAAGCTTGAAAATTTAGGCCAAAATTGTCTGTAGTGCAAGCTACCTTTATTTTTATTTATAATTCTTTAAGGCAAGATACAGGACTAGGTAAAGTTTTGTAACAGAGCATATGTTTTTTTTAAGAAGCTGGTTATATATATATATTTATGGTTAAACAGGAATGTTAGGTAGGGATGTTAAATATTTATATTCTAGATTTGTTCCTATTCAGAGTGTCTTTGTGTGTTTAGCAAACTGCTGGATTTGGGAGGAAGGTAGCTCTAAGTCAGTGACTTCCTTTGCAGTGACATATGGTGTGATCATGTAGGGCTATGCAAGTGGATGGTGCAGAAAATGTTTGTCCCAGGTCTGGTTCACGTGCTCTCAATAACTGAGCCAAGAAGATGCAAACAAAGAGTCATCTTCAAGACAGAGACTTAACTTTATTGTTACATTTCTCTTGGGGTATTTTATAAGAAAAGATTTTTTAACCAAATAAAAGTGCTCTCCTATTTTTGTTAAAATATAGAAATTGAAAACTCTTTATGATTTGTTTCATTCTGTAACTTATTAGGTGTTTATTATCTCTACTAAAGCGGACAGAGGGGAATATCCTATACCTGAAGATAAAGGAGGTCTTGGTTTCAGTTCTCTCAAGTTTGAAGTTTTCCTAAGTTTTCTCTTAAGTTTGAACTCTTACTTACGAGAGTCCAACTAACATCTGCTGCTGAAATGCTTCATTGAATAGCTGTTTGGTGAGACTTTAAACTTTATCTTGAATATACAACTAATCATGAATCACCATGTTGTTTAGACTGACTTAGAGATGAGCAAAGAATTTGCAGTCATGAATTATTTTTACAAATTTACTTGATTTGCTGCTTATGGCTTTTTTATTATCTCTCATTTTAGACTTCAGTTGTATTCAGTTTTCATCCTGCTATGGCAGTCAGATAAAATTCTGATTATTTTGAGCATAAAATTTGTATGATGTAATTATAGAAGCTTCAGTAAACAAAATTTGTACCTTATTAATTGCTTTGCCTTGATCTGCTACTACTCTTGCAATGGTGTTTAAAAATAAGTAGACCTCATGAAATCCTTATAAGTAATAAGGTCAGAGCTGTGTGTAACGATGGAGGTAGTGTTATTTAGGTTAAATCAGCAGCAGCTGTTTTATCTCTGTGAAGTTATGGTGTAAACTAAACTAACCTTCACCCCTGAGATTCTTTTACATATGAAATTCAACCAGTAGCAGAGGCACCAAGAACAGAAGGAATTGCAAGCATAATAAGTAAGTGTTTTGATAATTTGAGTGTATTTTCTTTCCCTGCATCTGACAAATGACTAATCTGTCAGAGAGAGAGTTTGGCTTGTTGCCCTGATTAGTGCTCCTCTCGCTTTCAAGAAAAAAAAGATGAATTTTCTTCCTTCTGTCTATTTGTAATCGAAAGAACCTTCCTCCTTTAATCTGCTTAATGACGCTGCAGTGGACTTGCAGAAGTAATTAGTGAGCATTATATTTTCACAATTCGTTATTAGCACTGAGAGGCTGTAATAGTTTGCTCTTTTTAGAATAACAAAGACACAATTAAATTTAACTTACCCTTTGGTTTTGTCCCTCTAATGTGGAATAAAACAGGAGCAGAAGTCATAGTAAGTGATGTAAAATTAAATTACAGAACATTGATTTAATAAGACATGTAAACCAAAGAGCTGCATTGTTAAAGATTACTTACTTAACCTATGAGTTCAGGAAATGTCAGTACTGTACATTGCGGTTCAAATAAAACCTGTCTGATAGTTAGACATTGTTGTCTGAAAAAGAAAACAAGTTATTAAGATAGAGAAGTAAAATTGGTGAGAATTCAAGTGGAGAGTAGACAAACAAGAAAGCAAGAGGACTCTCAGGTACCTGGGTTTTGGGTTGAGGTGGCCATGATGTGAGGAACCCTGATGAACTTTTTTGGTATTCTGTCTTCTGCTTCCCTGACTGGGACTTGTTTCTGCCTTTTTTCTGCTGTCTAGGCTTCTGTTTCACAGGTTCAGATCACCAGTTTTACTTTAATTAACATGGGAAAAATTGCTCTGAGGTTGCACAGTTTGAAGTCTGCAACTTCTCAGTCCTGTTCACCCCCGCTGCGTTGAATAGCTTAGGTATTATGCTGTAATATGTTATGGGGATTACTTATTTACTTGCTTTGTCTTTTACTTGCTTTAGGTAACAGTTGTATAGTAGATTAATATTCATCATGAGCTGATTGTTTCTACTCTGGATTAAAACAGCAACTCTTTGGAATTTATTACTGGAATATCTGTAATACTTAACAAATCAAGACACTATGAGACATTACCATTATTACAATAACGAGCAAGGAGTGGAAATTACACGCTGTGCTATGGGCTTGCTTTGTTGCAGACGGTAATTTCTGGATTGTGTTTTTGAGAATCTCTGTCATTTGCTCCATCCTGGAATGATTTGGTCAATAGGACAGACGCAGGCTGTGAAGTACCTTTTGGGCTTCCTTGCTTCATTGTTTCCAGTGTAGCACAGTCTAGGGAAAGCCTTCGGGGACTACGCTATGCTGTGGGACAGCATGCTGAAAATGTCCTTCAGACATCACTTCTTTTCAGAAACTCCTTTCTCCTGGCCCGCGTCCATGTCCATGTTTGCTCGGCAGTACACTCCGCAGCGTTAGCCCTCGTAGGTGTGAGTTTTGGTGAGGTCCCAAACCCTGGAATGAGTTCAAGTAATGACGTTCAGCATAATGGCATTCCTTTCATCAAAGCGCAGGCAGCGGGCTGGAAAACTCGATGAGTTACAGGGAAGGCACGTACGGCAGTCTGTCGCACGTCACAGGAAGTGACAACCCGTGTTTCTTCATATAAGGCCACAGTTCCGGTGAATGAAGAGTGTTTGTATAAAAACACTACCAAAAAAAAAAAAAAAAAAAAGTAACCCAGTGCTGAATCTTTGAACATTCCCAAATTACATCTGTACATTTTCCAACAAACAACTGGCCTACACATTTCCCTGAAATAGGGAGATTCTTTGGTTGTGCAGTCATGCCTTGGCTGATAGGAGGCTTCCTGTGAAATCTGTAAATCATCACTACTGAGATAACAAAAAGAAGACCTAAAAGGATCATTTAAGTTAGTTATGTAGAAATAAGTCTTCTCCCAAACAGTGCATCTCCCTAGAGCATTAGTGCCTTTATATACAATGTTACAGCTGTTGTACTGGATTGGAAATGTTTAGCGACTGAGAAACTGGCAGCAATAAAAAGACTACAGTAATGGTTTGATGGCTGCCTGTCACTCCCAAGTAGCAGCTGCATTTCCTTTTCCTTTAGCAACACGTGTTGTTTTTCCAAATGAACTAGCTAAATTTCGTCTTATTGCGATCTGATCATCTTGAAGGGTTTTTTTTTTTTTTTTAAACCCAAAAAGACAGCTCTGATGACCTAAGCCTTGCTGTAGTTGTACAGTCTCGGCTGGAATAAATTGCTGTTCTTCAAGTCAGACTCAAGAGAAGGGGATGGCCAGAGAGCTGCTGAGCCTCAGAGGCAAAACCTGGCCTAGAGATGACAAACGTGTTATTGCTGTGGGAAAGCCTACATTTGGCTCCTTATGCTGTCTGTAGAGAGGACTTCAGTGTTGGGAATCTAGTCTTTCATTAACATTCAACTAAGAGATTATTCATTTGTAAAGGAAGAAAATATTAGCTGTGCAGTCCTCTGGATTTAAGTGTTTTACTGAAGCCAAGTGAATTCACTAGCAGTAGAAATAGGCTGTGGTAAATTCTTTGCCACCACATTTGTCACCCCAAATGTCATAAGAGTAAATGTGTTGACAGATGAGCTGCAGAAAATCTTGTTGGGTGGTTTGAGAAATTACTGCCCCAGTGCTCCCTTTCCTCGCTGGAGGTGGCAGCTTCCATAATAGGGTCAGTGGGACAGAATGATCTGTGTTTGCAGCTTGCAGGACACAGCCAGCCTTTGCCTGGCGAGGCTGCAAGGTGTGTTGGTGTCCTCTTCTGCTGCTTGCTGCGGAGAGGGTGCTGTCGCAAGCCTGAAGGTAGATTTGTCATCTGCTAATTTCTTAAGAAAAGAAGCCCTTACAGTCATACCTGGAAGACTGCTGTTCTGCACTACTTTCCTGATTCAGGAAAGCATGCATGTATTTAAAATGGTCCTCAGCCAATGTCTAGCTCCTTTTGACGCAGTTTGAGTGATACTGTATGTTTAGTGAAATTCAGGTTTAAATGCTATTCTGAAACAGAGGCTAAAAATTGCTATTGTGTATTAGCAATTCCATACACTAAATAGGGTCAAATTATTCTCTGGGTAACACAGCTACACAGTTATTGGTTTCCTTGATGTTTCACAGTGAAACTTTGATGTGAAATTCCATCCCTTGAGATGGAAATTGTAGCAAACAAACTCCAAAGGTAAAATTCATTTGGCAGAACTCAACATGGCTTCAGAGAACATAATTATGCAAATCTACAGCAGCTGAAGATTTAGCATGACCTTAACAAGTAAAACTTTCGATTCTTTACTTGAAGCTCTTTTAAAATATCTTTCTTTCTGTATCAGTCTTGATTTTGACCAGAACATGCAGCTTGGGTACAGAATTACTTCTCAACTGAAAATTAAAATCACCACAGATCATTTATCTTGTATTTTCTATCATCTGATTCCTACACTTTCTTTATTGAAAAAAAAAAAGTAACACTATAAATAAAATTTACCAATTTGTCCTCCACAATACCTGCATACCATTTTGCTCATAGTGAAAGGTTTATGGCAATGTAATGGCCTTAAAATTAGTTTAATAGTAATCTAACACTGTGATGATCAGGCCTTTTGTTTGCATGAATATTTTCTTGTTTGAGAGTTATTATAATGTGACTTGGTGCATTCTGGGTGTTCAGTAATACAGCAGCAATTAAAGAAACCCAAACCTCAAGAACTCCTTTACCTGAGGATAAAGCAATACGGTATAGACAGCATGAACTCAAGAAACCTCAGTGAAAAGCATGACAAGGCAGTGAAATGTCACAAACTTTTTGTTCTGCTTAGTAGGCCTGACTAATGTTAGTCACTAATCAACAAGGACTTTCCCCATACATGGTTTAAGCAATTGAGTGTGTTGACTCATCTGTGTTGAATGCCTCATGCCAAGACTTATCCATATTATATATAGATGTATATTTGGAATTCCTTATCCATGAATAATCACTGATGAACTCATAACTGAAGGGTGTAGCCCTGTAAAGGAAACTTTGCAATTCTTATCTTTAGGACCTGGATTTTACCTGTGAATGATCATGTCAGGAAGACTTGGATATGAACAACAAAGTTATTTTTGTGGCTTTGCTTGTTTTTAGTCATCAAAAGAATTCTCTTCAAACAAATGTTCTCAAATCCTTTCATTCCCTTCCACTCCATGTTCTCCTCCATGTTCCACAAGTGTTTGCTGTTAAGGTATTCGTGCTGAATACAAACAATGTATTCAGTTTCCTTCCGCAAAGCACATCACAAGCTCATTTACAATAAACTACTTGGTTGTTGATAATTTCTTCTTCCACACAATCCCAACCTTGTTGGGACTGACATCATTTTGGATGACCGTGATGACATCTAGGTTGACTCTAGCCTTTGAGTGGCTATTTGTGCCTTTGGGCTGGACCACGTTTGCTTTTACTCTGCTGGTTAATTTTCTGTCACTGAGATTTACTGAATGGGCATTTGAAGATATAGACATGCCTAAATTCTTACAGCAATTTTAGTGTAATGGAAGTTCCTTTTTTATCCCATAGGAAATGAGCATTTTTGTAAAGGAGGGGAGGCAGCTAAAAAATATGGACTTTGACTTTCCCATCTATGACCTATAGTAAACTGAGGCTGTGATTAGTAAGTCAGACTCTCCAATCCAACTTGCTTTTTTTTTTTCTTGCCTAAGCAAAGAGTGAAACAGTTATTTCCCAGAAGTGAAATATGTTTTAATCCAGTTCACAATCCATTTGAACAACATTGATTCCTTTGCCCAATTTTTGTTTTAAAAAAGAATAAATACCAGAAGTAACTCATTAAAGCAGGTCATCAGAGGCATGGAGGTCCAGTACGCTTGCTGGAGAACTTACAGTCCTTCCTCAGTCGTGATTGCGAGTGGCCTGAGAAGTCTGGCACGCAGTAGGTGTGGAGCTTCGCTTTCTCTGTTGGAGGTAACGCGGACGCCAAGAAAGCCTTGCATGGAATGACAGCGCTGGATGAGAGGAGCAGACGTCCTAAAGATGTTTTACGCATGCTTCCCGCCTATGAGGTTGTGTCAGATGTTACCAAATAGATTATTTGGGTGCACTTCAGGGGAAAGGTTTTAATGTACAAGCAGGCTGAAATTTTGATCTTTGGTCTTAACTTAACCTCTTCTTTCCTCTCTTCTGTGAATATTGTTCTTGTGTGGTAAGAGCTTTGAGAAAAGGTGATGTGAATACTGTGAAAGAATCCAGTCTTTTCTAAAGCGTAATGAAAGTCACATTTGCTGTGGTGGCAACATGCCCGAAGGGTGTTTATTTGAAGTGAAATAGTTTCTCATTTGCAATACTTTTGCAATGTGGGGGAGAATTCTTCATTTTGCTAGGATTGTTATTAAAGCCACATATATATGCAGAATATACGTTGCCTATGATCTAAAGAGACTTTTTCATTCAACAAAAATGTCCAGCCAGGCAGGAAGCTGCTGTGGTCCTCCTGCATATTGAACAGTGGAGATTTCTCTTGCATATTCTGAATTCCAGGAAACACTAATTTAAACTTAATGAATTTTATGAATTTTGATCTGCTTCATTTCCAGCTCAGGGATTAGAATATTGCTGATGCCTTTGCCTCCTGCACTCCTCCTGTGCTGTAGTTCTGATTTGTTCTGTTCCTGTTGGGCAAACATTATAGATGGCTGGGAAGTGCCCATGGTATATAGTGGTTGCTTGTTGACTCTTCTAAACCGGACACTGGGAACATGGTTCATAAGGAACACAGGGTTCACATTTCCACGTTCTAGGCAGTCCTTTTGGTCTGATACTCTGCACCACTTTGTTCTTATTTTTTGATGGTATGTGCTAATTTCCCCATGTCTGGGTGCTGGCCACCTGACAGGCCTTTAAACTGAATTCTGTCTGGCTGTATATGTTGTTTGGTATAAACAGTATAAGCTGCCAAGGGAGAAGAATTTGGACTTAAGGACAGCAGTGCTTTGTGGCTGCTATAGTTCAGCTGAGCATAAAGGTTATTAGTGGCGTCGTATCAGTGTAAATAAGAAGAACATCCTTCATCCCCAATACCTGACAAATTTAAGTAATTAGAAAGTTTTTGTAAGGTGAAGCATAATGCTGGAGTGAGCTGTTTTGCATTGCTCGTACAGGTACTGCGAGCGCGCATGCCTTCCATTGCCTGGGCTCCCGGCCGCGTAGAGCAGTCCAGGGGAAATGAAAAGGCGGGGAGGAATCTTCTTGTGCTTTTGCTTCATGGAAACTTGCAGGGTCCAGAAACACCAGCCTCGTAACAACCCTTAGTACTCATAAGGAAGAATTCCAAAAATGCCATATACTGACAAGAGCATAAAATACCCTCCTCATTGCCTCCCCTCCCTTGTTCTCTCTGGTTTCAGCATTCCTTCAACTATTCTGCTGAGCAAGAGCAGGAGTTATTCATAACTTTCCCCTCTTTCTTTAAAAGAATATTCTGAAGAGCTACCTAGGAACGTTGTTAGCAAGCAGACCACACAACGTTTAAATGTTCTTGGTTTAAGTGTTTCATAGAGCTATTGGGTGTAAGCTGGCCCTTGCAGTTCATAAGGAACTGTTGGAATTCTCTGAATTGTTTCCAAATCTTGGTTGTATTAAAAGCCTGTAGGCAAAAATTCCTGCCTTTGGTCCTACTTAATACATGAAAGCTTCCTAATGAAGTCCACCTCTTCTTCAGGACTCCCTCTTTTAGGGCAACTGCAATATCCCAGAAATACAGTGCTCTTATTGTATGAAGAGATTTAGTTCAAATGCATTACAACGGGAATATTGATTCACAGACAGAATTCTTTGGTCAGCATCCTGCCAAAGCGTTTTCAATCAGAGGCTATGGGTAGGAAGTAACATATGATCCAGCTTCGGTTGGGTCAAGGCAATTGATTTTATGGATGAAAGTAGCAAAACGGAGAATGACAGGATATTTTTCAGGAAGTAAATTTTTAGTTAATTTGGTTAATTGCTACATGGGATGTATTATATTTTCTGGAATAAAGCTGGAAGGAAAAATAGGAAAGGAAGTGCCAAGCTAGAATATAAGAGGAGGGAGAGTAGCTTCTTTCTCAGCCTTACAGCAGTATGCAGCCCTCAAGGGGCATTAGTGCATGCAAACGCCTTGCAGGAATCCCCAGAAATGAGAAGAGGTACTGAACTTACTTGTACATTTATCATGAATGCAACTTCTTTTTTTATTATTCCTTCTAAGATTTCATTCTCTACACCTGCAGTAGCATCACATGGAGTAGATGAGGGAAATGGCCGTTGTCATGATTGGCATCATTCTTTTTATTCATTGTCTAAACTTTTAGTTTCTCAGGTTGCACTCACTCAGCAAGCCAGCTGCTTTGCTATTAAGTCTTTCTGTCTTCATGTTTCTCTTTTTTGTGTACATGTGAAGTTTCCTTGATCACATTGAAGATCTGAGTGCTTTGGCATGACTTTATAAAAATGATATTTGGCAGATTATTCAAATAGTGTTTCTGTATAGTTCTGCATTGTATTTTTATTTTTATTTTTAAATTTGCAGTATAGATGGAGAAAATAAACATCTTTTAACACATCTCTTTCAACTTTGGTCATCATCCCCTTCAAGCAAAATAAGATTTTTGTGAAAAACTTTAATATAAATGAATGTAAAATTAAAAATTTGTGCTGAAGATGTAGAGATTCCTGTAGGTGGACAGAGTACCATTGCCAGGTTGGTTATAGTCTGAAAATTGTCGAGCTCAAGAATTGTGGCGGTGACTTGTGATGGCCAGATGGTAAAATGGTATAAGTTATCATCATTTTATTGCCTTTGCTGATGCTATGTCAGCTTGCAGCATATCACAATCTCCTCCAACTATCTCCATCTCTACCTTAACTCATTAATTGAAAAAGTAAAAACATGAATTACAAATCTTCACACAAAGACAAAAAAGGCTCCAGTGTCATATACACTTATATTGTATCGAACCCAAAGCCAGTGCATTTATCAAATAAGAAATCCATGGAAAACCTCAGCACTTGCTTTGAGTAATAATCAGTGCGTTATTGGACTGGCTGAGAGTTGCAAAGAATGCACCTCAAGTAATGGGTCTACAAGGAACATCAGCGTTTGTTCAGAAATAACAGCAGCCAGCTCCAGTTAATGCAAAGCCAAACACATCTCTTTTGGCTTTCCTTAGTTTTACGGATCTGAGATCATTTTACAGCTCTATCAGGTGGGTTGCTATTTTTATTTCTATTCTACAAATGGTAAATGTGGTGCAGATGTTAAGTGATTTACTCCAGGCCATGCACGTAAAGCCCAACTGTGCAATCCTCATTCACAACTTGAACAAATCTATTTATTTTATGGTTGTGTTTTCAGGATTAAATATTCTTCAGCTTCCGTAAGGTGCATATGATATAGCCAACTCTACCTCAAATTCAGTATTAAAGAACACTGGATAAATTCTCTTTAAATGTAAATCAACCACTTCACTCTGAGTTAATTGAGTGTGCTTGCATGCTAAAAGATATTCCTTGCAGATCTGAGGTCTGCTTCCTTAAGGACCCAAATGTTCACCTCTTAAAGATGTCACTCACATTTATCTACCCTCATTTTCTTTGCTTTCCTTGGTGCTACATCTACATCCAGCTGCAGCTCACTTCTCTCTTTCTGCACTCTGCTTTATCTCATTTTAGCAGAGCCAATTCTAGAAAGAACTGTGCTATTACAATGACAGGAATACTCTGAAAGTATGGACTGGTGAGAAAAATGACAAAAAAGAGCAATTGCCTTAAGTAACGTACTTAAAGCTGCATTTTATGCTGCTCTGGGTTAACTTTCTGCATGCGATTGCTGGTCACAGTTCAGATGATGATTCATAAGCTGTAGTTGCTTGTGCTCAAGTTGTCTCCTAAGTGTCTCATTCTCAGAAGGACTGTTTCTTCATACCCTGAGGTCTGTAAGGTAGCAGTCTCCCTTCTTGTGCTGTTCGGAGTGTTCATGGCTTAGGCAGTGCTGCGTAGCATTGCTTGGAGCTTTCCAAAATTCTAAAGAGCACAGAAGACTAATTACGTAGTCATAATTCAATAGTCATAAAATTAGACATTTCATTGCTCCTCCTGTGACTGCCTTGCATAACCAGAAAGTGCCCTTCAGGCTCAAATAGCCTTGCCTGAGTAAGTGTGCTTGGAGTCTTTAGTCTAGCATTTCCGTATTACTGTTGTTAGAAGGCTTAAATTCACCATTAGAGTAAATTTCTTGCCTTCACTGAAAAAGTTTAAGTTTCTTTGAACCCCTTTTTGCTAGTTTGAGCAAAAGGGGTAGAATATATTCATGAAAAAGTACACATAAGAAAACTTGCAGGCTCAGATTCCATAGAAGATATAACCTGGAATAACCTGGATTATCTTTGCTAAATTCAGGCTAATGATGACTTTTGCTGCTACCATGACCTTGCTTGACTTGAAATATTTTAGTTATGTGTTTTGTGACGTCAAAAACTTTATACATTTCTTAGTGATGTTGTCACTCAGAGACCTCATGCCTTTATAAGCCAGGTCCTAGCTGGGGCTAAGGATCGTGCAGAGGGTGGATGACACATCAGAACTTAATGATCTACCCAGTACATTTTGTACTTCGAACAAAAACTGCAAACCTCTTTCTCTGAGATTAATTCAAACTATTCCAAGGAGCTATCAACATAAATTAAATCATATTATGGCTACTCCCTTTTGAACCATTTGCATATGTTCTGCATTGAACTAACATATTTTAAACAAACATTGTGCAATGGAGAAGACATGAGAAGGCTTTTGATTTGGGATCCCCAGACATTCGACCTTTTGTCCATGAATGCAAACTTTTAAGATTCTGGAAATGTTCCTTATGCTTCTCTGTTTCTCTCTCTTTTTTTTTTTTTTTTTTTTTTTTTCCTAGGAGAGATGTGTTGACTTCAATCTGTGACTGAGAATGACCTTTTGAACTCTGTTGGAAATGACTAAACTGCTGTATTTTTCTATCTATTTTTTAAGCACCAAGGTCTACTTTGCCACATACTGGCATTTTAACTGACATTCTTGAGAAACTCTGAGCGAGAGCATAGTTGATAGACTGCCTGTCCTTAAAGATGGATGCAATTCATGACTATCTACCTGTACTTATTGTCAGCTGAGGTGGGGATTTTTTTTTCCTTACAAAGATAGTATAAAATAGTATGAAGTACAAAGATATTATAAACAAATTGATTTGGGTAAGGAACACCTCAGATTTTCCTTTCAAACTTTGTCCAGAGTCTCTAGAACTAAGGAGAAACAAATGCTTTGTTGCTTTGTTCCAGTTTCCTCCTTTCCAGGAATGGCCTGTATGATAGAATTTAGCAAGAATGAGATCACCTTTTCAGAGGAATTGGGCGAATCTATGTGGAAATTATTTTAAATATGTGAGAAATACAAGATATCTAGGAATCATTAGGTAATAGATAAATAAGTTTGAATTCTAGTTCAGCTTACCTCTTCTGAAGAAATCTCCTGTGTTTATTAAGGAAAAGCATGTAAGTTCTTATTTTTTATGCAGCTCGTTTGTCATAAATTGGGAATAAATATGATGAATGTTGAAAGCACTAAGAGACGCTTTTCTTGAATTACTGATGCAGGCAAAAAACCCTAAACCAAACTCATTACAGAGATCTCTGCAGAAAGCTGGGCCTGTTGAATTTTCTAACAGTTTTATAGGTCTAGAAAATTCTGATATTTACTAGTTTGCTTTCAATAGAAACATTTTGAAATACTCACAGGAATTTTTGTACAATCCTAAGTGGTTGTTCAGCTGAACAAGGAGACTATGAATATTGTGTGCTTAATCATTTTTTTAAAACCATGTATAATGGCTTCAGAATACATATGTGCCTTTTTGATAATCAATTTGTGAACTTCTTAAGATATCTATTCTCTTCAGATATTTCTTTCAAATGGTGATCGCTACTTTTGTCACTTTCTGCTTTATGCAATGTTTTAAATTAGTCATTTTGTGATTAGTAATCTCAAAGATTCACTGTTCCTTTACTTTAAAATGGTTCTTTATCTGTAACACCCCTTTGGAAATGGGAACTAATTTTTGTCCTTTTGGCTTTTGTATTTTTCAAATGAACTCTTTCCTCTCTGTTGTTTTTGAATACAGTTCTTTGCTCATGTGGTTGTCTACTTTATCATATTCATTTTTTTACAGTATATGATCATGGTAAAATGTCTTTATGCATTATTCAACATTATCAGTTACAGCTATACTTTTCTATAGCGGTTCACTAATTACTTCTGCTGTGTTTATGAGGGAACCCAAGACATTGTGTAATTCTGTGTGTCTGAATAAACATAGGTCTCATATAGATTAAAAATGAATCCTGTCAGCAAAATGATGAACTCAAGAACGAAACATTTCCAGAGTTCAATATAAGTCATCTAAGTGGTCTGAATCGTCTAGCCCCCATTTGTCAAGTTGAAGCACAGATATGTAATCTAGAACCTTTGGCTCAAGAATGACTCCATGGGATACAGTTTGTATCACTGGAGATAAAATAGCAAATAATAATATACTCCAAAGCTTCGCAAGACTAGGAATGTTGGGAGAAAAGGTTAGCTTAGAAAATGTTGTGTATGGATGCAGCAAATTATCATATCATTTAAAACTTAAAACTCCCCTTCCCAGGACGAGTTTGTATAACGTAATATTGGATGTATTTATTTGTCTGTGCAGAAAAGGCAAGAATATCATTGCATGAAAGAAGAGTGAAAGGTTAGGATAAATGTTACAGAAGTGTTAATATTTCTGAAAGGTTATGTTTTTGTTACACTGCTTGTAAAATGATCCTTGCTCACCACTGTAATTCTTCCTGTACTTAGAATGTCAGTAAAACTTTACTGAGTAGGATACTGGAAAATGGAAAGGAACTGTAATCTAAATATAGATCATTCATCTTTAATAGAAACAGCATCAGACACATTTTTCCTGGAATCACATTAAATATCACTTTATTTTCCTCCTAAAAATCAAATGTACCTGTGATCTAACTGGAAATATGCAAGGCAGGAATAAATACTTTTTGATATTGTTTGAGGATTTTTTTAGAAATTACTTTTCTAAAGGATACAATAGTTTTTTCTTTTTTATCCCACAGATGGAAAACATGACTTCCCTTCTGAGAGAACAAACTTTTTATTTCCTTTGTGAATTACAGGTTTGGAACTATCCAGATCATCTTGGTCTCCAACACTGTTTTATAAAGGGTTCCACTCTGCACTTGGGAAAGCAAGAGCTAAATATTTGTCTAGTTGGAAGATGACTGGTTGATATCCTGGGGCCTGATATCCTGAGAGGCCCCAGGATAGGACGCTGGCTAACTGGGCTTGTTAGTTTATCATTAACATTTATTAATAATATTTCATTTAGTCTGGCGTGAGATCCTCTGGATGAAAGAAATGAATCACAAAGCACTCTGGAATTAAGAATGTCCCATGAACTTTCCACCCCAGCTCCCAAATCTCTGTGTAAATCAGGGTGTATTAGCTTTTCTTCGGAAAGGTAATGTTTGAAGAGTGATAAATTGTTTCTGAAGAGCACAGACTTCTATGTGCCTTTTTTTCTTCCCTCATTTTCTGAAATCTCAGTTGTATCAGGATTGCATGTCACGTTACATGGTCCAGGTATACATGAGGCTTTGTTTCTTGCTTGTAAATCTTGAAAGCAATGAAGAAATCTGTTGCCGAATACATGTCTAACCTCATCTCTAAATGTTTCCCTGAACTCTTGGACACAGGTTGTGGCTACTGAACTGGGAACAGCCCTTGCATGCTCTTCCCAAGCTCTGTTGATCCTCCACCATCCTCTCCACTATAGTGGTTAGCTCTTTGCACATACATGTGCAGAGCTGGATCATGAAATTGATGCAGGTTAAAATAACCTTGGGGAGGAGGGGAGCGCAAGATATGTTGTTTTCCATCCAGGTTGCTTTACCTAGTAGTTTTCTGGGCATTCACACTTGCAGTAAGGAAGTGTTTCATGTGTTGGGGTAGAGTTGCAAGGTCCATACAACCAGCTGCTGCAGCAAATGTAGACTTTTGGACTTGCCTCTTGCAGAAACCTGGTACCTAATGTGCCTAATGTTCCTATGTCTTCTCCTATCCTGACAACTGTTACTGGAATCTTTTTTTTTTTTTTTTTTTTTTTTTACATCTGTTGGTGGAAAATTTTCCTCATGCTCCTAAAACAAGATTAGCTTCTGTCTTCCTTCAGTATTTCTCTTTCCATCCCCACACTTCTTGGTGATTGTGTCAGAATGGGGGGTTCTACGCGGTTTGCATCTGAGTAACAGCCCTTATGGGCACTGCTGTTAAAGAGGAGAGCCAAAGCGTCTTAGTGTGTAGCTGGCAAAAGTGTCTTGAAAACACAGAAAGTCGGCAGAAGCTTTAAAAGCAGTCTTAGAGCAAGGCTTGCCAGGAAGGTGTTGATCTCTACCCTGCAATGCCTGAGGTGTCAGTTCTCGCTTTAGAGCGAAGGATCCGTGGAATAGGCTGTCCACGCTGCAACAGCAAAAGAGCTTCCAACAGGCCTCTCGGGTAACGTGAGGGCTGCTGTCAGAGCTCTCCTCCAAACCGGAGCCCTGGGGGCTTGCAGAGTCTGAAGGGGCGAGTTTCGGTGTAAGGCAGGGTTGTGTTTAGGGTTCTGGTGAGGCTTGCATTAGAAGTGGGACTCTGAAGAGATCAACTAAGCCAAATGAGGCCTTCTACTAGAATTCTTCTGCGAGCAGTTCTTAGCCATGGGGAGTTATGCACAATGGCATAACTCTGGAATGCCAGTTAGTTTTCTGAACAATCGTTCTGTGAATGTTAATGGCAAAATTAAAATTGAAGCATGCTTTTCAGAAATATGGGTCTGCTGGAGAAGCTATAAATCCACAGGAATGCCAGCCTTGCACTTCCATCTCTCCTGCCTTTCACCAAGAGCGCAGTGTGAAATTACTGCATGATACCAAACCAATAGTGTCCTTGACAAACCTGATACAAAGGAGGAATATAGCTGGCCCCCAGCCAGCTAATGTCAGTGCCATTCTTGGAAATATTAAAGAATTCCAAAGTACTGCATTTTACAGGAGCACTTACCCCATGAGAACAAAGTGTCTGGTTCATGTGCAGAATAGGGCTATGAGCAGCAACAAAAGTGTTGTTTAACACCTTTCATCTGCTTTATTATTACAGTTCAATTTTTGTTCTTGCTACAGTAGCAGCTCTCAGTTCATCTACAGGGCAACTACTTCTAAACATGCCAAGGGAATATCTTAACAACTCCTTTGTTGTCCCCTTCTCTCTTTCTTTTCCTCCAGCATACTAGGAGCTGAAGTCAGCTTGTTCTGATGAAAAATTGAGTGCCGTGTATGAATTTAGCTCTATCTGTGTACAGTGTTTGATTAAAAATCCATGGCCTGAACATGTACAGCCCTGCAGATGGCCTGAGATCAATAGCAGCCAGGGGCTGCAACCTGAGGGATGCCACCACAGCTGAGGAGCTCGGGAGCTGCTCTTGAGGAGGTGGAAGTTTCCATATGTACTGGCTGCTCTTTGCAAATCCGGCTGTGCCCCTCACTAATCTGAGGGGTCTGCGCTTCTCAGAACTACAGATTCACTGTCACGAACACATTGCCTCGGAACACAGCGTGCAAGCAGAAAGCAAGCACGCCGCGTATTAAGTGTTCTTGGATTTGGCTAAAATCTCAACCTTCCAGTGACTTGCAAGTACGTTACATCAAAATCGGTCACGGTGCCTGTGTACTCCTTGAAAAGAGACACTGTCGATGGGATGGCTCCTGATTTAGTTTTTTAAGGGATTTCATAGAAATACCTCACGTTAATTGAAATGTTTTTATAACTTCTTTGTAAAATTATTGTAACTAAAAGCACATTTAAGCCCCTCTTCCCAAACACCCTAAAAAAGCCCCTTCCCCTGTGTTTCTGGACATGGTACAATAGTGTCTGGTTAGTTCAGGTTATGTTTTTTTTTCCTCAGGTTTTTTTAATAAACAAGGATGTTTTCTCAATGTTCAAAGAGAAGGGGAATTACAAGTTAAGAGCCTTTGTCTCATTATCATTAAGTACAACGGACCCTAAGCTGATCTTTCTTTGTAACACAGAGAAATTTAATCTACAGAATAGAAATAGAAGCAATGCCCTTAGAATATCTCATGCACTGGCTTGGGAAGTCAAGATAGCGAAAACGCCTGAAAGATGATCATGATATTCCTGCTAAACCCTGGGTCCCCTGGGGTCTATGGAGTCCCTTGTTGTCTTCCTTCCTTCCTTCCTTCCTTCCTTCCTTCCTTCCTTCCTTCCTACCTTCCTTCCTTCCTTCCTTCCTTCCTTCCTTCCTTCCTTCCTCCCTGGTCTCCTAGAGTGGTGTTTTGTGCTGTCCGGTTTCAGACCTGGCAAGGGCTGTGCCATTTGGGGACCAGGTTTCATGACACAGCCCAAGGGACACTGTGACAGCCCCCCTGCTGCACGGGCTGCCTTGGGGGAGGAAAAGTGGCTGCTCCAACCCGAGGCAGAGCTGCCCTTGCGGCTGTTCCCCGTGAATGGTCGGTTCACGAAGCTGTGCCTTTGTGCCGGATACGTGAGGTGGTGCGGGAGCAGGGGGACGGGCGCTCATGACAGACCGAGCCCCTTCTGCCCCTTTTCATCTGCTTCGGCCAGACTGGTGACTAGAATATGCTATGAGAAGCATTGCTTGTGTGCACTAAACCGCTGTGATCAAACACAAAGAATTAGAGGATAAAAAGGGCCTCGAATGACATTTTTTGGGTGTTGTCACAATATGAATAGCATAGCCCTAAGCTCCCATTCACACTCAAGTGCCTGTATTCTTTCCCAGTTTTGAGGGCTGTCATGCGCTGCTCCCGCAGTTGGGCAATAGGCAGCTGTATGCATGAGAGCCCCGCTGCGCCTTAATGCAGCCGCTACGTGACCCAGCCTGCATTGCTGGCTGCAGTTCAGGGGAGGAGGATCACTGCAAAGTCAAGGCAAGCTGCATTCCCTTGTTATCTCTTCCAAGCGACAAACCAATTGGAATAAATCGAGGGGGCCAGGCGTAACATGGATTTGCTGGATGCTCAGAGCAGACCTGGGAAGGTGGAAGTGCTCTAGAGACACAAAGGTTCCTCCTCTCCACTCCAGAAGTTTCTGCCCTATCCCTGCTGTAGGGATTGGCTCTTTTACTGAATAAATAGTATTGGAGGAGCGGCACACATTTTTATATACAATTCAGAGTGATCCAAAGGTTTTCTCCAAGGCAACCAGAGCAGTTTACGCATTGTCTCCTATTTGGAGATTTGTTTTGTTTGTTAGAATTTAATAAGAACCAACATAGTAGCATCCATGCTGCTGATAAAGGTAATTTATCTTTTGGAAGGGGTAACTGAAAGTACTTCATAGGAGTAGAAACTGAAAATTCACTGCAGGGGATTCTGTTTCTTGTTGTCAAGAAGTCACTTTTGCCAGTAGCATTTGCTTATGCAAGTCTTTCTGAGGGTCATTTTATTTGAAAATATGGGCCAAACAAATCCAGATACTATCTAAGGTGAGTTGTAGCAAGAAAAAAAGTATTTGGAAGCCACTGGAAGCGGTAGATGATTTGGAGTATTCCATTTCACATATTGGTCCTACCAGCTGTACAAATGATTGAGCTGAGCTATAATATTTTTCACGGTTTATTTTCCTCTCCCTGTGAAACCCCTGAAAACAAAATATACATTCAAATGATCACTCAGATCCTGCAGAAGGGGTTAGACTTTTTCCTGTAAACAGGCATCTCCTGATGTGGCTGCTACAGGTGACTTTTTTTTTTCCCTCTCCCCAAAAGTTATATCAAAGATCCCCTTTATAGAGGAGGCCGCATGTAATACTGCGAAACATTCCTGCTCTCCAGCCCTCCTGCTTTACGGTCTCTGTAAACAAACATTAGCTTAGATCAGAGAGTGTGGACACAAGATAACCCCTTCTGCAAACACTGTGTGACTTTTAAAGCTAACACAGCAAATATGTTGTCTCTGTCTCGCTGGCCCCCGCTACTCAGGAGAAGGGAGTCTCCTTATAACCCAGCAGTCAAAGAAGCCTTTGATGTGCTGGGTCCGTGTGCGGGGATGGCTGCTCAGCGACATGGGAACCTTTGCAGCCGCTGCCGTAGCTTTCTGAGGGAGAAGCGTCAGGTCAGGCTGAGACATGATTTGCTTCAGTTTGCCAAGACTGTGTCTGATCTTTGCCTTTGCAAAACCCAAAATAGTGCGTCTCTGATGAACTGACATGCAAATAGCGCTTCAAGGATGAGTGTCTTTGATTGCATTAAGGGCTACTTTGCAGACTCCTGTTCCTCTGACTCATGATGGACACTTTCCAAATGTCTGGGACCTATTCTTTCACGAGAAAAAAAAATGCAAGGCATTTTCCTTTTATTAGTCCAAAAGGACATTTCACAATAAAAAATACTTTTTTAAAACCAACTCACAGTGTTATTTTTAATGTGGCTCTGAGCTCCTGATTAACAGCCTAATCCGACTCCTATTGAAGTAAAGGGAGTCTTGAACAGAAACAGGCATAGCTCAGAAAACATAGAATTCTGGAGCGGGACTTGTTGTTAGAAGGACCCATGTAATGTTGATTTTCTTCTGTATTCCCTTCTTGCATTTTACTTCAAAATTATGTAGCTCTTTGCTTGCCTTTTAAACAAGAACCTCTTGGGTCCATATCTCCTTATTGCTTTCATTCTTAACTAGAGATTTAAATTATATGGCGATTATGGAAACTCTAGTCGTTAGTGCCATCACCAGATTCCTCTACCTGGGAGTTAGCTAAGTCAATAGTCAAGGCTCCATCACCATTTCCAGCTTCCTCCTGTCCTGAGGTCCTTGGAGTCTGACAGCTCCTGAGTTCAGAGCCTCATCACCTATAGTTGATGGTTTTAAAGGAAGAAATGAATGAGGCATTTCTTCTTTTAAACTGCGTGTGAGTGGTTTGAGGTCTGTGAAATTATGATGATGAAGATTATCTTCCTTCACACAACCACATCGTCTTGTTATCAGATAATGGTCTGATCTCCACTATTCTGGGTTTATTATCCTTAAGCAATGAGGTTTTGATAAAAATAGCAACAGATCTTCTATTCTAGACCTTTTGGTATGAAGGGTCCGTGGATTTGCAGAGGTAGAAACAGAGACATAAACCCCTAGCTTGGTCAGATGTGAGCCTTCATGGATGGATAGGTGTTTACTAAATGTGTGCTAACGATGCTCTTACAATACTTTGCTTGGGGTTAATTTCCTCAAAAATATGACCTGGCCGGGTTAGGTGGAGGTCAGGTCTGCTGAAATGTCTGAATGAGAAGGCAGAAATCTTTCAAAGCCGCCACTCGGACAACAGTGGTTAAATGCCAAAGCTGGCGTCGTTGTTGTAGCCTTCCTGCTGCCCAAGCAGCAGAGCTGGAAAATGAAACTTTGCTCCCTAGGCAGGTCAAGGCAGATTCTTCTTAACTCCCAAGCTGTACCAAAACTGGGATTAAATCAATGTAATCTTCCCGCAGCAGCACTTTCAAACAGAGCAGTCTGCAGCGTTTTGGTAGTTGTGCAAACTACTGAAATGAACCATGTTGCGTTGATTCAGAAAACTGCGTGGGGCCTTTTCCACTTGGCAGCTCTCCCTCGGGAGCTGGGTGAGTTTGCTACAGCTCTGTGCTGCGGATAGGAGAGGGCTTCAACACCTTGGGAATTAACTGGTACATGAATCTGCTTTATAGTTGTTTCCTTTATCTCATTGCCAGTCTAAAGATAAATGCAAGAAGCAGGACACCAGGCCAGTTTGGGCACATGCTCCCTAACAACTACTGTTGCTTCAGCAGAAGCTTCCAGTTAAAGACAACACTGTCTAGACAATAAGATGGCAGTTTGTCTTTTCTTTGAACAAAAATAAACTCTAAAAAAATTAAAAGCATTATGGAGGCTGACTGAGGCTAACAAGAGCTGGGTAATTCAAAGATAAGGATGACTGAATCATTCCTCAATTCATGCTGTTCAGAAGTACACAAGTATATCACCCATCAGTTGGAATAAAAATAGAAGTAATTTTGTAATTAAATTGTAGGACACTGGGTATTTTTACTGTCACAAAAATCTTTATGTAAAAGTGCATAATGCCTCTTTTTATATGAAAAAATTCCCCAGTGTGTATTACTTTGTTGGCTTGGCTTCCAACTAGTGTGCTCAATACAGATAATTCAGGTCCAATACTGGCTTAACCTTGTTTTTGCCTGAGTTTTCTTAAGCTGGGTACATTCTCTGAACAGTTTATAGTGTTGATCCACAAAAAGTTGCATTAAATGTTGGCAGAGTGCCGAAATGCTCTTAAGACAGAATTGCCATGTTCATCTCCCGTATCATGCAATTACAACCTCGGCAGCAATCTAAGTTTTTAGTCCATGCATGCTCTCATTGTGGAATTAACTGGTGTTATGACCCCAAATTTCCTCTAATATTAGCTTTGTCCTTATGCAACCTCTTTCCTGAGTATAATGGTGCATCTAATTGGAATAGGCCGACCTTTTGGGAACATAGGGTATTAGCTAGCCAGGCTGCAAGATCAAATTAGAGTAGTTTTTCAGCAGTAATACCATCATGGAGTGGAATTTTGTAGTATTACTCCTCTTGCTCAACTTAGATCAGTAGTTAACTTTAGTTATTTTGTGGTGAAAAAATTTATGAATCTTTCCTGACTCATTTTATCTAACTTTCCCCTTTATACAGCTTCCTTTCATAGTAAAACCTCTCTTTCTCAAAGTCAGTGTTGATTTAAACCTGAGTTACCTAGCCTCATTGGGCATGTAAATTAGTGATTAAGTACTAATTTCATTTGGGTTAGTAAACTATTTTCAGTGAAGTTCCCTGTTCAGTGAACAGTGTCCTGTTCCTAGTCTTTGGACTCCATCTTGTTTTGAGACTAGAATTTATTTAAAATACAGTTTATCTCTTGTGCCAGGATTTGATCTCATTGCTTGAACTCTTTGCTGGAATTTAAATAATTTCTAATTAAATGTCTTCAAAGTTTTCCCTCAGGACAAACTGCATAAGAACTTCAGGGTCTAATCCATTATTTTGCACTGATATTATTTAAATCTCTCAAGGGTACTTTGCTCTTAAATGCATGTTTGTTTTCATAGACTAATACTACTTAAGGGTTTATCTTTAATAATATTTTTATTAGACTTTTTATCATTTTTAATATTTAAAACATCTAATTCATTTATATAAGTAAACTGTCACTCTGTGTGGAAAAAGGCTTAGGATTTTATTATCTAGGATTTAGGCGCATCTTGCCCTGCTAATTTCAGTTAGGAGGATCTCACCAACTCTTTGAAAATCAGGCACTTTGGGGCTTCTCTGAAATCTGTTGAAGTCTATGCTTTCCTTGAAAGTGGAGATATTACCGGGCAACAATTTAGGCGAAGTCAACCTATTTCATGGAGTGCCTTCTGTATTATGTGCTTGTCTTTCTAATTTTGAAAGACATTTGTTTTGTGTTTGAATTGGTCTGAGAAAGGTGTAATGGGCATTACATATATTTTATGTCCCAGTTTGATCCATTTTCTGGATTATGTTTCTGTATATATATGTATGCCTATAATTAGATGACAGTGATATCTTTTGCACAGTTGAGTTAGGCAAGACCTAAGTATTTTTCATTTAATTTATGTTTAGAGCCACAGGATATTAAGCAAGGAACTGCTTAAATAATTCGGTAGACAAAACCTCTTGAATAGTTGCAACATCCTCTTTTAATTCAGATGGTGGAAAAGGCTTGTCATTTAAACTATTCTTAATTAGATTTGTTTTCTAATGGGCTGCAAATCCTGGATGAAAAATAGCTCCAGTGAAACCAAGAAGAATTTGTTTTCGTTTGGAATATTTGCCATCATCTTCTAGTGGCACTGAGCTCTAATAGAAAACGTAGGGTTTTTTTTTTTTCCAAATTGGAAAATCGGGGCTTTCTTGTCATTTACACTTGAGTGCTTTTGTAGCACTGCAGTGGTCAAAAGGAATCTGGCTATGGATAGAAATAAAGGCTTCTGGAGGTTAAGGAGACTATTACTGCTATGCAAAACAAAATCATCAAAATAATAAATTATCAAGTATGGTTTTTTTTTTGTGATTGCTAAAGGAGGTATCAAAATAAAGGATTAAACAGTGTGCTTTTCTGGAAGTAACAGCTCATTTCAGAGCAATCACAGCTTGAGTCAGAATGTAAATATAGGCCTTCTTTAGAGCTAACTAGAGACAACATTAAGAAAATCAAAAATGTGTGGGCTAAATTCTCTAATTTTATCTTTGGCAAGGTATTAGACTGTCCAGTCTTTTAGAAAATGAAAACCCTTGCTTAGAATATCTATATTCTGGAGATGGGTACCTAAGTCTAAGGACCCGTAAAAACAAAGCAACACAAAACAAAAGAAGAATCTGATCAGTAAATTTAAAACAAATGATTCAACTAAAAAAAAAAAAAAGAAGAAGCTATAAAAAGTTCATAGTTTCTTCGACATCCAGGGACTTATTCTCCAAGTTTTTTCCGCAATCTGAAGCTCCAGAAAATAGCATCATAGATCATTTGTATTGCAAGTATGAATATTGCTCAGCATGGACATCAAACTATGGTTACTTTTTGGAAAAAAAAATCATTTTTAGGGGGAAAGTAGAAAGCATTTTTGTGGCATGCTGGTGTTTTTTAAAACAATGGTTGTTTAGAATTTCTCAGAGGACTGGAATGTCAGAAGTAGTCCCAGAGAAAATGGGTTTGTTGGCAAAAGGCAAATAAAGTGGTCAAAGGCATGTGCTAAGTGCAGTTTGTTGCATGGCTTTGTGATTTGCCCTGTAGCAAGTATTACCACACCTGTGGATGTGGGGTATGTGCAAGAGTACATAGCTACCACCACACGCTCTAGAATGCATGCCCAATGCAATAGCCAGCAGCCACATGGCACATTGCTGTGAAAATACCAGCGTGTCTAGAAAAGAAGCAACAAACCTTCTGTCTCACAAAAAAAAAAAAAAATTGTCAATAAACTTGATTTGAAGAATGCTTTTTTCAACATGTTTTTCCAACTTCTTGTGTGTGGTGAAACGCTGTGGTTTTGAAAGTGAATAATGTACAAGAGGGCTCTGGTTTTAACAATGCTGAAAGATCCACCCTGCAAGATTCTTCCTGAGACTTCTGAACATGATCTTAGTGGAAATAGATTAGTTCCATAAACCCAAATTTGGAAATAGTAAGGAATACTCAATGCAAGCAGATTGTGAAGGCAAAAATCCATCCGTGATTACATCAGGTCATTTGTTTTTTCTTTACAAGTATAAGCAAATCCCCAACTGTTTTCAGAAAATTTCTTGGTCTGTCAAACCAGATGGTTGTTGATGTGGGCAGAAGATTGGGGCACTTTACTCTCTTTGTTCAATAAGATAACAGGGATAGTATTTTGCATAACGAGTAAGATTACTTTAGAATTTCTTTGCCTCATTTGATATCAGACATGAGAAAAACAATGACATGCAAAATGTCAAAATAGGTATGATCAAACTGGTTCAGGTTTAATTACAAGCTCTGAGCCGAGTTTTGGTAAGAGTTTATGACCATTTTTTAGCAAAATCTTGTCTGCTTGTATGTTTCCATGGAAAATGTGTAAAAAGAAGAAAAAAAGAAAGAAAGAGACAGCTTTTTTCTTCTTTCTCACATTTTAAAGTGGATTTCAGCAAATGTAATGTTATCTTAAAAGGAACAATGGGAAGTTTAATATCAACTGTATGAAAAAAAGGCTATCAGAAGAGGATCAGAATAGATGACTGAATGTTGTAGAACATGAATCCTCACAAATAGGTCTTTAGGATGCTCATATCTTATGTCTTAATTTGCCAAAAATTTAGTGGAGTTGCTGTGTCTACTTTTTTAAATTTATTTTTTGCCAATACTTTCTTTGTACAGTGTGCTCAAAGAAATGTGCCATATCTAAGGAGAACCAGACTGTATCATCATCTTGCCTCCCTGAGTACCTATTTTTTTCTCATTTAGTGACAGAGAAACAGACATATATGCTGGGTATATAGTTAGAGAGAAGCAAATAATTTAACATGAGCACTGTGGAGAAGCAAAGTAGCTCCCTGGCTGTAAGTAGGTTGCCCTGCTCTTGAGGAAGTCCAGGACTAGGAAAATTTTAAGTGTGGCTGTGGAAAGTGCAGCTGAAGCTGTAGGCCATCCATACTGACTAGCTAACATCTCAAGTCTTACTTTATTTTGGCTTCTACAGCTTTTACAACTCTGTTCTTCTGGGAAATCGGTGGTACTATTTTTACATCTCATTTTTTTTTTCCAGACACATTTACTTCATTTATGCTGAAGATCAGCTTGGATCAAACTGTCCATAGCTTTTGAATCCTAATGAAGTCAGTACTTATAATACTGGTATAGAAATGTTTAAAAAGGATTTAAATTATCTTTCTCCAAAGCTGACTTGAGAATCAGTAGAAGGGAAATGAAGAATTTTCTTTTGTATTATCACAAATAAATGTATCTTTCCTTGAATGACTGATAACACCTATGACTACCCAGGACAAAGACAGCAAATATACTTAGGCTGCTGAAATCCCAAATATCTGCTTTCAGAGGGAAATTTGTGTTTTGTAGGTGAGATCTATTTATAGGAACTGTTTTATGATTCTAATTTTCTTTGGAAAATGACATATGGCATATGGAATGAAAAACAACTCCTGATAATGTAATTCATCTAGATTTGTTCTGAAGTAGAATAGACTATTAGAAGAGAGTGAAGAGATGGACCTTTTTTTTTTACCAGTGCTTTGCACTGCATATTCTGCAGAGCAGATCTGAAGTGCTGCTTATTATGAGAACATTTTCCTTTCAAAGCAAAGCAATGCAAAAATGAATGAAAAGGAAAAGAAATAATATATGAAAATGAAGTTTGACTGCAGTTTGAACACAGAGAGCAGCATACAAGTAGAAGACATAAATAAATCAAAGACAGTATTGGAATGCCACAAAGATGTTAATCATAGTTCAGCGGCTTAAAGAAAAGTATATTAAACAAGTCAGTGGCAAGAAACTGGTAATATTTTACTCATCTGAGAAATGTAGGGTAGTTACAGATGAAACATGTTTGTCTGAAACATGTTTACTGAGAACCTGACAGTAAAAGCTAATACAATTCCCTGGGTTCACAATGTTGGGAAAAGTTCTGAAGACTCCTAAAGTGAAGGTCCGAGAGCTGTACTGTCAAATTAGCAGTACTAAAGTAAATTAATATGTGATTCATTATTATTCTGCTGGAAGTTTGTATTCCCAGAACTTTACATGTACCTCACTGCCTATATCTGGCAATTCTGTTTATTTTTTGGATGTTAGCCGAACCACAAGTCAAACTTACTTGAATTCATTTTGTTATAACATTTGATAGAAAAAGAAAAACAAAAGACTTACCAAGGAAAAACCTTTTTCTCAAAACTTCCTTGCCATTATATGGATGAATTTTGTTTGACAACTTTCTGCCATCCATTCCTTAGCTATTTCCACAGCAAAAGCAAAATAGAAAATAGCTCATTTGCTCCGTGTTATTATTTTGCTGTCATCACTATCATGTCAGTGTTACTTACAAACTTAAGTTGGGGTACTTTTTTCTACTTAACATATGCTGTGTACATCAGTGATGCAAAGATTTTGCTTGCTGAATCTGATCTTTTTATTTTTTTTTTATTGGCAGCCCCTTGTTACAGCATTTTGAAGGATATGTGATGATGTCTTTATATATTTTTTTAAATGTTTGGGTGCCCTTTTCAAGGGAAGGCTTGGCTGAAGTGTTCTGCTTCTTTGAGAGGACATTGGATTTTGTAGCAGTACAAAAAGCATCTCATTGTAGAAGTCGTGAGTGGTAACAGTATTTTTCCACTCCTCCTCTCACTCTCAGTTTTTACAGCTGAGAAACAGAAGAGAAAAGCCACTTAAGCCTTCTACTTTGACAAAAGCTCAAACCCCAAAATATTGCAATCTGAAAAAGAGGAGATGTGGTCAAAGGCTAAAGGTGAAGTATTTAAACAAATGCATTATAAACAAAAAATATAGATCAATTTATAAATTATTATGTATTATATCAAAATATCTGCATATATAGATATGTAGAGCTATACTGGCTGAACAGTTTCTGTAAGACATTCTTGAGTAAAAATGCAGTATTTAAGGAAGGACCTTAATACCAGATGCAAGTATTTCTTGACTAGATGTTACTTTTTTTCCAGGTGGTCTATCTTTATCCACTGAAAAAAGTGAAATATTAATTTTGTCTTTTTAAAGTTGATGACCTTAATATTCCATGAAGTTAATATACAGAAAAACTATGTACCGAATCTTCTTGGACCTATAAACACAGTCGTTTGTTCTTTTCCCCTTGTTTTCACATCAGGCCTATAATTCTTGCATTGCATTTATAGTACACATAAAAGTTCATGCCATTTATTGTTCTTGACACACATCTGGTTAAACTTCCTCCAAATTAGTTGTTTTCAGCTTAAAAATAACCTCTGGCTTACAGATATTTCTGTCATTCAGTAGTAGTTAATATTTCTCTTTGGGAAATAAATCCTTGCCTTTGAGATTATTTTTTCCATACTCACTGCATATCATTATGACATGCTAAAACCACGGACTGCTTGAATGTCCAGCATGAGTGCCTGTGGTTACAGGCTTATTTTCTAGGAGATAGAGGTCACCTGGTTCCTACTTATGTTATAAACACATTCTTTGTGTCTGCTTAGATGCATAACCTTTTCAGGACTGTGTATTCACTCACCACTTTCAAGCATTTGTTCTTTTATTTATAATTAGTTTCTGGAAAATGTAAAGGCAATTTGTTATTCACAAGGGCTTGAAGGTTAACATTTCAGCTTGGTGCTTTCAACACGCACCCTCACAGTTGCATGCACATCTAAACACATGGACTTATGCAAGATGCCTAATATTAAAGGAGTAGTGTGATACTTGCCAAAGCTAGGAAGTACTGGAAGTAAGACTCATTCTCCTTGTGCATAAGCAAATGCACATAATTTGTAATCACAAAATACCACTCCCTTTTATCCAGAAGTTTTTGGTCTCGTTCAGTGAAAAAAGTAAATAGTCTTCATTTGATGAGAGGATTATTTTTAGTTTTGACCTTATGTTAGGGTTCAATGGATGGACCCCATATCAGATCAGGTGGTGTATAATGAGTGGTCAGTTTTTCTAGTGGATTTCCTCTGATGTCCACTTCAATACTTCCTTAGCTTTCACAATGTCTCAATAGAAGAGGAGGAAGGTACTTATCACAGGGGTGAAACTAAAGCATAGAAGCATTAAAATCAAAAGTTTCCACTCATTTTTGGGGTAAGTGGAAGTATCCATGGCATTTGAGAAGGTGGCACAAACTTTCATTTCTCTCACAGATGGGCAGAGACCGCATGAGAAAGCCCTGAGGCAAGGTAGGTTCTTTAGAGAGCAAAAAGGAAATACAGAAATGTTGTAGGTCATCATCTTGTTATCTATAATATTTGAGGCTTTTGCTGATGAGTTTCCCAGGTATGTTCTGAAATCAGAAAAAGAGTGATGCTCAGAGGCCAGCTTCCCTCTGCCTCTTGTCCAGCCATCCCCTTTGCTCCCTACCCTGACTCGTCTTCCAGTTTCGTTCTCTTCATTTAGTTAGTCCCAGTCTCTGCCTTCCCAGTTTCTTCATTCAAGTTTCACTCTCATTCTTCTGTTTTCATAGAATCAGAGAACTGCCTAAGGTTGGAAGGGACCTCTAGAGGTCATCTAGTCCAACCCCCCTGCACACGCAGGGCCACCTAGAGCAC
>JAWLRI010000156.1:473878-521139 GCA_034781795.1 Crypturellus tataupa
TCAGCTACTCCTCCCAGCTTCGTATCATCTGCAAACTTGCTGAGGGAGCACTCTGTGCCTTCATCCAGGTCATTGATCACAGTTTCTGTCCCGGCTCTTGTCTGGTCACTGATCTGATTTGTTCTGCCCATGTATCACCTCCCTCTGAACCACCCAACTCAATTTAATCGCATCTTCCAGTTCCTGTCCTGGTTCCTCACACAATTTGAGTGTTGCCCCTTCGTGCCAGCCTGTGTTCAGAGTATGCAGGGCGATGCAGGCAGGCACTGCGAGGGATGAAGATGTCTGGTGGCAGGAGAGCGCTGCATGTGGGAGCGTTTCTGCAGAACTGCTCACTTCTGCTCAGGAAGTCTGAACCAAGGTTTTTCATCTGGGCTAAATCCAAGCAGATTCTTAGAAGAAATATAGTCCTAAATCACAGCTAAGGGTTGGATAAAAGGAACCTTGATAAATGGGAGCGCTCTCAGTTTCCTGGCGCTACCTTCCGTCCGGCGATCGGCAGAGTGGGTCAGCCGTGCTGCTGGGTGGCCTCTTGGGAAGGGCAGGGGAGGAAGCGCTCTCTGTCCGCTGGCGCTTGCCAGGAGCTGCTACGGCAACAGAAGCAGAGCAAGAAGCTGCTGCTCCCTGCGCTGCTCTCACCTCCCTCCTTGGTCTCAGCACTAGCAACCTCCACCATCTGAAGCGTGCAAGGGTGCTCTCCTGCATGTCAGATATTGTCTCCTAGATGTCAGGTGAGAAATGCGGGGAGAAGGACAGCAGTTCCCTGATCAGGAAAGCAGACCTAGTGAAGGATTTTTTCCTCCTCCTTAGTGTGTTGATGAAGATACATACCTTAGGAACTGCAGAGTTGCAAGCACATTAGGAGGCGTCTTAAAAGAGCCAGAAGTTTCAGCTGTCTTCCTTTACACTGTCATGGTTTACAACAGCTTTCTCTGAGATGTTACGTACTGTTTTTCTTACCACCAGTCCTAAGTCATGTGTGCGCTTGGCTCACCGAGTGATACAGGTCAAGGGCAAAGTGCCGTGCAATAGTTTTAAATTTAGTGGTTCCCAAAACAGACTTCTGTTGACAAGGTATCCAGCATAATGTGGTGCTCTGTCACTTTATAGAGTAATTTAAAAAAGATTTAAAATTCTTAAAATTTGGAAGAATCTCTTAGGCAAGAACATTTGGCATGAGTTTTCTAGATCAATCAGTTAGGCAAACAAAACTCATTTATTTTGTTTCCAAGGGCTTTTTGTTTTGTTGTGTTTTGCATTTGTGTTAAGTGCTGTTGAAATCTTTCAGATTAACGGCATTTTAGAAGCTGGAGTTCCTTCTTACCAAACATATATAGCATCCGTGACATATAGATTAAATTTACCATATTTTAAGTAATTGCCCTGTTTGACAAGCCTAATGAATTGACCTGAGAAGCACTAAATAAATAAACTATTGCTAAGGTTACCAGACGTTGTATTGGAGTAAACAGATGATTCCAACAGCCATAATTCTCATACACTTTGTAAGAAGCTCAAATCATGTGAGTATTCGATAGCCTTACGTTCCTGTTTCTAGTTAAGTGCTGTGGTGAACAGCTTTCTGAATTGCGTATTTTCACCTATTAATGATTTATTAATAAATTGGAAAGCTAATCCTTTTGAGATGAAACTATTGCACAATAGTTGCATAGAGAAACAACATAAATCACAAGATACATTATTTCCTCTACGGAGGCCCTGGCATATACATGCATCCAGCTTTTTTTGGAATGAATCACACGTAGCAGCTAAACTGCTCACTTCTAATGACTCATTTCTAATAAATTTCTTTGTTAGATCTCAGCTCATGAAACAAACAAATTAAGCAACACTGATTTGCTCCATCCCACAATTTATTTCAATCACTACTGGTTCTTACTGTTATGGAGGGACCTACATGCCTGAAAATAAGCATCAAAGCAGCAAATGGTATCAAGGGGACGAATCCTGGGCTTCATGTGCAATGCATACACTAGAGCAAAAAGTGTTTATTATTGTTTGACAATTTTAAAGAAATTTTAACATGACTCAATAAAAGGAAAATCACTTGCCCTATTGAAATAAATGCACATTGTTTTGACCCTATTTCAGATCAAAGGGAGTTTAGTATATACATCATGTGGTCTATAACATGATTTCCCACTTCATTATGAGGGAAAAATTAGGAAGAAGGTAACATCATTAGAACACCATCAGAAGCTCTAACTGGTGATACTTTCTTATGCTAAATGTCATCGTTTTGTATCCAGATGGCTGCTTTCTGTGCCAGAAATCACTGCACAAATCTCTTTTCCATTTCTGGTAAAGTACCTTAAACAGCAGCGCTGGATCATATTTGACCCGTTACTGCATTGTACTTTTTTGTTTTGAAATATGTAGATCTTCAGAAATCAGCAGCACCTGCCCTGGTTACAGGGCCTTGAAATTTGGGGTAGCTGGAATAATGGGCTGAGTGAAGCAGGACTTGCTCGTGTTATTTGAGTAATCTGATAAAAATCTGTTTCTTAATGTTTTTCATACTGCTTCCATGTTATAAAATGAGTGAGCAGAGGGCAGGGGTGAGAGAGACACGAACATATGGCATAACCCCTGCAATTAAAAGACATATTCAGTGTTTGCTGTAGGATTAGAAGTGGACAGTCTTGTATATCTCTTGCCAGCTCACTAGTTTTAGTTTAATGACACTTAGCGTAACTCAGAATGACCTTACATCAAAATGCAGTTTTGTTCTAGGGGGAGGTATCAGGGATACCAGAGAATTAAATCTTCTCTCTCTCCCAGGATGTTATTCTGCCATATTGTGACTCAGGCATTTCCGTTTTCCAGGTGCTGGTCAAGTGCAGCCCCACATAAAGTGCACAAACGTAGAGGTTTTCAGGTGGTGGTGCTTATCAAGGAGAATAAGCATGACGTACCAAAGTCAAGCATCTGTATTCAGGTGTCCCCGCAATCTCCTTTCTGCCCTGGGTACTGACACATCTTCCGAAGTTTTGTTCTATCTGATGCGTCATTTGCTGAATCACTGTACTCTCCATCTGTGAAAAAATGGGGATAGTCAGGAGGAGAGAGTTTGTTCTTCTGAATGGGGAGAGATTTGATTTCTATGCCAAATTCCGTTGACTGCGACAGAAGGAGGTGCTGAGTGGCAAGACCTAAGTGCTCTAGACACTCAAGCCAGTTATGCATGGTGCCTCGTCTTAAAGATAAAACCATTTCCGCCTTTACCTTGTTTAATGAATATTATTTTGTAAGCGTCCGGACTGTTCTGCAAGCTTCCAAACTCGTAGCAGGATGATTTGTCAGACAGCCAGAGTGGCACAGAGTACACAGAAGTAGTAGTGAAGGTCTTGGCAGTGTCGTAGTATAATTCTGTGCCCTGTCTAGCCATCGTTCTAAAGGTGTTGCTATGAGAAGATTATTGGTAAGACTCCTCCAACTGAAGGTCACATATTTTTAAAATTACATCTGATGTAGTGATGAGGGAAACTCTCTGATTGTAACTAAGAGCTACATTCTTATTCATGATGCAGAATCAATCTGCTGTGAATTGCAATTTATAGTAATTCATTAAAAAAGAATGTCTATAAGGAGCTTTTCTAAACAATACAATGGTTGAGGACTGTTTAATTTACAGCAAATTTCCTTCCCAAACATTCAACCGACTCATCTTTTTTGTCAAATCTCATGACCTTCATGTCTGGTTCTGCTTTAAAAGGTGACTAAAATGGTTATCATGAGTCCTGTCTTTTCTAGTGCCCTGTTATCTTGATTTTGCTCAGTTTACAACCTTTCTTCCTTAAAAGAAGCCAGTTCAGTGACGACTGTGTGAATCATCTTCTCTTTGCAACTTATGCTTCCTGCTCTGTAAGGCAGCCAAAATTTTACACCCCAAGTGCAAACACACATTTGGACATAGCTATACTGAGCTTATGCCTTCCTACTACCTCTTCTAGCTGTGGTTTGTGAGAAGGCATTAGCATAAATGTTTATTTCCAAGAAAAAGTAGAACTTTGAATCTCAATCTCTAGAAAAAAGCACATCTACCAGGAGAAGACTTGTATCTTAAGGTAGCATTTCCTTGTTTGTGTATCGGCCTTCCAGACAATATGCTGGTTTTTGTAGAACTCATTTGTAGTCCAGATGATTGTAAAGGGAATCCTATTCTTCTCCCTCAAAATATTTTCAGCCTTCTCACATATGATCTAGTAAGCTGATAAATACTGGTTCTTGTCCCCTGAGGCAGTTTCCGTACAGTTTTTCGTTTTAAAAAAAACCCCTCTATTCCTTGCTTTTAAACTCAATGCCTAGGTGTAATCTGAAATGCTCAACAGATTCTTTAGCTGGATCATCCTGTTCCATGATAACCTGTGTTTCAGCTTTTTCTTAGATCATGGGAATATTAATTTTAAATACTTTGGTGAAAAAAGTGTGGTTGAAAAACATGATGCTATGTCTTCCTGACAGTGTTCGAGCCAAGCTGTGGTTAAGAAGGCAGTTCCTTCCAAGATTTCGCCTTAGGCTGGTACTTCATCAATGAATCCTTTCACTTCTAACATTTTTTTTTAAATGTAAGATATGTGGGGACCTTGTAAACTCTTTGTTTGTAGCAGCGGTAAATGACCTTCATATCATTTAATACCCCCTGTTAATAGGGACCAGAGTCTATATACAGCAAAGCACCGAGACGTGTGTTTCAGTCTGATAAGGATGCATGCCTGAAAGTGTTTTCATTGAAACAGAGTGGATTAAGTCCACACTAAAAATAGAGCACGCCTGTGCATGTCGTACTGAACCTCGAGGGTTTGCTGTGAGATAACGCAGTGCAGCTTCATCCCTCCTGCGCGGGTGCTCAGGGCTGTGCCCAAGAGCTCAGAACTGCTGCTCCTTTCATTCGCAGCCAGACTTAGCTCTCACATAGAGATGTTTTCAGCTGTGCTTTTTTATAGATTGAATTAATCCTAGTTCTTGCTGGGAAATAATTCTTCCTTTCTGGTCCTAAAATCAATGCTCATGGCTCCAGCCATTTCTTATTATACAGATGTCAGGGGTTACTACAATCAAATATTTCTCTCAGATTGTTTTTTTAAACCAAATTAATAATTTTTAATTCTGCAGAATTTTTAGTGTATACTATTCTCTTGCAATGTTCATACCAGAATGAATGATGAATTATGCTCCTGTTCATGTGAATTCCTGCTAAGTGAGAACTTAGCTTTCCATGTTAAAGAGACTGCTCTACACTGCTGGCATAAAATGGAAGACTCTTAGAAGAATGCCTAGGAGGTAGCTCAGTATGCTGAGCAGTGGAATCATTTTCAGATTGCACCAAATTGAGGCAGCTAAATTGTGGCTTAGTTAATAGAATAGTTACCAGGAAAGTTTCCTCTGAGAAGGAGGCCTTCTGTGTGTTTTTTTTTTTTTTTTTTTTTTTTTTAATATGCATGTATATTTTGGCTCATGCCCATGAAATTGCTTGCATAATTGCAGGCAATGTAGAATTCCCTTCCAGAAAGTGCTGAAGGCATCATCTTCTTGCAAATATGTATTTTAAATTCATAAATTGTTTATTATTCATCTGAAAAGATTACTTCAGACTTAAAGTGAGTGTACAGACTTAGTTTTTCTGTTTAATTATATTCTCTCAGATTAGAGAGAGCAGTATGGTAGAGTTTTTTTACTTTTGAATGTAAAGAAAACATAGTCAAATTTTTTGTTACTTAAACAATTCAAAATGGATAAATAATATTTAAATAATACCCTTAAACATGCTTTTTCTCAAATCCTCAGAATTAATACACGGTAAAAACTACCCCCCCCTCCAACTCCCGCCCCCATTCCCACTTCTACCCCCCAAAAACAAGGCAAAAAGGCAATAATGACTAGGCGAAGTTGTCTCAAACTTACTGTAGTGAAACGTGAACCTTTCTTACTGCTCTTGGAGCCACGTAGCTCCTGTGTGTGCAACTGGTGGGCAGTGGGGCATGGTGACAGGCCATTCCTGTAATTCAGAAATGACAGGCGAGCCAGCTCTCAGAACAGTATTCTCTCGTATTAAAGTAAATGGCCACATTTTAGGCATATGTCATTACTTGATTAGAAAGCTTCTCAGGGATTTTTTTTACTATATTATCCAGTTCTTTTTTATTTCCAAGTCATGGTGAGAAAGAACAAAGGCAGAATTTATCCTTAATCTTTTTATCCTAACATTCTTAATGGCTTATCACACCACAACTCATTCATTAGTTACCCTAAAATCCTTATGGCAAATGTTATTTCCGTGCAAGAGCAGATAAGACCTTTCTTGTGTGCTTCTACTGTTCTAGTTTGTTTAGCAGGTAATCTTCCAGTCATGTTAAAAAAAAAAAAAAAAAAAAAAAAAAAAGAAAGCCTTGGAAAGTCAGACTGTATAAGAAGACTTGAAAAGTCTTCTGTATGTATCCAAAATCAGAAGTCAAATCCCTTATTCCGGTGTGGGACTGAAGGGTCAGCAAGCTCTGACACTGGTATCAGAGGCAGAACTTGGACATATTCTGGCTAAACAGCAGGACTAGTGGAGATGCAGAATGTGGAGCTCGTCACCCTGTGGGAGGCAGCAGATGCTAGAAACTGGCTCACTGTATTTCCAGTGTCTGAAGCTGTCACAAACCCACAAAGTAACCAATAAAAGCACCACCAATAATAACGAATAGCAGGCAACTGCTTCGAGAGGCATCTTCGCTTGCGTCGTCCTCCCGGCACACTAGCCCTTGGAGTTAGGAAGGACGAATGTGTGCCCTGTACACTGCTTTGGAAAGCACTCCAAGCGCTCGCAGGATCCTAGAACCAGGGCACGGGAGAACTCGCAATGATCTCCCACCCTTCCCTTTCTGTGCTGCAACTCTCCACATCTGTATCAAAGGGGTATTCTTAGGAGCATATCCTGAGCAGAGCATTGAAGTTGCACTTTTCTGTGTCTCTTTTAGCTGAGATCCCTCCAGAAGGTCACACAGTAAGGTGGGGGACCTTGTGCTCTTCTTGTAAGAGAGGACATCTCTATACCTCCCTTCCCCCAAGGGCTGAACATACTTTGTGCTGAAATTCTTGGTAGAATGTAGATGTTTTGAGTGCAGATAATGGTGTTTTTTTTTTTTTTTTCCCCAAATGTTTTGGACCAAAGCAGATCTATTTCTGCATCTAGTCCTGGGATCTTACAAGGTTCATATTTCTTTTCTCCGAATTTTAAGGAATCCTGACATTGCCGAGGGGCTGGAGATGACCTCAAAGCCACCAATTAATATTCCAGAATGTTAATTACTCTGTAGGAGGAGCAAAGCGGGTTACTAAGGAATGGCAATAATTGCTCAATAACTGCAAGTGGACCACAGCTCTGTTATAAATTTGAATTTTGACACTATATCACCGTGTCCACCCTGTACCTACAGTGTCCTGCTGCAAGAGAAATTTTGGCATTCCTGAATTTTGGCACACCTCATCTTATACAAGAACCCTGGAGAAGGTCTTTAAAAAGCAGGGAAAGAAATTTAAACCTAGAAGAAAGAGCAGGGCTGAAAACTCAACAGCTTTTGGATTGGCAGTATATGAGCAGTGTGCTGTGAAAATTCAGCTACCTTTGGTTTGCTTGCCCCAACCTCAGTGGTAACTGACTGCAAGTGTGGAAAATACAGTAAAGCTACTTAAATCTTCAAAACAGGGTATGCAAGCCTGTGCTCAAAACTCAGTTTAAAGGTAAGTGCTTTGAGGGGTCAGAGCACACAGAGCAAACAGAATCCTCAACATTTTTTCTGTTGAACTATTAAAATATTCTCTTGAGCATCAGCAAACTAATTTTTTTTTCAGAAACCGGGTAAGCCTTATTTGAGTGAAATTTGCAGGCATCACAAACTCTCAAAAAGCAGTAATTTAATGATCTTTAAGCAAAAATTCAAAATTGAAGCCATATCCTGGTCAAATCCTAAATGAATTTAAAAAGTGGAAAATGTTGGAAAGTATTAATTGCCAAAAGTAATTCCAACTTGGACAATCCTAAGTTGTCATAAATAGGTAGACTTATTCATTCAATGCTTATCACATTATCATGATTTTTGTCTTTATTGGGGCAGTTAATTTTGCCTATTTCTTCTTTGCATGTGTGTTTGTGTGTGTTTCATTATGTCCCGGAGCTCTTAGCTGACATTGTAAACTCTTTGTTTTAGACATATTGAGATATGAAACAATCATAGAATCTCATCTCAAGACATGTGGATGACATTGTTTTCTTAAGTCTACAAATTGGAAAGGTGCATAAGTGTCATAAAATATCATAAAAATTCTCAATTTATAATTTAATAATTAAATTGTGACCCTCATTCTCCTTAGACCTATAACACTGCTAGAGTCTCAAAATTCTGCTTCCTTTTATGACTGCCTTCACTTTTTTCTTTGAGAAATCTTTTATAAGACTCATAAAATGTCAGCACTTTTCAGATCATCCCCCATGTCATCAAAAAGAAAGCAAATTTCCCATGATTTTGTACACCTCATAGCACTTCAGTATTAGACTTCCCTGGGAAATTTAGTCAGTAATTGGATTAAAATAAACATTTAAGCATTTTGAAAATGTCAGTGCAGTTGTTTTTTTTTTTTTTTAATTCTTGTCATGTTCTTGACTTATAATACCATTAGCATGACTCGGCCATGTTTTGTTATGTTGTCCTCATGGAGGAGAAATGCATTTTAAAACTTTGGGAGAAGGCTAAAAGGCTACAAAATGTTGTTTTTAAATATCTAAAGATCACTGTTTGTCTTTGTACATGTTACTTTTAAACTGATCTCCCTCTAAGTCCAACTGCTAGGTCATGGAAGGGCATTGATTTCCTGGTAGAAATATGAGGGAAAATGCATAAGAGGGCACAAAAGTGAGGACAAAATGTGTTTGAATGAGTGGAATGGAGATTTCTGGAGAGGTCTCATGGCACAAAGTAGGACAGGGTATTGGAAGACCATGAGAAAGTGATGTAGATATAACCTGTCCCAGAGCATTTGCTGCGGACCTGTGCAGGTTTTATGTTGCTATATGGAAATTTAAAATAGTGACATGAAAAAATGGTTAAGTTGAGAAAGAAGGAATACATAGTAAAAAGCATACAGAGCGTTTTACATTTTATATGCTGTGATTTGACGTTTGAGAAAATCTGAGGTCGGGAAACTGCAGGAGAGGAATATTTTGTTATGTTCCTTTACAGACGATTTCTGTCCCCAGACAACTCCCCAGAAAAAATCAGTTTCAGATATGCAGGACTATTAAGTAAAATATTTTATGTCAAGATAGTTAGATAGGTATATGTCTATATGTATATACACATACGTTTGTTCTTGCATATATCTGTGCATCTTTATTTTTTGACACAAATATGGAGTGTTTCGTTTTCAAAACTGAATGTCTAATGTGTTTTATGCTTTACTAACTTTTTCACTAGCAGTAACATTTTAATGTACTAAATTTTTCTAAAAAAATAAAGATACTGATTCCAGTATCCTAACAGAGGTTAAATATTGGCAAAGTCATAGAGAATCTAAACAAGAGGCCTAATTCTATAAGTCAAAAGAGCTAAGACTGTACCCACATTTGGGATCTTTTCTGGAAGAGAAAGTGGATATTGTTGCATGAATCCATGTTATTCAGATATTTTGACCCTATTTTCTTCCCTGAGGAAAACCTGCAAACTTTAATGATGTTGGTGATGAAGCACCACATTTTTTGCCTGCTGCCAGCAGTATGGACATCATGGGCAGAGTAGCACAGCTGATGCTCAGTGAATATAGTTGTTCTCCAGTTCTGGTCTGGGGCTATGTTGTGTGTGTGCTGCTTCTGGACCCACAAGTGTGGGGTCCAGAATGTTACCTGGAGAGTTACCCTCCGTGAGATGGTTTTTCATGGAGGTGGGTTGGAGTTGAGTTGGGTGGGTTGTATTTCTTTACACTCATGTGGGCTTCATGGGCAAAGTAGGGAATTCTTCTCTCCACTTTGGTTAATATCTGATTATTTTAGTTTACAAATTAAAAGAGCTTCATCAGAGGAGGTTGAAAGAGACTCGCACTGAGTGATTCCTGACAAGTTACATAAAAGGTAAGGGATTTTTTTTTTGTCAAATTCCTGCATTGAATTCAGACTAGGGTGACTTGGGCACACGTCTACATCCCATGTGAATGTTTTCAAATCCATCTAGTCAACAAAGTGCTGTCAGTACCACCTCTGAGGAGCCTAATCCTGTCATTCGGTGTTCCTCAAGTTCACCTACTGGATTTAGGTGCCTTACACTCTAATCATTGGATGACAAGTGATCTCAGGGAGCGGATAACATCCCTTGTCCAGGCCAGAATATTTCAGAAATGCCTATGACAAAATTAAAACCAAGTAGGTACATTTAAAACCAAAAAGGAATGTGCTAGTGAGTTGAGGTACTTCCAGCCTGATGAGGTGGATGTTGCTCTAGGGTATTGAGATCCACTGTTGATCATAAATGCTTGAAATCGTGTTTTAAACACTGATGCAGGTTTTTGGGCAAAAGCTTATGCATGGGATCATTTAATACTTTCCAATTAATATTAATAGAAGCAGCACAATGAAAAAGACTATGGAAGAATATAGTCCCTTTGAGAAGGCTGAATGTCAGACAAACTATTCATGGTTCCAGACACTTCTTGATTAGAAGAGCCTCATAATATCCCTATTTCCTGGTAATGTCTTGTATTAAACATAATAAACTAAGATAAATTGGTAAAGGAATATTTTATTACATCCCCTGCATAAATCTTTTTTTGTGGGGGTGGATATGTTCATAGAAGCTTCTTTACATATCTTAGTGCTTTCAGCTTATAAATGTAACTAAAAAGAGCAATAAAATATTTGTTCCCCTCTGCACAAATGTGACCGTCCTGAACATTGCAATACCTACAGTTCAGTGCACTGGGACCACACACACAGCTTAACATTGGCTAAGTTAACAGGGCCAGCATAGGTTAGTGCTTGTCTCTGATATTTTGCAATGAAGAATGTATCTTTGTTTTAAGTTGTTTTTCAAAACATTTGTTTTACTATTTTGCCTTCCTATGACAAGATGCCTGTTTTTTCCCTTGATTTTATGAGAATATGCCAGTTCAGCCTGATCTACAAATGGTATTATCTGTTATTTTCAAACCTCTTGCATAAATAAATCTTACTGAGAAAGATATGCTCTGTCATAATTACTTACTGTTATTCTTATAGTAGTTATATACGCCCAAGGTAGTGGTATCTTACACTCAGTGTGTACTAGCTTCCTTTGATGGCAGAATTTGCAAAGTGCTGAACACTGCTATTGATATAGTTTAAGTATTTAAACACCTCCTTAATTCTACTGAAATCTATGGGACCACTTGCGTCCTTATGGTTAAGCATGTGATTCAGTAATTTGCTGGATTGGGGTCAGAACACTCAGTGTTTTGCGACCTACCTTGTTAAGCACTGATAATGCAATATTGAAATATTAATTTAAAAGTTAGCTGGACAAGGCAATCTTTCTATCAGGGCAATCTTATCCACCTACTTGCAGTCCTCTCTTCAGTTTCCAGTGTAATGTTTGCTTATGTACAGACACAAATGCATCACAGCCACTTGCATAATGAGTGAATGAAGGACCATCCAAGTCATAGTCAGCATAATGTGTTGTCAATGCATTTGACTAACAAGTTTTACTTTTTTTTTTCAGATAAAACCTTACTATATCTCATATATAAACACTAACATGCCTGATGCCCAGCATGATTCATGTTCCATTATTAATACAGTCCTCAAGATAAGGTATTTGACAAGAACATGCTTTTATGCATGCTGAAACTAAGAAGGTTATATAATACCAGCAGTAGCAAACAACTTTTTCAAAGTTTCATGGAAACCATTCAGAAGTGGGAATTGATGCCAATTTCATTATCACCTAGAATGAGCCAAAGAACCAAACAATAAGGCATTGTAAGGCTGTGTCGGAACAGGAGTTGTAAGTGCTTTGGCCAGTAGGTAAACTCAATCAAGCTAATGCCTGTCAGATGGAATAAGTCTCTTAGCAAAGCTGTTAAGTGTACTTTAAATGCTATTAAAACTTTTTCAAGAAATGTTCATGGGGGTGAGCACAGGATGATGCAGTGAGCCAGGCAGTTGAATTCTTAGTAGTATTGGGTACACAGTGGCCTTTCTTATGCTGTTCTCAGGATATTTTACCATGTGAGTAAATGTTTTCATGTGCATTTTACAGACTGGGAAATTAAAAAGTTAAGAGCTGTGCTCAAAGGGAACAATAACATTTTAAGCTGAGGAAGGAGGATGCTAATAAGGCAGAGAGAAGTGATGGAAATGTTTTTAACTAACTACAGTGTTTTTATGGGGGAACTTATTCTGATGAATTCAGAAATACCTGCCAATCTTGCACTTTGCCAGTTTAACAATTTTATTATAAAATGTAAAAGTGCAAGTGAGAGTTTATCTATGCAAGATAGATTTTCTAAGAAAGCTTTTCTGAGAAAGATCTATCTTTTCCACAAAAATCCGTGGAGAAAATGTGAAAGCAGGGCTAGTAAACAAGGAACTTTGCTTTTCCCAGTGAAATCCAATGTTTAAATAACAGTAAAAAGAGGTCATACTTAAGAGACCAAAGAGACAACATGAATTTAATTGTATATCCTTTTTTAGTCAAGAGTACAAAATTTGAAATTGTTGTACATCCTGATGCACTTTAAATAATCAGAACTTTTATCAAAGATGCTGCAGAAGAAAATATATGAGATCAACATCTTTGCCCTGTAAACCTTCAGATAAAATAAGTTCCTTCTAGTTTAAGAGGAATGTAGACAGCTGTTATTTGGACTGCAACAGTAATCTGCTACCAGAGTTAGTGTTTTGATGTTTGAGGCCTCCCTTTCATTTGCTGAGAGCTCTTCCATGAACCTCTGAGGATTCTCCAATTGGAGACAGCCCATCACCACATGATACCTGCGTTGCTCTTGAAGGAGTTCTGCCCAGGGAAAGGTCACTCTCTCTTCCTGCGAGAGGTGATAATAAACACTTTCATCAGTTCCCAGTAGCAATTACCTTTTACCTTTCATACAGGGAGGATTGCAGTCCATCCCTGGGGTGTTTAAATATATTGCTGAGGATGAAGGATCCAACCTGCTCAGTTTTAGCGGATGTGGTAATGCCCCGTGCCTGCCCCCCATCACAGATTGCCCAGGTTAACAGTTACATGTACTATATACTGTTGTCCTTTGGTGATGTGATACCAATTTTTTTTCTGCTAGTGCCTATTAAAATGAAAAGTGGGGCACTATTCTCTTACCATACCATTGCCTCTCTAGTTTGAATCTAGAACTGTAACAAATGGTATCACTCGTTTAAAGGAAATAAGATATTATATAGTCCCCTCTTTATAGAGAAGAAAACCCAACTAGAAGCGTTCATAATTCACGGCAGGTTTTACACAGCTACTATGTGGTAAATGCAGGTGCACAATCCGGTAACCTGACTTTTCTTCCTGTGTGTTAATGCACCTGTTCTTTAGCAGCAGCTCTGCCAAACAGAAGAGTGGGAAAAGTTGTGGATGGGATTGTTCATTCATTTCCAGGATTTTCAGTGATGATTCTGTTTTCAAATGTTCTATATGAAAGAAACAGTGGAATTAATTGGAACTAAATTTATATCAAAGCAGCAGGTCTATTAGCCATGATTTGTCTAAGCTGTCACTGCTAAGCTCTCAATCACTGGAGTTTAGAGAAGAATTTACTTGACCAAGTATAGTTGTCTTCTTTAGAATGTGCTGAATTAATCTCTAGTTCCCATGATTGTTTTAATTGGATCTCTGTTGATTACATGAGTTTAGTGAGCTACCTCTGTTGTTATCAACAGCATATGCATTAATGTTGGACAAATGAATTCCTTCCTTCCCCCTGCCCCTCCACAAGGTGTTATTTGAATGGACTGGGACAATTCAAGCATTGGGTTAGGAACAGAACTCAAAATTCTTATGTTTCATGTAGAGTCTAAATATTAACACAGCACGCAGGCAATACTGACATGAGTATTCAAACTGTACAGTATGGAGAGACAAAAAGTACATAATATTTTAAAATTATTTAAAGTGATTTAAAATTTGAATTGGATCTTGGTAAATCACTTCAAGATAAGTCCTCATCTAAAATAGATTGTAGTGTCATTTATCTGAGTTTCCTCTTTGACTCAACTGACTAGAATGACGCTTTGGGTTTTGTTCCCTGAAGACCTGTCATTATGAAATGGGATGGAACCCTTTTCCTCAGCTGTGGTCCAGATTTTTCTTTTCAGTTTTAAGCAACAGATGCTAGCTGTAGGACCATATACCTTGCTTATACTTTTCCCCATTCGTTTAATGGATTCATGATTCTCAGATTGGGATTCCAATTTAGGAGGTGATCTAGATCTGTGACCAAGAGAAGGACAGAAGATTTAATTACTTTAACCTGAATGCATTCTTATTCCCTCGCCACTGAGTTAAACAAAACTAACTTTTTTTTTTGGAACTGAGCCTTTCTTCTTGAGAAAGATTCAAGTGCAGTCATGTAAAAGGATTCAAACTTGTATATCAAATTTTTTTTCAGATGCCGCAGAAGACCAGTCATATATATTTCACTAGCAAAGTAAAGTAAAGTGAATGAATCTTTTCAACACTGATATCCTTTTTGGGGGATCCTTCTCTAAAAATGCAGTTTACATGCTTGACTTCTTAAGCCACCTTATTGTAAAGCCCTGGCTGCTCTGCTGATTGTGTAATCAAGCTAGGATTGGGTTTGTTTGTTTCCCTTCTCTTAGTCATGAATGAGTTAGGAATGAACTAGCATGCTTTGTGATGACAGATTTAGTATGTTGCTGTCCTCCAACTTTTTCTCAGAGTTCTGTTTGTGTGTGTGTTTTCACGTACATATGCATGCAAGAATTAGTGAAACTACAGGGTCTAGGCTTTGTCTCTGTTGGAGACTGCCCTTGTTTGTCTTTGACCATCAGTTTTTTATTTAGCCACAAAAGAGAATTAACTGAGAAATGCTTCATTTCAATTAAGAGTTTTGTCATGGGTTCTTAGGCCAATTTGGGGGACCTTGAGATGCAATGAATTTCTGGTATTTGCCCAACAGCTTGTCCCATGAGCTTTTTCCAAGAAAGCCAAAGTAAATCAGATATTGCCTTGAAGACAGAAGGCAACCAAGAACCTAATTTTTAGGAGTTCTTCCTTGGCATGGGAAGAATAGATAGCAGGCTAGTTCCTTGTGCTACTAACACTCTCCTGTCATATATGTGCCATCCTTTGTGCCCTGGTATGACGGGCTGTGGTAACATTAAATTTGCCTAAGTAGCGTCATGTCTGTTTCAAAGACTGTTGTTAAAACCCAGCCCTATATTGGAATGTCTTTTTATTCCTTATGCCAGATTTTTCTTGGGAGGGAAGTTCTAAGAAATATGTTGTTGCCTTGTGCTTTCAGGCTTGAATGTCTCTTCTTGTATCAGGGAGTAGATATATCTCCTTTTGCTTACTGTAGTAGTAGCTATTGCTGTATCAGAGCTCTGTTGCAGAGCACACGTGAGATAGATTGGCAGCAGTGTCTGTCAGCTGCTCACACAATTGATTTTCTTCATTTTGCATATCTGTTTCAAAACAGAATTATGTCCTAGTCCCCGCCAAAACTAGATATGCTAAGATGCAAATGATAACATTGTAATCTCTTAGTATTACTGGAAATAGGCATCAAACAATGTGTGATGTTCTGTTTTGAGTTTTTTTCTATCGTAAATTCCATAAGTCACGTGGAAACTGATGGAGAATAAGATTATTTGCCAAGTGTGTGTCACTAGAGGACAGTAGAAATTGCTCATCTTCTCTACTTCTAGTTCCAGACACTTAAAGTTCATGCTTGCTCATTTTCATCTATATCTCAACTAGTAATGACCGACTAAGACAGAAAATAAGAGCACAGCAGCGCTTAATAGGGATCTCAAGTAGCAAACTTCTCTTGGTGGGAACTTGTTTTGTATATGCCGTGTGCATCACATTTTAAGTGTAAATGAAATAGATGGGAAATGCCATGACACAGAGTCTTTCCCATTCTTGACTTGCAGATGCACACTGGAAGGCAGTCTAGCATTAATACCTGATGGCAGGTTGTTGAACTTCGTGCATGGCTCCAATTGCAATCTCGTTGTTAGTGATCTGCTTTGGAAACTTCAAAACTGGAAAAACATTCTCACTGGAATGTTTGAGCGAACATCATAGCTTAGGTTGTCCCATCACCAGTAATGTTTTCCTCCTGTGCAGATGGAAGTATGCAGAATGTAGCAAGTAATAAAATGTAGATTGAGTTTGTTTGCATTGTGGACATCCATCCTAGTAACTGTTTTCCAAACACTACCTAAATTGATAGTTAGGAGAATGTGTTGTAGCTCTTGGAACAGGAGGTCCAGATCTGTTCCATTTTCTAGTCTCAAGTTAGAGCCACATGCAGGTGTCCACCCATCCTTCACTTATGCCAACAGCTTCATTCCTATTGAATTTATCCCTGTGCATGGGCTGTAAGGGAATTGGAGCCAAGTCTAAGCACATCTGCTCTGGACGATAGTATTTTAGCTATATATGAGGAACTGGGTTTCAAATCTTGATGCACTGAGAGAACAAAGGTCTCCATAAGAATTTGTCTGGCCTCTGTTCCATAGTGCTAATATTTTAATTAAGAACATTCAAGCTTTCTAGTGGTGTTCTTGGTTATAGCTGAATACATCTAAAATTCTTATTAAAATGTACTTTACACTTTTTTTTTTCCCCCAAAATCTTTCATGGGCAGAAAAAATCTTGGGAGTGGAGTGTTTTAAAGGGATAAATGGATAGGATTAAAGTGGACAGAGGATAGAGGGAATTCTCATAACAATGAGAAAGAAGGAAAGTTGAGCATGCAGGTCAGGTGGATATTGTAGCAAGAGCATGCTGTGTGATTCCCTTTTTTCTAAGAATACTATTCATGGAAGGATGAACAGTAAAAGTATGAAGTGATAATGTGTGCAACACTGAGTGTTCCAATTACACAGCAGACCTAATGGGAGCTTCATTTTCTGGTACTCCTGTTGAAAGGAGCTGTGCAGGGCTGTGCCATTCTTTCTCCTAAAATACAGAGTTTCTCCTTTTCCTTTGCTTTTCAGAGCAGTGTTTTTTTGCAGACTTCTATCAAAGTTTTCTGGTTTTATTTACTGTCAATAGTTATGAAAGAAATTTGACTCACATTTATGTTTTTCATTGCTCTCACTAGATATGTTTAGTAAATTCCAAGCTTGGAGCGGGTTCTGATTTTCATCAGAAATTGTTACCTGAAAATGAGCATTTTTGTATTGAGCAGGGTATGACCTAGAACCTGGGGATGTGGTACAGGTCTGGGATTTTTTTTTTCACTTTAAATTCATATTTCGTCCTAGAAAATATTCCTTTTAACTCCTTTTCATAGAATTCCATGGTACATGCAGTGCTGTACTGCAGTGTTTTCTGTGTGGGAGAATCTCTGCTTTCATATAGTGAGATTCAAGTCCTGGTGATCTTAGCAGGGATACTAGGAACTGGACAAAATCTTTCTGAATTAACTTTTTATTGTATTCCAAAATTGTAGTTCTAAAGTCATGCCTGAGTACTTGGATTTTGCAATAATATATGCTATGTCTATATTTTTTTCCAGTTGGTAATTCATGATATTGCACATGATCACGCCAAGGATTGAGATAAGACTTGTTGTACCAATGGTTTTATTTAAAAGTCTGTAGCGATTGACTAAGTACTTTCACATTGTAAAAGTAATACACAACTTAGCAGTTGCTCAATCAAGGAAAATCATACCACATTATCCCATTTATCTCATTGACTTAAAACAATGATTAGAGGAAACTTAGTGTAATATATTTACCTATTATGAAATTCTCTTCTATGATTGCACCTATCTAAAAAAAAGACTACTTAAGTGTCATCTTCTGGATAGAAAAGGTTATGACTCAAAGAAAAAGTATACCATAAGAAACATTCAAACATTATCTTGATGAATATTGCAAATATATTGTAATAGTGTTCAGAAATATTTTATTAATCATTTCCCGTCTTCCCATAATTTTCTCTCATCTTGCATAAAGTCATGGATTCTTGGCGGATAACAAAACCCTTTGAAGTAATGAGTGACAATACTTTTCACTAAGCAAATATTTAAGAACTTCTGACACTTAAACGAGGTTCCAAGAAATACCAAGTGAACTAGAGAGACTAAACTAATGTATTACGACTGGTGTAAAGATTATCCTGTAAGCAATGATGGGGGAAGAGCAGGAAGTATGAAAGTATGAAGTATGCCTTTGTTTTCAACAAATAATTTATTCTGCAGATTTTGTTGTCCAGGTTCAAATGATGGAATGTGCAGAATTTGGCCCTGTAGAACCAAATGACAAAAGCTATATCTTCTTGTTAAACTTAAAAGTTTTCATTTTCTTCAGCTCGCTTGGACAGATAGGAATTTTCACATATAGACCTTAAAAAGTTTGAGAGTCTACTTAGTCGAGTGTTTTGCAAAGGTGAAGCTTGTGAATGAATATGACTACTATAATAATGGATTAGCAGGACTGAGGAAGAGGGACTAGCAAGTAAAGAGAAATAAATTTGCAGGAGATATGTCATGTAAACACAGACTTAATGGGAGAGACAGAGGAAGCTTTTACCAGCTTGTTAGCACTGGGTAATGCAACACATGTTTGTGCAATGTCAAATGCATCTTCCCCAGCAGCGTTCTACAAGGCAACTTGGGAGCCCTTATGCAGAAGCCGCACTCAGGAGAAACTCATTTACCACCATAAACATAGATATACTCATATCCGCTTATTGCAAAGCAGTAACTGATGTTGGTGGGATAAGCTCTTTCAAATGTGTTCATATAAAATATGACAACAAATGTTAATGAATGGCAAGACATGATTCAGTCCAAAATCTAGGGTAAAGGCATCAGAATTTCCTGAGGGAATTCCAAGTTCTGGTATGTACTCACTAATAATGCCGTGTTAAAAACACCGGATTGCACTGGACTCCCAAAGTTGATTTCTTTGATGTTCTTCCTTCCTTCCAGGAATGTTTGAATGGCCTGTTGGCAATGGAAAGCTGAAACTGCAGAGTCAAATAATTGCTGGAAACACAGATGTTCTTAAAACTTGTGGGCTTACCTTTAAAATAAAATCTGAAAAAATATTTAGACGCTGACGTTCCATCAGTTTCATGTTGGTGCCTGAATATCTTTGAGGATCTAGCCCTTAATTACTACAGTGTAGGTAAACAGAAACAGCTAAGATAAGACAACCTGACTTTTAAAGAGGCTGAACATCTGCACTTATTATCGACTCCAGTGAGAACTGCACGTTCTGTGGCAGGGAAGTGGTCTCTTGTGTCCTGTATTCAGCAAACTTTGTGATTCAGCTTATCTTCCACCAACAGCAGTAGTAGCCTTTGAAGTGAAATATCATACGTTAAAGTATTTATCACAAGATTCTTCTTCACAGTTTTCAAATGGTCTGAATACACTTCTGATGAATGGCCTACAGTTCAGGAAGTATTCTCAGAAATATGGCAACTAATAATTTAATAAATAACTAATAATTACTAAATAACTAGTAATTTACATAAATCCAGCTTCTTCACTGTGACTGTAAATTTGAAATCCACTTCAGGTATGATCTCTCACCTACATTCGTTTTTCAAAAATATCTTCTGTCTTTTCCTAGTTTCTGAACAATCTGTCCTTTCTAATATTCAGTACATAGACTTTCCCCTTTCTGTCCATGACAGTATACAGCTCTTACATGTCTGATCCCTCAGTACCATCAGTGTCAATCTTGATGAGCTGGAATTTCCTGCATAGTGGACATACCATACCATAAATGTCAGTTGGTCAAGCAGCGAGATAATCCAGTGATTTTCTCAAAGCTAGTGCTGCCGTTACAAATGTGAGTCACTTACATTTCCCTTCTATGGTCTGTCTTAGGCAGAATTTATGATCCTCTTTCAGAGTCACACTGCTTGAAAGGCCATGACTTCAACCTCACAGGCTTCTCTGCTTCAAAAAGATAGGTCTGTGACCTCCAGCAGTGGCATGAAATTACATATATACATAACTGTAACTATATTACATTATTATATTTGGGAAATTTGTGAGAAGACTTACATTTCAGGGCAATTTTATCGGCTTTCTTGAGTAAGTTATCTTTGTGTTTTTAAGATCACTAATTTTTCAGGTTTATTCTGAACTAAATCCCTACTGTAAATTAAAGCCAGAAAAAAGCTCCAGGCTTTATGATCTTCATGTATTTATTCCTTCTTATTTTCTAAATGTATATCTCATTTTACTTAACACAAAAATCACCTAGGAAAAAGGTGCAACTTGTATGTGCAAAATGTTCTCTAATAAAATAGTACAAAAAGAAAAATACTTTTCACAGTGACCATTAATGTAACCAGATATGGAATAGCCCATAGCAAGGTATTTATTTCTGGTACATGGAAAACTTATTGCGGTAGAGTTTATTTTGTTATTGTGTAACTAGTTTATGCAAAAGCTATAAAAATAATAGAATAAAATATTTTGTTTTATTTTTACCCAAGCAATCTAAGGTGAGGTATTATTTAGCAGCAATTGTTCTATTCTTGTTCTCATGAACAAGAAATTGAATGCTAAGGTATGCTAAATGAAATGTTCTGAATAGAATGTACTAAAAGACATAGGAAAAAACTTCTAATAACAATTCCAGAAGAAATATACAAAGTTTTATAGGAATCATACAGTCATAAAATAACAGAAACATTAGTTAGAAAAGACCACAGAAATCTCTGTTCTCCAGCCCACTACCTGAAGCAGGAATATTGCCAAAGCCATCAGGTCAGCCATAACTTTATCTAGTCTTGAAAACTTCCAAAATGGAGACTTTGTCACCTATCTGGGTAATTGTTCCCGTGCTGCACTACCTTCCTGATGAATAAGTTTTGTCTGCTCTCCAGCCGGAGCAACCTGAACCTCCTAAATCACATTTGGGGCCTGTTTCCCCTTGCTTTACCAGCTGATAATAGCAAAGATTTTGGCTCCTTTATCTTTGTAATTCCCTTCAAGTAACTCTAGGCTGCGTTTAGATCTGTCTGAGTCTCCTCTTTGTCAAACTACCAAACCCATAGGTCCTTAACACCACAAGTCCTAAGGCACCACAGGTCATGTGCCCTGGGAGCCCCTCTCTGGGCATCCTGTAGTTTCTTGGTTAATCTTGAACTGAGGGACCCAAAATCCAACACAGTAATTTAGGTGCAGCCAAAGCACTGCCATGGGATGTTAAGGGAAGATAACTTCCCTTAACTCCACCTCCCTTTGGTCAACCTGACTTTGTCCTAAAATGCCAAGGCACTGTTTTAACATTTTTCATTGGCGGTTTGTCCCCGTTTTCATTTTTTATATGATCCCTTTCTGCATTTTAGGTCATCAAGAAGCTCCTTGCCTTGGCCAAGCAGGCTTCCTGCCGAAATTCCTAGTCTTCCTGCACAACACAATGGTTTGTTCCTGAGCTCTCAAAGAGTTTTTCTTAAAAATCTGCCAGCTCTCTCAGACATATTTTCTGCTCATGGCATCTGCCTGTGGCATTTTGCCTAGCAGTTCTCTGAATAATCAAAGTCTATTCTCCAAATTTAGAATCCTATTACTGCTGCTTCCCTTCCCAGCTTTCCTCCAGATCAGCCATGGACTCAATTGTGCCATGATTGCTGTTGCCCAAACTGCCATCTCTGACCAGATTTGTCACAACTTAGTCCCTTTTGTGAACAACAGGACAAGAGGAGCATTTGCATCATGACATTTCTATGAAGGCAATCAAGAAACCTTCCGAGTTGCTTGTGCAATGCTGTGTTGCCCTCCCAGCAGATGGGTAGATGGCTGGAATTTCCTACTGAAAGGTAACACAGTGATAGACAGACTTCTGCTAGTTGTTTGTAGAAAGCTCTATCTTCTCCTTGGTTAAGTCATTTGTAACAGGCCTTGATATCCCCCCTATTCTTCTCCCTTGTGGTCTTGTCTGAAAGACTTGGAACAGACAGTCTTCACAGACACTGAAGCTCCTTGACACAGACCATGACCCTCTCTCCTCTTGTTCCCTTTCTGTCCTTCCCAAACTGCCTCCTGGTTGTGTGCATTTTTCTCCAGGTATCCCTGATTCTGCTCACACGGTAGCCCCATGATTGGCTTGGGCTTGTTTTTTTGCCGAGGCCCTGTGAACTGTACAGCCGCCTTAGGAAGGCCTCTTCCTTCTTTCTGAAATATGGCAATGTGATCACAGAAGCCAAATTTGACACCAGTGGTGCATTCATTGGCAACTGGATGCCTCTTCTCCTGGCAGGGTCCCCACCCCTGACCCTTGACTAAAATAACACAACCTGAACCCCTTTCTCCCTCATCTTTGTTTCCAGACCAGGAGTCATCTTTGACTTGCTCAAGATTTTCTCTAGTTGTCCCTGGTGTCAAGAGGGTTGCTTGCCAGGGATAGCAATTGGAAGGCCCATGTCTAGAAGTCTGCTCAAATCTAGAAGAGACTTAGTAATTCTGGAGGAAGAAATGTATGTTCTGAACAAGATAGTTTTCATCTATTTTGTATCCCAAAGGAGTTAGCAGTTGCTCCATAAGCAATAACTGAGCCCACAAGGACTGATCAACTTACCATCACTTAAAAAGTGTTGTTATTTGTTTTGCTTCTGTTACACTTTCTAATTCCTATCTGAAATCTCAATATGCTTCATGCTGAAGGAACAGAAAAGAATATAGCAGATTCATTACAAACTGAATCGCGACAATGCACTATGTAGAGCTTTGCAAAAAGCACAACCTAACAAAACAGAACGAAAGCCTTATCCCCACATAACTCTACAAATAGGAGAGAATAGCAAAACAAAGCTTCCTCTAAACAGTTGTTATTACCAGTGAATGCCATGTGGTAGAGCTGGTGTAAGAATGCAAAATATTCCTGTTTGAGGGGGAAGTATTCACTACAAAAGGTGAATAAGTCTCCTTTCTTCAAGTATATACGTATTGAAATAGGTAGATATCTATTTACATGCCCACATCAATGCACAACCTCCACCCAATTAGCCCAGAAAGGGTTAACCAAGGGCATAGTTACTCTCCACTTCTCCAGTTGCAATTTGCTTGCCAAAATGAGAGAGATATGAAGAAGCTTGCAGCCTAGGGCAAAAGAGGGCCAGTGCGTGGGATGTGTATGCTCATGGTTTAGCTCAGCGTATGTCTCAGAAGTGCTGCTAGATGGGAATTGTGTGGAGGGAAGTGGCTTTTCACTGCTCATGGAGGAAATGTTAGCTCTTGATAAAATGAGACTAGTGAGCCCTAGGTCTGGTACTATGCCTGTTTCGGCTTGGAGTGTTTCTTCTAATGACTTCAGAAATCGGCCTTCAGGAAAGAGGAGAAGCTGATAGGTCCAGGTCTTTGGGAATGCAGATTGGGAAAGGGGGAAGCAAAAAAGCTTCCTTGTGAGCTGATGAAGGCAGTGAAGGAAGCTATAGTAACAGTATATTGGCCTTATTAACAATTTCCACAGAAATATAAACAACAGGAAGGATGTTCTAGAAGTTAATGAACCTCTATAGAGGAAGTGAAGAGATGGCTCAGGTGCATGCAAGGGCAGGAGTGCAAGCTATCACGGACAGTGAAAAGGCTGAAGTGGTGAATGACTTCTTCGTTTTCATTTCCAGGCATTATTTGTAGTTAAAAATTTTATGATGTGTTTAAAAAAAAGAGAGAACAGTAGTCCTCAATATAAAAGACACAGCACAAAGTATTTCCAAATCAAATAAATATGGTCACTTTTTATGTACCTAATAAATATTAGTGCAGGATACTTAAGTCACTATTTGAAATAATCTCTGAATCATGAATAGTTACCCCTAAAAATTTGGAGGGCTTAAAAAAAAAAAGAGAGATGCCAGGGAATCTTTAATATGGATTCTAAAAGATACTGAAGCAAATTATTTCTTGATAACAGCTACCTTACAAAACACCTTTAGAAAGGAATGTCTAAGAGACTGGTGGACCTGAGTGTTTATATCAGTGCTGTCCTAGTGGCCATTGTCTTTAACAATCATTAGGTGAAACTCGTTCCTGAGATGGCACCTTATCAGAACAGCAATCAACTGAATGCATGTCAAGTGACTGGAAAGTCCAAAAAAAAAAAAAAATAGCAGGAATATTATTTTCCCAGTTCGCTTAACATCTGTGCATCTAGTCATGTGTGCAGAAAATAAAATCATAATTATTTGGGCAGACTTTTTTCATAGTGGCTAGGGAATGAATGCTGCTGATGACTTGAATATTTGTGCTGGGTTAGGAAAGGATTGTTGGTACAAAATGCATCCTCTGGAATAAGTTCAAATACCGAAGAGCACTTTCCCTATTGCTAAAATAGTCTTTGGTGTCAAATGCGTTGTGAAGTACTGCAGGACTAGGCAGAGTTCTGTGATGGTGCTTAAGTAGGTCATCTCTGAAGAAAACAGAACAATTTCAGTCTCAACTGAGCAAATATCAGTGCTCTCCTGAATAATCCTTTGGAGGCATAAGCATCAAGGCTTTATCCTCAATACTTTAAAAACATCGCAAGTCCTCTTTGAACTAAGAAACTGTGTAGCACAAAGAACTGATTTTGCTATTCTGCAATTTGCTTTTCTGTATTTTGTAAGTAGTGAGTAAAAAGGCTAAATTGCAGGAGTAGATACCATTTTGTACACAGAGGAAGGAGAAGGGGCAGGGACGTGTTCAAGTGAAGCGGTGAGCTCAACTCCAAAGGTATTGGAGCAGGTCTTATCTCACTCTATAATCATATTTATCTCAATGGAAGAACAATAAAAACAAATCATTAACATAGTGCTGCTAATCATCTAGATGTATGACAAAACTGACCTTTTCTCAGTTTTATACACTATCATACACAATCATGAACTGAGTATTCATCTGTTAGGAATGAATAATTGAAAATAATGATTATTTGCAGGATCATCATCTTAAAACTGCTTTCTCATGTTTGCTGGCATGTGGGTCAGGCATGTCAATGAACTCTTATTTCAGACAAGCTTTGAGACAGGCATGTTTGTATGTGTGTGAATATATAGTCATGGTTATACATCCTGTTTGTGGCACCCAAAACTCTCAGTCAACAGAAAACACCAGCAACTCAGTTTTATGGGTCTTCAGGCTTAATAAGAAAGCAGCTTAAACTGCTGTTCTGACTCCATAATGCACAATTCTATTTATTATAAGCTATAGCTATAGCTATAAGCTATATGTATTTCTGGGGTTACATATATGGATGGTTTTCATGGTTTAACATGGCATGAGATGTATAAATATGAAATAGATTTATGCTATATTATTTGGAAAAGTAGACTGTAGTACAGTAGGTCTGAGAGCATGATGTGTCTGCATCATGCTCTCAGAAGCTCATGCTGTTTGGACTTTCAAAATTCAAAATAAGATGAAGTAGAGTGTGAGTCTACATAGGACTGGTGATTTTTTTTTCATGAATTGTTATGCTAATTATTTCCTAGTTAGGCAAATCTAGAGCTGTACAATATATGATAACTTTGAAATGCTGAGACTGCTGATTAACAGATATTAAGAATTCCAAATTGGTAACAATGATGTTCCCTGCCTTACACCAATTCACTTCCAAAATTTCCTAAAGCATGTAATGGTTTCTGTATTATACTGAAGTAGAAATTCTGTGCCTCTGACAGTGCCAAATCCACTATAAATTGAATTAAATATGACCTTTATTGTCATTACTCCCAGTCAGTGGATTGCTGCTACAGTTTTAAACATCTGGACTTGTCATATCACATTATCTCAGAACAACAACTGTAAGCTGAGAGACTGACCTGTTTAACAGAATGGTGCGGGGCTAGCAAACCCCATCAGGAACATTCTCGCTTGCTTACCTGGAGTAGGGGCTGGGTTGGGGGGAGAAAGGTCAACTTATATCATTTTATACCTCTGTCTTATGCTTTCATTGGAAAGTGATTTAACTCAAAAGTGATATATACACACACACACACACATACGTACACACAGAAATTGTATAAAATTTTATGCACAGACCTCCCATGACTTTTTTTTCCCTCCTATTACTCCTAGATACTCCTAGATGCTGCCCTGTCTTCCTAATTTATCTCTGATGGGGAATAGTTTCACCACCTTTCCTGTCTGGAAATAAGTAACTTGTTAAGAAAATTTTATTATCTTTAGCATGTCATGTAGTTCCTCTTAAGTTTACATTTCCTTTGCACTAGACTGTATATTTCAATTAACCATAGACCTTAATTTTTTTTAATCTACATGTCATGTTCCATTTTTATTCCTAAATTCCATTAGCTTATCTTTTAAAGAGTCAATTAGCAAATGCTGTTTAAATGTACAATTGTAATTAGCTTTAGTTTGAAGCTCAGCTTTGAGAGATCAGTATGGAATAGGCTTCTGCAGCAGATACAACAAATTCTTTCCCTGCTCTACCTGAGACAGAACAAAATAAACTCTACCTAGATTTCACAGATCTTTGAAGAAGATAAAACACTATCTTCTCCTAAAGCATGCCTGTTTGCACTGTAGGGATCTCTCTATTCCTTACTCAAGGAATACAGCTAACTTCTTATTAATAATGTTTATCATTTCCTCAAATATCAGTATTTCTCAAAAGAAGCAGATGAATTAATTACAAAAAAATGTTTGCTAGAATTCAGCAGTATCATAGGAAAATACTTGGAGGTGAATTATCGATACGTTCAAATTGTTTTTAGTTGTTTCTTATGTTCAGATTAGATAAAATCCTCATCAAAATGGTTTCAAATTAAGAGAAATTTTCACTTCAGCTCTTATTTGAAATTTACCTAATCCTGATTTTAAGCTTGAAGATAGCAAAAGCCTACTAATGCTGAGACAGGGGGGGAAAAGTTTCTATTTATCTGGCTAATGACAAACCCCTTTAAGAATTTTTTTTTCCTCTCTCTCCTCTTGAGAGCCCTTCCCTTTCCTGAGCTCCGAGAGAGCTCAGGAAAGGAACTCTCATCCAGAGATGAGAGTTAATGTTATGGATTAACAGGCAAGGTCTCAAAGAGAAAGCCGAATCTATGAGTATTATTTCTGGTGTAAAATTCAAGGCTGCTTTACAACAACATAAAATAAGATTAAGGTTGTTTTGTGCTCTGTCAACACTTCTTGTTGAAAAGTAAATTTACTTCAACACTAATTCTGTACTGAGACCCACATTGTGCTCAGCAGTGTTGTAGTGTTGGTTGAGTCCATCCTTCCCGTGCTCATGTGGGGAAAGATCAGGGTAAGACATTTCCTGAAACGTATTACAGTGAGTGCCTTCATTATTGGAGGTTTTTTTTTATTATCATTGTTAATTTTTCCTTTTTCTTTTTAATTAGGACACATCTATCTCTCAAGTGAGACTTCCAAACCCTTCTTTGTGCTGAGATTTAAGTGAGTAAACGGTATTGTGTATGTCTAGATGAAGAGCACTGAGATATATTAGAAACATCAGCTTATGACCCTTAGCAAGGGTACTTGAAAGGGATTCCACTGCAGTTTTCCCATTTTGTTTTATCTTGCATATATCTACAGCTGTCTGTTGAATACTGTAACACAAGCTCACCAGCATGGTTAAGCTGTTATACTTATGAGAACAGTGGTCAGATCATTTGTATGTTTTTTTTGTGTGTGTGTGTCAATACAAGGAAGCACAGAAAGGAGAAAGAAATTAGTATCTCTGCTGTGTAACAATAGACGGTTCTTCAGTCGCCAAAAGAACCTTAATTCAAAAGACTTTACTCTTATAAATTAATCCAGCTCTGGTTTGGAATTACTCAAATACAGCACTAATTCAGGATGAAGAGCTGATGAAAGGCTACTGGCAAATAACATCACAAAATCACATGGAGGCTGAGGTTGGAAGGGACTTCTGGCGATCTTCTAGTCCAACGTCCCTGATCAAGCAGTTTGGTCATCCACAAAAATTCTGCCTGCACATGTGTAATTGCAAGTCTGCTTACCATCACATCTGTAAATTCTGGGGAGAGAGGGAGGTTTTGGGTAGGTGTTTATTTATGCCTTAACAATTGCCAAACTTCTAGCAGGGAAAAAAATGCATTTAAAGCTTTTGAGTTTAGCTGCTAGACTCTATTCTCATCTAGCCAGGTCCTAAAATTGTGCTCCCTTGTGACAAAGTAGTATTACAGAGTGTGCATTTAGAACATTGAAAGGCTGTCTCCTACATTTCTGTCAAGAGCTTCTGTGACCTTAGTAGCAAAGATCAGATTTACTTATTTGCTTCATTGATTTTATACCAGATATTGCTTGGGCAGCTGCTGTTGAGAAATGCTAGAATTGCTTAAACATAATACATCAGTACACATCACAGACTTGGGATGAAATACAAAACCTCCCAAATCTCTGGAAATGAAAACAAAATCATATGTGCTGGTTTGTGTTGCCTTCTGGAGGTCAGTAAAGCTGGCATCTGGCAAAGAGTAAATCGCATAGATGTCCACTGGTCACGCGGGGTGGAACTGCCAGTCTGTGGAACTTAACAACCGAATTTGACAATAATAGCACCTCTGCTGATAATTTTATTAGCCTCTCTTAGGCTAAAACAATGCAAGAGCAAAATGTATTTTGGCTTATATTGGCCAAAAATAACTTCTAGTCAAATCCAGCAGAAAATATTTTGGGCTTTTAAAGTTATTTCACACCCATGGCGTGTGGGTGTACTGTGGAAGACTGATCCAGATGCAAAAATGAAAAGACTTCAGCCTGTATGGAGTCATCTGAGGATCATCTCTTAGGTCCCATTTGCATCCTTCAAAATGAGTCCCTGGATGTGTGCATCGAGATTTACTCCAGGTCAGTTAGGAATGAAGAGGTGAGGAATGCTTCACCTCTTAACCCTGCTCTGCATCTTTGCAGGATGAAATATGCTCTTTTAATAATCGGGGTTCTTGATAGTCTTGATGGAAAAGACAAGAGTAGATTAAGTTGCTATTCAAGCTTGGATTTCTTTTTTATTTGCATTTTGGACCTGAGATCTGTGTAACTTGACTGAAACATGTTGGAAAGAGAAACAAGAGGAAGTTACTGTTGTTCCTGCCTGCAATTCCTTAGCAAATCTATTTTTTGTACATTTCTAAGGCTGAGAGAGCTGAGCCTATTCAGCCTGAAGAAGAAAAGGCTGAGAGGGGATCTAAATAGTGTCTATAAGTACCTCAAGGGAGGGAATGAAGAGGATGGGGCTGCCTTCTTTTCAGTGGTGGCCACTGACAGAACATGAGGAAACGGTCACAAACTGAAGCACCAAAAGTTCCACAGGAACTTAAGGAAAAATTTCCTGACAGTGACAGATCCCTGGAACAGGCTGCCCAGAGAGGTTGTGGAGTCTCCTTCCCTGGAGATCTTCAAGACCTGCTTGGATGCAGCCCTGTGCCACGTGCTCTAGGTAGCCCTGCGTGTGCAGGGGTTTGGACTAGGTGACCTCTAGAGGTCCCTTCTGATTGTCAGTGTTGGATTGATTACAGCTGTGGTGTGTTTGGGTAGGTTGCATGTGCCACACCAGGAGAGGTGGTCATGTTTCTTATTTTTTACAGCAGTAGTAAATTTTAAGTTAATGTAATATGATAGGAAGAGGCAGTAGGAAGCAGATTCTTGCACTTCTACAGCTAAATCAACAGTAGCATCTCTACTCTTGCCTTTTTATTTTCCTAGATAGCTAAGAACAAATAGAAAATTCCTTAATGTTTGGATTGCTAGTTTGCAGTGTTTTTAACTAGAAGAGTGGGAGAAATGAAGACCTGAATATGCAGAAGCAGGCTCGTCCCACCACTGAAACAGAACCATGGGTTGGCAAGCTGATCTGTGTTGTGTTCAAACTAAGCTTTGAAAAACTCTGTAAAACCTTGTAACCTGAAAATTAAGAGGAGCTGCTTTTGGGATATAAATTCGTATATTAGTTACCACTCTATTTGTGGTCTTCCACTTCATATATTAATTATTCCACTTCATATGTTAGTTACCATAGTTGTTATTAGCCATTAGTTATTCCATTTAACCGTTATTCCATATAACCATAAGTTATTTCATTAACCATTAGTTATTCCACTTAAAACTTCGAAGACTTTATGGCAAATGATGGTACATATTTAAAGAGTATTATCTCTATGAGAATTTGGGAGAGGGTAAATCAATCTTCTCTGAGAATCAGTAACTGGAAAATAGAAAATGAGGCTGAGATTGCTTGACTATGTTCTTTACATTCAATGATTAAGGGATTCCTAATAGTATATTTTAACTCTATTTAAAAGCTTGACTGTTATCAGTCTATCTGTTTACAGAGAATACTATAAATAAGAGTTATGATGTTATTACAGTCTCTCTTTTTCTTATGAAAATTATACATTCCTCTTTTGAAGTAATGATTGCAGTTGGGCCGTTGGATTTTTTTTAAAACAAATACTTGAGGGACTTAAATGCTGAAATATAAAAGAATAAGCTTAATCCTTTGAAGGAAAACAATCTGGAATGCATGTGAGGAAATGTTGGGTTGGGAAACCCAACTATTCTGTGGGATGAACCGTTTTCTTTGCAGACATTATTCTTGATACCATATTAGTAGTTTGCGGGGACATCCCTGGATACAGCAAATGCAGAATGCACATGGACATACATAGATGCAATCTAACCCTGCGAGAGGAAGTAGAGGCCCAAAAATGGGCCTCTGCTCTAAGGACTATTCTGGGTCCTTAATTTTATATGTTTCATCTTCCTTGTTGTTCCTATATACTTAGATCAGCTGAGATTTAAGAAGAGCTGGTAAAATAGGCAATAATTTTCTGGTAAAGTAGGTAGTAGCACCCTTTGGTATGTATAAGAGTGTCTTCCTGATCCACAGAATGCTGTAAGGGAGAATTTGGGCATCTTGGGCCCCTCTAACAAGTTCAGGCTGTATCTGGTTGTGAGAACACGCTTGCCTGCTAGGCTGTTTGGCAGCTGCAAGTGGGCTTTGACTCCCACTCAGTTAGTAGCTTTGACTGGGGATTTTCAGCCTGTGCATCATGAGCTATTGTCATCTGTAGCATCTGTATTGTCATCTACATCTACGTCATTTGTACAGAAAGTCAGTTAACAATAAATAAAAAATAGAATTCCCTATGGGTACTAGCTTTCTTATTCCACAGAGGTCTGGTCAACCCTGAAACATTTGCAGGGATGTTTCTTAAATGAAGGCATGCAAAAGAGAAAAATCTGATATAAGCAAACCCTAGATTTAAGCCAAATAAATGGGAAGAGTAGCAATAAAACCGATTTAAATAGCTCTGAGGGTAAAATGAATCAGATTAAATTTAATGGCAGCAACATTAGGCCTGCATTTGGATATATGTTGTCTCTTAAAAAGGTACAATTATCTATTAATCAGAGAAGTCTGATTAACAGATAGTCTGAAAGACCTTTGGAAAGAATGCTTTTAAATTAACTAATACCTTACATATTCCCAAAATAATGAGCTATAAAGAAATACCTCCTTGTTTTTCCTGTGAACTGACCAATGATAAATATGTAATTCAGCTTGAATTTAGATTGACTATAGCAGTTTTTCTTTCAGATAAAAAAGACAATTTTATTATGTGGTAGTTGTATTGTGAGGTTTATGAGGAATCACTATACATGTAATTAAACCCTTGAGGTGCACTTTTGCCAGCTGTGATGTATGTTTTATTCTGTGATGTATACACCTCTGAAAGAAGGAGGTTAAATTAGACCTCACAGAATTTAATTATAGATATATCTGCCAAAGGGGAAAATAGAGCTTTAAAAACTGGTTTGAAGTGCATTATGTCATTTATGCTTTCTTATGGCGCACAATAAATGGTGCTTATTCAAGATGAGTCAAACAACATGTTTTTTCAGAGATATTAATGGTAGTGGTAAGGCGAAGATTAGGGCAAGCTCTTCTTAAAATATGTCTTTATAAAATCTATGTTTTAAAGATATATATATATATATATATATACCTACTCAAAATCCAAGAGGAATAATTTTGAATTATTCATAAAGTTTTTAGTTTTGTAGAGTTAGTCTTTGCCTTCAGAATGATTAATCCAGTTTGTGATAATTATGCCTACAGGTACAATCAAACCAATTGAGTTTCTAGAGTCTGTTATGAAAAACTGAGAGACTTGTGAAGACTTCCTGTTGTAAACCACCAACCAAATAGCTTTGTAGGGATCTTCTGCACAAGCTTTAGAATCTTAATCAATTTGCAGGGGGGATTTTTAAGTAAATAACACTTCTGTTTTTTTAAAAGATGAAAAAAAAAAAGATTCCACAATGTGTTACCTAAATCCTCCTGAAGAGACAATGGTAGACTCCCGCATTTGGAGAATTTAAAGATGTTTCTTCCTCATTTGTAGGGTTAAGGTCAGACTCTTTTTGCTACTAGCGTTCAAAAAGTCAGTGTGAAATTCAGTCTAAATTTAAAAAAGAAGGTTCCAGCAATGAAAATGTTGCAGACTGGTTGCAAGAGGGAAATGAAAATGATTTATCTGATTCAAAATGCTATAACTACAATTTCCAGAGACATAGATTATTTTGAAAAGTAAATTGGGAAAGAATTTGCAAATATAAAAGGAATTTTTAAATTAGAAAGACAGAGCATATTTACAGTTTCTCATTTTTTCCGTGTATAGCTGCAAAGAACTTTCTCTTTCTGGCTGGGTGAATGGATCCAGTTCTGATCTTTCTTCCTCCTAGAAGGGCAATATGACAAACATGAATTGATGTCATCTCTTCATCCTCCTTCCCTGGGCATTTTAGCTATTAATGTAAGGGGAATTCCATGCTCTCACATCATGACAAATGAAAAGCAGGCATTGCTTTTCTTCCAAGAATAGATTACTTCTTTATGGCATTGTCATTGGATACTTAATGTCGTTTTCAGTTAGACTGTCCCTAAAAGCCTAGACAACTGTCATTGTATGCACATTGCCTGGATACTTGTTGTACAGCAGGATTTTCCTTGGAAGATAAGAGGATAAACAAAGAGGAGAAAATTCTCGCATTTTTTGCGGTAATAGGCTTGGACTAAATCTTTCATAGTTGTCAGATCTTACTAGTTTTACCTGCATATTTTACTACGTACAACTCTAGAAGATAAGAGACTTGCACTATAGGGTGATTCTTAGCTTGATTTTTTTCAAGACTTGCAATTTCCAAGTCTTCTAGAAGAATCCCCAGCAGTTCTAACGTAGAGCAGATTCAAAAAAGAAATAGACCATAAGCTTTAAAATTAGTGTAGTAAACTGTTTGTGTACAGACTGAGGGAAAAGATTTAGGAGAAGCAAAACCTACCAGCATTACTTCCCAGGCCAAGTTACTAACTGTTAAGACTGCACAGTGATGTAGGATTGTTTTGTGCACAAATTCTACAGTCAAGTTAAAATATAGGCATGCTGTAGTTGACAGCAGGGCATAGGTCACTTGACTGACATTTTTTCTTTTTTATTTATTTAAATAAACTGAAAAGGACTGTTGGAAAATCACAGTAAACATGAAATAAAAGCTACTTATGATAGCAGTGATACCTCAGTAAGAACATTGTAGATGTTTATAAATAAATAAGCAAATTTCAGCCTATATAGCTTGCTTTCTACTAAACACACCAGCAATTGGATCACTAGGAGTTTAGAAGGATCAAAATAAAACGTAACTACTTAAACCTGTTATAACCTTCTGAGTTTCCAGAACAGCTTTGTATTTATTTTTAACTGTGCAGAGTATGATGGAAAATGGATTTTAAAAGATTCATAATTTTTAAAGGCATAGATGTGATCTCCTCTTCCAGATGTGAATAGTCCCACTCATGTAAATAAGGTCCCATCAGTGAAAATCTTCAGTATTAGAGATACTGCACAGAGAAAATGTGAAGATATAAACCCCTGATGATCATCATGTAAACACTTGCTTAGCATGTCACTTCAGGTGAATTATTTTTCATTTTTACTCTTAACAGTTATTATATTGCCCAGGTCCTGTCTCAAAGCATTATGAAGGAATAGATATGTTAAGAGCTGACTTCTCCATTGCATCTAGTGCTATAAACTTAGAGTGTCTGTTCTCAGTAAGTTGGGATTTCACCATCTGGAAAGATGAAATGCTTATAAAGAAATGTATACACAAGCTTTTCCTCTTTGTAATTCCTTAAAAGCCAGCTCAAAGCTCATCTTAGGGGGCATGGGGGGAAATTGGTTTCAGATCACAACAAGGAGTCTATACAATCAATACACAGAGAAGAAAGAGGACACTAGAAATAAAGACAAAAATTAAAGCTTATTTCCCTTGTTTCACATTGATGGTTAAATCTTAGGGGTTGGTTATTGCTCAGCAAAAGGAAAATCACAATGTGGAATAAAATGTAGGCTTATTTATGTCTGAATTTTGGCTTCACTGCAACTACATTATAAAAGTTGGCTCAAAATCAAGGGAAATGCTCTTGAGAAAGTCTACTGATAGTGAAATAATGCAGTGCCTGACAAGTAAATATGTGGAGCACTGCTTTTCTGCATTGATTTTTGTCGGATTTATTTAATGACTGTTGTGCCTTCATGCCTATGTGCAATCAAGCATCACTAGTATCTTACTTTTTTTGATCTAAATTTATTTTTTGTAGACCATAAGATCAAGTATTAAAATAATGACTGGAAGCAGCATCGTTCTATGCATATGTCAGTAGATTTCTAGTGCCTATAGAAGTGGTTGTCAGTCACTAATGGTAACACAGTTAGTCATGGACAGGTACGATTTCAAATGATTCCTTAACTGCAAAGTATTAATGAACATTTTGTAGAGGTTTTAATGAATCATATCAGCCATATCAGGGTAACAAGTGATGAATGGCGATTACATGAATGGTTTACTGTAAATTATGTCAGCACAAATGCTGTTATTGCATTGAGGAATTTCCAGATTTTTCCTTTCTCCTTGTGGTTGGCCCTTTGTACTGTTGTCTCTTCTCTGAGAGGGGAAAATAAAATTTTCAAATATTTCCTGTTGCTCCCAGGTTAGTGTTATGCCTAGTATAAATGGAAAGAGTCTACTCTGAAGGGGTCACTTATTTTTTCATGTACCCCTGAGCCAGGCTTGTTTCAAGTTCTTTGTGTTAAGCGTGGAAACAAGTGCTGAGCACTTGTTTTTTTCCTCAAGCCGGCACTTAAGAACACTTTTTGTTCCTACGCATACAGAACAACTGTATAACCTAATAACCTGAGACCTGCATCTTTCTGACCTAATCTTGCTAAATGGGAGTGGAATGAGTCAAACCACTATATATATATTTCATTTGTTTGCAATCCCCTAGTTACAATACAATGTATGCTGTAGCACTGATGCTTGTCTCAAATCCTGCTGATTATCTTTCAAATCAGGAGAGTACCATCATACCTAAAAGCTTGCACAAACTTAGGATCTTTTAGGATGTACATAAAGATGTAAACCTATGTGTGTATAAATGCAAACATTGGTATAAATACATAAGGCTGTCCTAACGTGTGCAACTGGTCACCATGCAGCAGAGGGGAGAATAGGCAGCACCAGAGCTGGTTCACCACCTCTCTACCAGAAACCTCCAAAACCAATCCCATGAACAGGGATTAGGAAGGCACTAGGAAGAGATCTTAAATAGATAATCTTTAAATTTTAAAATCCAAACTATTCTCTTTCTTTCTGACTTCTAAATTATAAATTAAGGCTTTGATCTTGAAGTTGATCTGATCATGCTTTAAAGTCTGCATTAATTAGAGAAGCGCGAGTTATTATCATTCATGGAAGTGCACAGTATTTAGAGTTGTTCTTAGCTTGCCATTTAAACTGGCAAGGGATGACATCTTCTTGGATTAAATCAAACTTTCTCTTGAGAGGTACAAGAGGTTTTGCTTTTGGGTAGATTGAGGATTTCCCTCCCTGTCCCCCTCACCACGAAAATGCAGCTGATCACTGTTTCAGAACCGAAAGGTTATCTTTCAAGTCTGGTATTGACTTACCCTCTTTGACACTGGGCAAGGAAAAAAAATTAAATTACCCCTTGAGATCCATTCTAGCCTTTTTTTTTTTCATTATTTGTTTGTTTGCCTGCAATCTGTTCAGTTGAATCAGAAGTTCTGCTTTTGAAACTCCTTTGGATACATTTCACTTACAAAATCACAGTCAGGATACCAGATTGAGGCCAGACTGGAAAATCCTGTTGATGTTTTAGTGGCCTTGCCCTGTATGTTTCACATACTTTCCATATAATCCCATATTTTGCTAAATTCTGTCTCAGATGAAATATTTACTATATGATTTGGAGGGGGGGAGGGAAATCATTTGAGAAGAACATTTTGTCCTGTAAAAGCAGCTCACATTGGGCTGAGCTACTGCAAAGCAGTGGATACTAGAGTCTTATATTTTATGTTTATGAATTTCCTCATGTAATTATTAATGCATATTTCATCCATCAGAAATCTCAAGGAACCGTTTCTTGTGTATCTTTAAAAGGAGTAAAGTTATTTAAAATCTGTTAGCTCATTTCTGTTCCTTTTACTCTGGGGTGGTGGTGTGCTAATGTCTGAATACCAGATTTCAGATCTTTGATGGTCCTAAGATAGAGATGAAGTGATCTCACACTGGCTATGATAAAACGCTTTGGGTTACAGCAGAATCTGCTCTGTCTAAAATTTTCTTTCCTCTCCTTGTGAGTGTGTACTGCGCTATCCATACTTCTATTATTTCTTTAAGTTCTCTACACAGTGAATATCACGAACAGTCTACCAGGGGTGCACATGACAAAATCCACTCTGCTGCCCCAACCTGGTGGTTATGACAAGCTGACGCCTGAAGCTGTGCTTTTCCTGACTGTCCCATTGTGAGCACAGGTCACAATGTACAGGTCACGATGCTCTACAGAGGCAGACTGCATTTCTCATCGAAAGGTACAATAGTTACAATAGTCCTTTTTATTATTACTTTGATTATCTTTCTCAACTGTGTTGTGCTAGTATGTTTTAAATGTACAACATATGCTACAGTGGGCTTTGTTTAAATGCAAAATAGCGACTGTTTCCCCAAATATATTCATTTATTCAAGGATTATATAGCATATGAATATGTATGAATGCTAGTAACCATACTCATTAAACATCAAGCACCTGTCATACCGTACATCTAAAATATTACACTCAATTTCTAAAATTAGCTTCAGCATTCCAGGACTGGTGCATTTAAACAATAAGGGATGCGAAATGTTCCCTTGTCACCGTGCTGAAGTCTGATGAAACAAGTTCTTACATGAGTATCAGAACGTGAAGTCCTTTGTTACATGGAAAACTCATTTTTGCATCATCAAGAGACATGAGAAAGATTTTGTACATGTGGGCCTACCTCAGAGAAGTTTGTAGAAATGAAATGTCTTTGAGACACTTATTTTTTGCCACTTTTGTTTGAATTCAGCTGTTTCTTCAGAAAACTAGGCTAAAAAGTATTCTATATACAATGGGTTTTGTTGTCCTTTAAATAAGATCAGTGTACATATATTGTAGTATTGTAAATGTAATGTTAAGATGCATGAGATCAGAATAATGAAGTGTTTTTCCACTCTGGAAGCATTTTTTTGCTGGAGTGCTTTAATAATTCCTGTTACCTCTTGCCTTATTGTCTAGTTGCCAGTTTGCCACTAATTAAAAGTACCTGAGCAGAAACACTCTGTGTTTTGCTCTGTGAACTGAGATACTGACACTGAGAATTTCTGACTTCTAAAATTTTGAGAAAAAGGAAGTTTGTTTGCTCAGCTTATTTCTTACAATTTGTTTGAATATAAGCAACAAGAAGGCAGATTACAACAAGGTTGAACATAATCTTCCTTTAGGAAAAGAAGAAGGCTAAGAAGGCTTGAGAAGCTGGCATGTCCTGACATTTCTGTTTAAGTGTATCAAATTTTATGGAGAACTACTGGCACCTGACATTATTCATTTTAAGAAAAGGAATGTAGAAGTCGGATTAATAACACATTTTTACAGGCACATTTTGATGAAGAATATTATGAAAATATGAAATCCTTTGCCCACAGTTAGAATAAAAATTAAATTATGATTTTTCCACATATTTCTAATTAAGTGATTCTGAATATGATACAAAATAATTTTCTAAATGTCTTCATAATTCCATTTTTTTTTTAGAGAGGAAAAAAAAAAACAAAACACTCCAAACCTGAGTGTGGGGTTTTTTTAGATCTTCTTGTAAGACGGGTTCATTATGGTTTAGCCTGTTTAGAAAATTTCAGAATAGTTTTTTTTTCCTCCTGGTAGTTTTTTTCCTCCAGTAGAAATTGGAGATCAAAGAGCAGGTCAGGATGCTCAAAGACTTTTTAAGTTCATCAAATTGATTTAACACTGAACAAAAAATAAATTTAGACTTTCTTTTATTGAAACTGATTACCTCTCATCTCAACTATGTCCCTGTTTAACAATAGGAATCTTAACTAATACAGTGTGATATGATACTAACCTGTCTACCTCCAGCTGAAACTCTGTACTACAAGACTGTAGAGTTTAAGGCCACTTCAATTACCATCCCAATTGTAAACATTGCCCGGGATTTTACTGTTTATTTTCAAACATTCAGTATAGTTGAACCAGAATGTTGTTTTGTTAGTGGAGAGTCATGTTTAAAATGAGTCATATATTAAAAGTATCTACCAACACTTCAAGGAATAATTAAAAAGAATATTATAAAGTCAGCGGCATAAAAACACTGTAATGATGAACAATTATTATAGCATTAGCTCTTTTTTCTGGCAGAAGATATTTTTCTTGGATTTTCATGTCAATGCCTAAAGCAGCAAGAGCTGCCACAGTTAGTTGTTGGCAATTTAATCCTTGCCTCAGATCAGAGGAGCACTGCCAGGTAGAATTTTTAAAACTTTAGGATTCACAGAGTGAATCACATGTGCATGTAAATTAAACCTATTTAAACTTTTTGCCACAATTGTAGAAAATTCAGGGAAAGGCAAGCGCTATTAAAGTGAGCGGTTAGGATGCTAAAACTATCATTTTGAAATGAAAATCCTTTAATGAATATTTATCGCCATTTCCCCACACACAGACCCCGAAATTGCTTTAGCATTCCTTGGCACCAATCATCTCCCTTATTTTTAGGAGGTGATTTTATTTTCATGTCAAAACAACTTGAAGAAGAAAGAACAGTACATTCTGTGAAGTATGTCAAACCCAGATTCAGTCAGCAATTCAAATTTTGGTGATTTTATATTGTGTTTCTTAAAAAAGGTGCTGCTTAGCACAAACAATTTCCTCTTAGATTGTGGAGAGTTACTTCTCAGTCATTTTCTAGATGGTTCCCACCTCACTTGTGACTACCATCATTGAGCTAGTCTGTCATTTGCAACTGAAGGCTTCCTACCAATGCCTAGATTCTAATTCTAAAGCAGTATAACTTGGCCATCAAATATTTGCGTTCTATATGTAGAACTTTTCTTTTCTGAAGGATCCAGGTTTGTTTCCATTTGATGAAAAAAATCTTGCCTTTATGGGATAAAAGTGAAAGTATCTTCCTCAACAGTGGTAAAGGTCTGTGCAGGCTATTAGAAAGGGAAAATGAACAGTTCAAAACCCAACACTTCCTTGGAATGTCAAGCAGTGGAGCAAGCCGCTATCTCCAGCCTTCAAGACCTGACTGGGTAAATCCCTGAATAAGCTGTTCTGACCATAGCTGGCCCTGTTTTGTGCAGGAGGTTGGCCTAGGGACTATGTGCATTATCCTTTGCTTCTATGATTTAAACCTTAATATAAGGAGAAATGAGAGATGACATCAATGCGCTAATTGATCATTCAGTGTCCAGAAAATTTGCTATGATGTGATTTTTCTTCCTAGGACTGATTTTAAGAAAGGAAGGTAATTATTTCATGAAATAACCTCATTTTCCATGAGAAACAATTTCAAGGCTAAACTTGGAATCTTCACCCTTTCATCACCTATCCTCGTTCTTCCTCCTCAAAGCACTTTAGCTGCTGTGATGGGGACTGTCAAACGCAGTGTTAGTCATACTAATGAATAATGGCTCTTTACCAGGGAAATCTGAAGCATGCAGGTGCCTCAGCTGTAACTGCCGAGTTGCAAGTACACACGCATAAGCGACTTCATCCATCCATGTGTGTAGCAGTAGTAGACAGGGAACATCCCCACTTATAATCCCATGAAGCTAAATGTCTTCCCATTTACTATCTTTAGAAAGCAAACAGCCAGGCATTGTGGGAGATTGTTTTTATCTTTCTTATTATTATTTATTTATTAAGTAGGCAGTGATTTTTTTTTGTAGTTGTTTTTTGTTTTTGTAGTAGGCTCAGCTTGTTTGTGATGTGATAATGGAAAAGAAACATTGGGTTCCTATGCTGCCATGTGGAGAGCCTCTTATTCAAGTTCACATGACGGATGGGACGACAAGGCTGAACAGAAAATTTACTAGTGAGAAACAATGCCAGACTCCATATTTACTTTTCATGTGAAGTTGCGTTATTCTGTTTTATTGTTTTTTCCAGTATGAAATGATGCAATTGACTTTTTGAGATAACTTAGTGTTCTTCCTCCATTTTGGGGAGAGTCTAGGAACACAGCAAACTAGAGCCCAATCTATTCTGATTCCGGAGTGGATTATACTATCAAATCCTCTGTTGCAAAATCACATTAATTACGCAGGTGAAGATAGATAGATAGCTAAGTAGATATTCAGGTGCTGTCTTCCTCTCTTTCTCTTTCCACATCTCTCAAAAGAATTGCTATTACACAATCATTTAAAGAGTTGAGAAATGTTTTCTTTTGTTCTTTGAATCTTTTTGTGTTCATAAGTAGCCTGCAAATTTTCAATTTTCTTGAATTGCTTCCTAGGCAAAACCATCTGATAGGTAATTAATTTGGACAAGCTTTTAAGCCCATTAAGAAATCATTGAAAACAAATATTGTTCAGTAAGATGAGACAATACAAACTATTTTTTATTAGCTTCTTAATCACATGGTATTACTTTTGTTTCCTGATTAGATGACAACGGATCTTTGAAACTGGTTTCCAGGCAAATGATTCTGATTAAAAATTTAAAAATAACATCCCAATAGTATTCTGAAGAATCTTCCTAAAATCTAATGTACCTATCCTACAATTAGTCTTGTTGACCCCACTACTGTCATCTTGTGGGACAAAAGCCAATTTAAGAAAAATACATTTTTTTTCAATGCATACTTAGCGGGTAACTGAAAAAGACATTTTGTGATTAGATTTGGTGTCCGAGCAGTAAAGATAGGATGCAAACAGAGGAACGTATGATTGCATGTATGAATAGTATTTCATTAGGGTTCAATGCTGGGGGCAGCCTGCCTCTGTATGGTTCCTTAATCATCTCCAGAATTCTTATGACCAAGAAAAATGCATTTTTTTCTGGAATTGACCAATGTGTATATAGTGAAAGGATGTGGTATGCAAATAAACAGATTTAAGAGGAAGCAAAAGAGGGATTAAGATTAAACCAAGGCTTTTCCTCTTTTTGTAGAATAATTTTATCTCTGTGGATAATAATAAAAGCAAGAAGAGTAGGTTGTTCTTAACATGCCCCATAATGTCAGCCTGTCTAAAGCTTAGTCCGCACATCAGAGCATGTGAATGCAGCATGAGGAGACATAGAAGGACTTTCCTTGAGTCAGCTTGGTTAAAAGCAAAACCAAGGCATGACAGCAGAGTCTCTAGTCACTCAAGTAAAAGCTTGGGCAAGTGTGTATAAGTGCTAAAGTCCATGTCTTTTTCTCATCATAACTACTTTTTTTTTACCCAAGCATAAAAAGGGTAGTTCAAAATTGCCATAATCAAGCATAACCGTAGGCACAACCCTATCCCAAGGGTAGCAAATTTAGCGGATCACAAACAAACACAATGCAAATATAAACTGTATTGTTATATTGAAATATATATAGAGAGAGTTATATTGAAATATAAATTGTATATAAATTGTAGAAATTAATATTTGGATGAAGGGCAGTACCAGCGATTCTATCTTTCAGGTTAAGTTCTTCTGCTGAGGACTCTGAAAACAGTGAATTTTAAGATGGCCTTAGTAGACATTACTCAGAGTAATTTCCTTTTGCTTATTCCTATAGAGCATTTCAAAATGCTTTCAGACTGCTAGACTTTGAATAACAGTTATACCAGAGCTATATTCATTCCCATAAATGCCATCAGTTGCGTCTTTAATTTATTTGTATAATTGTGACAAAACAAAAAAGTGCAGAGAAAACAACTATGCAGAAAAAAAATATATGTTTATTTCTCTCATTTCTGTTGTCAAAGAAAAGGAAATAACTTAGCATCACAAGAATATCTTAATGTTTTGATCTTACTTAAGTCTGTGATTAATAAAAACCTTACAAATAGTTTTAAAATCTGTACAACTCCTTGAAGGAATAAATCATGAATGTTAGCTTCTTGTAAGATACAGACAAAATGCAGTACAGCAGTCTGTAGAGATCTAGACTATGGCAGTTTTGACAACATAAAAGCCCAAATGTTAGTACCTCAATACATGTGACAAGAAGCTGCTTTTCTTTTTGATTTATTGATAAAACTGTCTGAAAACTTAAGTTACACAAGAATAAATAATGAGTCTTGAACTCTCTTGGGCCATGACATCCCGTGATATCTTTATTAAGGAATCTGCAATCGTCACACTCCTCCTATGATTCATTTTAACACAGTGTTGTAAAAAAACTCCTTTAAGCAACTCTGAAAATTCTAGTCAGGTAATGTGACATACTACAGTACTGAGAAACAAAAATAGAGTATTTAAATGGGATTAATGTTTGGTACTCTGAATAATTTTCATTTTGAAATATAGAAGCAAAAGGTACACCTGAACTAGAAGATGATTTATCTAAAATTGTCAGATACACTTTCTCATAAGTTAAACATGACCTGATTTTCACGCATGCACATATTTTCTAACCCTAGTGATAGAAGAAAGTTTCTTTTTCCGTAGAGTCATATAGATACTTGTGCTTAGAAACTTTAATATCCAAGCCTATATAGGACTAAGGGGATTTTTTCTTTTTTATGTAAAAAAATAGCATACCATTTCAGGCCTCATTTGTGCTCTTAAGTGAAATTGAAATTATGATCTTTTGCTTGTCCCTTTGACAGAAAACCAATTTATACTCCAGTAATAGATCACTGTACATAATGGTCTGCTAAAATCTTCAGCATGAGAGGGTTTTTTTTTTTTTTTTTCTGAGAAAAGCTTCATTTTTCTATCTGAAAGAGAGATTATTCACATTCCATGCAAAAATCTCTATTTGTCAGAAGTTTCATGCTACAATCAGCTCTTTGAAATCAGGCAAAGAATGTCAAAAACTTGGCCAGTAAATGACATTTGAACTAGCTACTTTGAACGTGCATTTGAATGTGATCTGTTCTAAGATTTCCTGTGCCTCTCTTGGCATTTGCTCAGAGATAACTGATTTTTTTTTCCTTTTTTTTTCCTGAAATTCTTCTTCAATTTCTTCAAGGTTATAATACATAGGAGTTAACTCCTCTTTTTTTTTCAGTTGGGAATGGGAAGGTAAAGGAATGCATTCCATCTCTTATGGAAAATATGAGTAAGAATTTCAGAGCTTGGCCTAAAGACTAGTCTGAAGCCTTTGGAGTTATGGGAAGAAAATGCTTGGCTGGTGTGGGAGGCTTTTTATCCTTATATGAATTCTTTTTAGGCAGATATCTTAACAACTCTAGCATTAAATAAGGTCAACTTTTTAGTCATACTGAAAAATCTACTATGGATTGCAGATATTTGTAGGAAAATTCCAGAGCTCTTTTTGGTAGTAATTAGTCTAGCATGCATTTAAGATACTTTTCCTATCACTGGATTATATAAGCAATTATGTATATAAACTTGCTTTAAGACACAGGATGAAAAAATCTGAAGGGATGCACATAATTCCGCCACATCCTTTCAGTCAACTGTGTTGTTTAAAGGTAGACTTTTTTTCCCACTTATTAGTCTCTCTTCCGTTTTTTTTTGGACTGATCTTTAGCCAGTTTTCTCCAGCTCACATTCTCAGTTCAGGCAGGCACCTGGAGATCAAAGGCTTTTACTTATTAGTTAGAGATGATTCTCCATATATCTCAGTCATTTCTCTGTCTTCCTGTATGGTTTTGCCATACAGCCCGAAATATCATAGTTAGCTGTTCATCTGAATATGCATTTAATGGATTTAATTATAGAATCAGTGGAGTTAAATGTGAACCAAGCAATATTGTCCAACAGTGTCTAACCTGATGGATATCCTCACTGAAGAAGAATCAAATATGCCCAAGCAAAGTTCTCTCAGACAAATTTTTTCCTGATAATGCCAAAAGGAACAAGCACATCTGAGTTTTAGGTTCATTATTCTACCTCCTCAACATCCACATACAAAAAGGTAAGAAAATAAGAGATGATTAGTAAGGTTGGCAATTTTATAGGACGGCTTCTGAAGGTTGGGCTAATCAATTGCTCATTTGAGGTTATCTGTCCATTGATCTTCTGCTGCCATGCAGAAAAAAATCATGACTGCCAAATACTTTTAAGGCACCCATCACTGTCTGGGTGCCAAGCCTGCAAGGCTGTTATTTTAATGCATCTTGACGGGGTGTAGAATGCCAAATTTGGAAATGGTTCCCTTTGATAGATGTTGTTTTCCCCTATGGCTTCCTAGGAAAGTGAAGCAATTAGTAAGCCTACCAAAGTTGCAGTAGTTAGAGGTAAGCTTTCAAACCAGTCCAAGAAATGTATTATTTACACAAAATAATTCTGTACTGAAACTGTAATCATTTCTCCTTTCACATATACCAAGTTGTTACCAATAGTGTTTTGATCTGACTGAATTTCATATTTTCACGCTTCCTGTACTTTCTTGGAAAGATAACTCTTTTTAAAAGAATGTAGTGGATATTTTAAATCCAAAACAGTCAGTGAAATGTATTTAATATTCTGAATAACTTCATCGGCCGCTTCTGGAGTGCTTTGGAAACTGAGATACACTCCAGATGTGGCAATGATTTGTAAAATTGTGGAGTACCGTTGAGTATATCTATGACAACAATGTTTGAAATTGGAAATACCTAAATCCTATCTCTATTTCATGTGCAATATTTAGGAACTTAATTGTTGGATATTCTTCTGTTTGGAGTGCCAGAGTTAGAATTTAATGTAAATTTGGAAGTTTAAGAAGGCTGACTCATTGTATTTGTTAAATTTGAGTAGGTTCATTGGAAGTTTGTTTGCAATGTTGCTTATTTAATATTTACCATGTCCTCATATTTTAAAACTCTCTTGTGAAAGCCATTGATGCACTGTGACCAAAAAGCCTAATCTCTCCTGAAATTATGCACATTCCTGAATATAACTGAAAGAAGCGGCTGCTTATGATGCTACTTTTTCAGGGCTCGTGTCACAAGGACACTCTTAAATGACCAGAAAAATCTACTTGCATTTCTTTGGTTGGCTTCAAGATCAGATAAGGAAAACCCACTTGCCTTGAATAGAAGTGCTCACAGAATCTTCCTTTTTGTCACTCCAGTTCATCTAAAACTCAGGACTATGCTTTCACGAAGCACAAGAGCCTTTGACATCAAAGGCACAATTCTTGTAATTAAGATCAGGCCAATTTTGAAGTGGTTTACAGCATAAGAGACGAGAGCACAAGCAAAATTTCCTTTCTGAAAACCACCCCACTGCAAAAAACTAATCAATGTGCATAATTTCCTCCAGTCTGATAGTTCACCTTTGGCATGCAATCGTTCACGGTCAGAACAGAAACAAATACTTGTGCTGCTGGACACTTTTCTATGTGCCTGGACCACAAAGCTGACTGCTAATTCAGGGTCATAGGATAATGCAGGTAGACAGGTCCCCCTAAAGATTTCTAGTCCAACCTCCTGCACAAAACAGGGCCAGTCTGTCACCTCCTCCCTATTGTTGATAGAGATGTTAAGCAGGGTCCCAGGGTAAAACCCCACCACTACACCTGGAGCCCGATCATGCATTTTCACACATCTAGTTGCCCATCTATCTAGACTAATTTCCGTCTTTTTGCATCTATTCAGTGAAGTGAGCTATAGAGCAAAGGATCCATGCAGCTATAAATGAGGTAGGAAGAGGGAAAGCAGTGGTAAATGAAGCAGCAAAGTGAGACTTCCTAGTCAGCTGTGGTGAGCATTTGGATCTGTTCTGCAGTCTGTGTGACTTCCTTCAGAGTGGTATGAACTTGCAGTGCGTCAGCTGCTCTGCAGGAACTGCCCATTCCTGCCCCAGTGTAAGGACACATTCCTTTATTTCTTCATGGCTGAGTATGAACGTATATCCATGGGCAGTTTTCAGATGTCTGTTAACCAGTGTCCTACAACGATGATTATGAGCAAGGTTGTAGTCTAGTTTATCCTGTAGTAACTTGTTGCATGCCCAGACCTTCAGACACTTGAACATGACTGTCAAAGGGCTAGGTTAGCCCTTCCCTGGATCAGATAGGAATGTAATGCTACAGCTGCCTTTAATTACAACAGAAAGGTATAGATTTGAGCTTGTCTTTAATTCATAGGAATGAAAATCCTGTTTATAAGACCTTAATATTTTATAATTTTTGATAATGTTTATGTGATGCTGAAACCATTTTTCAACAATTTTGCTGTTCTTCAATGAACCTGGAAAAACTTGCTCTTAATTTCTGTTCTGTGTCTGAACATTTTAGTGTATTAGTATACCTTTAAACTATATTGTAAGTTCTCTTATTTACAAATTCAAGTCATATTTTCAACACTAATCCTTTCAGGTAAGCAATAAAGAAGCTCTGAAGAGAATACCTTTATCCTCACTTACTTGCATTGCTGTGAGTAGTGGCAATGACAACATCTTGAGGAAGAACCTCCTTCCTGTGAGGGTGATGGAGCCCTGGCACAGGCTGCCCAGAGAGGCTGTGGAGTCTCCTTCTCTGGAGATCTTCCAAACCCACCTGGATGCCGC
>JAWLRI010000156.1:521239-547139 GCA_034781795.1 Crypturellus tataupa
TTCTCTGGAGATCTTCCAAACCCACCTGGATGCCGCCCTGTGCCCCGTGCTCTGGGTGTCCCTGCTGGAGCAGGGGGGGTTGGACTAGATGATCTCTAGAGGTCCCTTCCTACCTCAACCATTCTGTGATTCTGTGATCTTTTCACAGAATCTGTGCTTTCTTTTCACTGTCTGTGTCTTCGTGTGATTCTGATGAATGATAGGTGACTTGTTTTGCATATTTGCTGTACTTCATGCCCTGCTAACATACTGTCTCTCTAAGAATGTCTCAAATAGTGATTTCTTGTTCTTTGGAGGTAGTTAAATACTTCACTAGCATCATTAATATAAAGATTATTTTCTGGCATTTTATGACCATATCATAGTCCTTTAAAAAAAGGCTTAAAAATCTTCATGGGATAAGCCTTTCCAGTAGCTGAACCTAGGAGCATGAAGCCTTGGCAGCTTCACCTCTGTAGGGCTACTGGAGTCATCTACTCACTCATATTTACTACCTCTAGTTACTACCAGGACACAGTGGATAACACTTTTTCTGTTCTGATCCAGTACGACAACCTTGTACAGACATTTAAGAATGCATTATAAAATTTCAACAGCCATTCTTAGCAAAAAATAATTAAAAATAATGACATGAATTCCAACTAAATTCCCTTTACTTCATATTTTCCTTATCTGATTCTCTGCTTTATCCTCCCTACATGAAGTCATCTGTTGTCTTTGTATCAACTATCCTTTCCTTTAGACTTTCATCTTGTGTAACTTTTTAGCTTTACTACTTTTATACTCTTTGAATTTACTTGAGGGATGAACAATCACCATAAACTTAATACTTGTTCTACTGAACAATGAAATAAAAAAAAATCAAGAAATAATTCAGTGAACAATGTAAAAACTAGTGCAAATAATGTCTGAATGCTTATTTGGTCATGGTGATGTGAGGTCTGAAAATATTTTCTTATTTTTCTTTGCTTTCTACCAGAATGAAAATGTACTGAAAGCATCCATGTAGCTGTTTACATTTCAGTTTACTCTTCTTAATCCCAAGGGATCTTACAGTAGCATTTGCCCACAAATATGCAAAAAGACAATATACACAAGTTGTAAAGAATTACTGTATTATCCTCTTATCTTTTATTTTTAGTGAAGAACTACCTCTTTCACAGCCTTTATTGACTATGTGTGTAAAACTGACCTTGATCAGAGCCTCCATGGGTGCGTAATGGAGAGTAGTGAATTAAGAAGAAAATTTTGGGGAAAAAGTTATGCTAAGAAAGGAGAAATGTACCTAACCAATTAAAATTGTGATGAAATTAACAAATTCTAATGAACAGAAGGTAAATTTCAAGTATCTTGTTACTGAAGTTAACCACCTGAGGCCAGTTTGTCTCCTAAAAAAGTCTATGGATGGATCTGGTGACAACAGTGAATGGGAACTTCAAGTTCTGGGCAAAGTATTGCACCTTCAAGAGCACACAGATCTTGACTCAAAGAATGTTGTCTATTTGCTGCTTTGAGAAACATGTTAGTTCCCCAGTGTAGCTACTTACTTACTTGCACTTAGCTAGAGATCAGAGAGGATCACAGCCTGAAGTTATATGACTTCAGGTTAGAAATGAGTATCAGATTTCTTAGAAACAGACGAATGTCTTGTTTTGCTTGACAGAGCTGTACGTAATCAAAGACATTTCAATAGCTTATGGCTATGTATTTTAGTTATTTCTCTTGTGGGTACATTGCACACAATTTAACTGCCTAAGTATTTACATATTTTCTGAAACTTCCTCGTTGCAAAAGAGGAACGTCTGTCTTTATAATTGTCAAAACATGCTACTCTCTAATCTGGCATAATATTTACCTCTCTGGTACTGTGTGTCAAGAATTCAGACTCAGGTTGTAGATGGTATCAAATTTTAGTAAGTGATAATGACATTAAGGAAATGTAGCCAGGAGAAACATCTGAACTATGCAAGTTAAAAATCGCCATTCAAACACTGATTTAAACTGCCTCTGATTATAATATTCCTTTGAAATGTCACTTAGCTGCCTAGATCTATTCATACTAGGCGATGCCTTTTGTAAGGAGTTAAAGCGCTGCCTTATGTCCTGTGAATGCAACTGAGCCACACTGCACGCAGATCATCCCAGGAAGCATTCAACCCACGCGCACGCATGGCAAATACCTGCTGCTAATAACTTCGTCCTGCAAACCTGAGATGTTTGAAATGAAAGTGTTAGAGATGAGGGAAGACTTTCCTGGCTGGGTGAAGTATAGATGATGAGCAGATTAGTGGACCATATTAGAGCCATTTAGACCATATTAGAGAATTAGACCATATTAGTTCCATTTGGTTGTTGCAAAATTCCTAATGTTATTTTGAATACCTATTAGATTATTTTACATAAAGTGTTGGGAGCATGGAACTACTGCATTGACCATGCAATATTGGGAGTTATTACTTATACGCAATTTCTTATATAATCCTCAAGTTTCCCGATCAGTTAAGCCTGGTATGCTTTAGATACCTAAGCGCTTACTGTTTTATTTTAAGCTACTATGAATATAAAATTGCACCCCTGCCTGCTCCTGGGTACCCAAATCCAAACTTCTTAGCCCATGGAGTGCCCATCTTTCCTCCCAAGTCCTGTCAAATTCCCCATCTTACGCTGTGATTGCCACTCCTGGCCTGCAACCGATACCTCCCAAGGGTCACTTTCAATAGGAGTTATCACTTTCAGTAGGTGTTGAGGTACTAGTTATATAAAAGTCCATCATTTATCTACATTTCTCTACTAGGTTAGTGGTTATAGTACTCAAGCTTTGATAGGAAGTGTTCAGCGCACTAGCACACTCCTTAATCCAGACCCTTACCTTACATATCTTTGAAGATTAATTAGCACATCAAGGTATTTCCAGATGGAAGAGGAAAAAAAAAAAGAAAAAGGGATATTCGGTGAATAATAAGCGTATGAATCTGGTGATCAGGGCATGAGGGAAAGGAAAAAGGGCAGTTGCAGAGGAGAAATTTGGGGTAGGACAGAGGGAGAGAAAACAAGTGAGAAGAAAATAAGACTCTATAGTCTAATTGAGGCATCCCTTGCAAACATCAAGCCCTGAATCTGTTCTTTTCTTTTCAGATGTTTTTGGTCAGTGAGCATTTTTGTAAGGCAAACTTTGTGATGCATGTGATACAGGGAATTAAGGGAAACGGATTGTTTGAGATAGATAGATACACACACACACACGCAAACACACACACACTCATTGCATTTCCAATGTTTAGCCCTCAGTCAGTGGAGTGGATAAGCCGTGAATGAATAAGTCATGGATAACTCTAAATCTCACCAATAGAAGCAATATATTTGGAGCGGCTACCAGGCTCGAATATTAAAAAAAGCTGTTTTTCCTTTTTGTCAGTGCCATTCAGACTTTCTTGCATTATATATAATGAATTTATAGTATGATAAAAGTGAATTAAAAATAAATCAGGGAATATTATCAATATATAAAGACAATTGTGGAATAGAAAAAACATAGTTTAAGGAAATTTTGTCTATTTTTTGGTTTATATTCACACTGTGTTTGACAAATTCTGCTTTTGTTACATTTTTTTGCAGCAATTTACGTGAGAAAATATGTGTTCTCATACTGAACTAATTATAATATTATGGATTATGCAGTCAAAATACATCACTGAATGTATTCCTTAAAAAATACTAAGAATTGCAATTGTTAGCATGCTGTTAAAAAAAGCTCTTGCCTAGATGCTCATATTCTTTAAGTGGATAGAGTATGTTGAGGAAAACGATCAGAAATATCTGATTAAAAATTATTTGTAAACTGTGAGTTGAATAAAAACACCTAATCTTTCCAAAATCCCTCTATCCTTATTAAAGAAAGCCAAAAAAACCTTTATTAATTAAAACAAAGGAAAATTATTTACATATAATGAACTGTATAGGGATTACAGAAAAATTAATGGTACTTTGCAAAAACTGTATTTGACCTGTATACTGTGTACCTGCATATTTGCTTCTACAGTCAGTGTGTTCATAAACAGCTGCTTGCAGGGGTCTTAAAGTAAAAATGTTGATGTTTATAGCAAAGTGAATGGTGCTTCTCTAATAGAACAGAAAATGCATTTTTTTTCTGGTTGGCTCGCAGCTCCAGATGGCATGCTGATTTAGAAATGAGGTAGCTATTAATTACCTTCAGGATATGAGATGAACAGAAGGGGGGATTGATTTGACAAGTCTATTGTACTGGGCTTCTTTTGTCTAATATAGGATTCTTTAATTTATTGCTTTTCTTCCCAGAAGCTCTACAGTAATATTAGAGAAGTGCTGATAGTGTAAATATCACTACAGTGAACCACCTGTAGGTAGTACTGATGTGACCTGTTTCTCACAGGTATCAAATTCTGTAATTACCCTAAAAAAAAAATCAGATCAGGTGTCTTCTACCTGCAACTATCTTTCTTTTGTTCATTCGTTCATTTGCTCATTTTCTCATTCTTGGTGCTTTCCCAGTAAATACCTGAATTTGGACAGAGTTTGAGCAAGAAAATGATAAATTCTTTGAAAAATGTTAACACTTTGTAATCTATCTCGTATTGCACTGCATGACTGTCAGTAGCTTGTATTACTTGTATTGCTCTATTAAGTTAATATTTGTTGAGAGAAAGAAACCCACAAAATATGAATATAAGTAATTAAAATGGATGAATGATAAAATCACAAAAATTTGCAGCATTTCTACCTCCTGCTGAGTTATTTAGTAGGTCAGGAAGAAGTTTCAAGGCAATGCAAGTGAAAAAAGCTACTAGATTGGATCTTGTGAAGACAATTCAGAATTGAAAAACATCACTATACCATATTTGAATGTTTTTATTCTTGAAATGCATCAAAAGTCTCACTTTGCTGCTTGTTGGGCAAGTTACTGAATCTGAAAATCATTGTCAAAATTGGTCTTGAATATTATCTTCTAGGCTAGATATTTATTTGAGTGACAAAAGTTCAGATATTTTACTCTTAAAACAAACAAACAAAAATCTATGAAGTAGTTGCATATGAAATGCCAACTTAATTCATTAGACAAAATAGGATAAAATCCAACATTATAGCTATACTCTGGGTGATAAATTCAGGTTTAAAATCATCACTAACCTGCACTGAAGTGGGTGGTAACAAGAAATGCAAGAGATTATATTCAGGTATTGTTACAATTCTCACTAAGTTCTTCTGGCATTTTAAGAATCTGTTGATGCTGTTAAAATATGCTGTAGACTGAATTGCAAAGAATTTTGGAAAGCCAGCTGTGCTCCAGCATCATCTGCTCCACTTCATCATCATGCTCTGTTCTCATGTTAGTTTAGGGAGAGCAGGATTGAATAGAGGGTAAGTGGAGAATTTGGACAGTTGTTCTCTTAACTTCTGTGACCTATCACATTTGGAAGGAGTCACAATGAAAAAAAATCAAAACATACAAAAAAAATACTGTTCATATGCACTGGTTAGTAGACATTCACTGATAATACTAATCAGAGGAAAAGATAATAGACTGCAGAGCCTCTGTACCGATTTCAGCCATTGCTTGGTAGGCATCTCTGGTGTAATCTTCTGGAGAACTCTGAATTGACTACCTGACCACTACCACCAAGCGATTAGAATCCAGACACTTCAGAGGATTTCGTTCTCCCAGTCAATGATCCCACATCTTCCAGGTGCATTTTGCTTCTTGAATTTTACATGGGCACCTTCAACAAAGTTTTACCAAGCCACTGAAGAGCATTCATATATTTTCCTTAGAAAATTTTGAAGCAGAAATTAAATGTTCTTTTGCCTATTTTTTTAAGTGTCACCATTTTGAAAGAGAAACTCCACAATCAGAATCATGCATCTGGGCCCTCTCACAGCCTGCTGTCTAAATTAAGCCCTTTCCTGCTATAAAATTCAACATAATCTGTGATAGTTTACTTGCTATTAAGCCATTCTTTAATCAAGTTTTAACCAAAGAAATGATTTAGCATGTTTTGTATGCAGCATTTGATATATTTTAAGATTAGAATTCACTGAAATTGTAGGTTGTCCTTTTATGGTATAAATGAAAGTCATATATTTTTCCTTTTTCAATAAAAGCTAAAGAGTTTAAGCCAACAAGAAAATATTTCCATGCTGAACTGATTTGTGGATATCTTTCCAGCAGCATTTGATTTAAAACTGCTAAACTCATTACTTTTTTTTTTTTTTTTCTTCCTCTTGGGGTGGATCAAAACCAGAATCTCCAAAAATATTACTACCATTCTCAGCTGCCTACTGACTATATGAACAAATCAATTTGAGGTAAGCTCTGCCTTGGTATCACAGCCAGCTTGGGGAGTAGCTGAGCCACATGCCCTTTGGTATCCTCTTAAATGGAGAAGCCAAATTTGCCTTTTGCTTAAAAAAATATGTCTGGGACCTGAATATTTTCAGAACTACTTAGAATGTCAACTTTTGGCATGTTTACTCTCCAGCTGCGAAACCCAGCACGACACATCAAGCGATAAAGTGGTGAATGAATTGGACACTTTGGTCACTAAATAGATTTTTAGGCAGCTTCTGACAAGCTAAAATTACATACTTTGTTGCTTTTGAAAACCTTAAAAGCATTTTTGTGATTGCATTACTCCTTACACCTGACTGTCTCTCTCTTTACCACTGATTTAAGGTTTGAATCATTTGGCTTAATTCTAAGTCATAATTTACCAGCAGCAGTCTTGCTGTCCTCAGTTTTAGTAATTTCCATCACACACTAGTAGAAATTGAGGCATCCAAAAATATATTGACTCACAGTCTAGCTATTTGGTAAATGATCTGCATCTTTCCTTTCAGTTTTTCATTGCCTAGGTATGTGTGACCATTCTTCACATAGCTGTCATTATGCAACAATAAAAATGTTAAAATACATAAGTGGAAGGCCAAATGAGAATAATCAGATGAACAAAGTAGTTGGAAGGAAAATGTCTGTGTGAAATTTTCCTCTATAAAATTTGCATTTGTTCTAATGGCTCCATTTCATTATGTTCATGAACAAATTGTCCCTTCTCTTTAAAGTATTCAACAGCAGTCTGTGTCACTTAACCCCTGTTCTTAGCAGAATGAGACTGGCAGTTCTCACACTGTGTATTTATTCAGCTTGCTCACCTATGTGTACTTTAATATTCATGCCACAGTTAAGGGTTGAGCGTCTTTCAGGGAGAACAGTGATTTATACATGCAAAGTACATGTCTTGGTCACTGAATTATAGGGTAAAGTGAAACACTAGGGTTTGTGCAGTGAAGACATGAGTATTTTCTGATTTATTGTCTGATGAAACAGAACTGTGTTTCCATAGGAAAAAAAAATATCAGGAGACGCTTGATTATTCTGATAGCACTGTCAATAAAATAATTACAATGAAAATCTAAATATTTATGTAAATAGATTTTTAGAATAAATTTATTTAGATAAATTCTTTTAAGTATTCTAAGTTTATCTAGAACATATTATCAAAAAGCTCAATTTCACTCAATGATCATACACTATCATATATTTTAATGAGTAGCTTAAATTTGTGTTATTTGAACAGACAGGACAGTCCTTACTGAAAACGTGTAAAATATGGATTCTGTCTCTAACTTGATAGTAGCTACTTGGTGTTCTCCTAACAGTGTCTATTAAAATGATCAAACTGAAAACTCAGATGTATCTAAGAACAATTTAAAAATGTTTATTTTAACCAATTCAATAGACATGTCTACAGGTGACGTTTTTTCCTAGTTAGGTTGAGCCAACTTTGACAGGAATTTATTTCAGGCTGGTTGTTGTAGCCTGTCTGGAGACAGACAGACATCTTCAGAAGTCATTTATGCCGAAATCAGTTTTGGAGAAAAGTATGATGAACCATGGGCTAAATATGCTTATCTTCCACTGACTATTGAGAAACCCTAGATCTGGAGTAACTTATAAAAACCTTCTGAACTGCATCTGGTTCTCTAAGTCATCCAAATCTACTCAATAGTGGTAAAAGAGATGCTTATCAAGAAAGCACTAGCATAATTATTTTGTAAACTATCTTAGAAGATGCTTTTCTTACTCTGTTTACTTTAGAGGTAGTCAATTGATTATTGCAAATTTAGATATTTAACTTTTAGGTGGTTAAATTTGCTGAGTTGAATCAACCTGAGTAATATTCTGAAATCACTAAATGAGGCATGGAGAAAGAATATGCTCTTTCATCTCATTAGAGGACATTCTTATTAGACCTCTGCTTTCATCCTGCAAGATTATTACATAATTTTCTATTTCTGTATAGGGACATAGAGAATTTTTACAAACACAACCAAATCAAGAAATATCTTAATCTCTTTTCAGAGGCATGAGGAGTGTAGTTTGGGTTTTCAGTGATTTAAATGTAGTATTGGGTTAATCCACAGAAGTTCTGGTTCTAACCACAAAGATTTCCTTGTGTGAATCTGAACTGTCATGCTTCAGTATTCAACAGTATGGGATTGCATAGCCAAGAACAGCTTGTGCCCTGGTGACCAGTCCTGGAATGTGAATAGAAGAATGGTTGAATGGCAATTATTTGAGGTAATATTACAGTGTCTTCCTGAACAAACAGTCTTCTGGAATGACATTTCCATTTGTTGTAAAGACAGATTCGGGTTGTCTAAAGGCTTAGGCTTACTTTTTCCCTATAGGGTCATTCCTGGCTCACCTTAATTGGAAAAAGTGGTAGGAACCCATGCGTTGCCATGAGAAGACAGAGAAATAGCCCTGCGTATGAAATATGCAAATCATACCAAAACTAATCAACGCTTTGATTTTGCCAGAATGTCTGAAAGCAGTTTTCAAAGAATTCAGCAGTCAAAATTTCCAAAGAGCTAGCAAATGACAAACTTTCTCTTCCACGTAATTTATTAATTTGGCCTTTTTTTCCTGGGTATTGGATAAAATTCTCAGAATGATCTGATATTGTAACCTGGTCAAAATCAATAACACCAGTCTCCAGTGGTGATGCCCAGATCCTAACTGGCTTATAACGCTGTTTATGGATAGGCCAATAGAATGCCTTTATTTGATGTCCTGTGGCACATCTCGGTGAAGTGATCGTACATGGAAAAACCTAAGAAATGCAAATATTAAATTCATTGTGAAATAGAAGAATGCCCAAATATTGTGGTCATCTTAGATGTGAATATGGTACTGGTTATAGCTACCAATATTTCCCTAACACTGCTGTGCAAAGTAGTAACTTTTCTAAAGGTTTTATTACTCTTGACTTCTGTTCCTTAACTAAGCAATGAGCTGCTTTTGTGGGAAGCCATGCACCACTGCTTACCCTCTTCCCTTCAGTTCTGCATATGGGAGTGTGCCTGGTACTGGACATCAACGTGTATGGGCTGCTCCCAACTGAGGTGGCTCTAATTCACACCGTTGAATTGGAGAGGGCAGGCTTTGAATCCTACTATATCACAAAATACTATGGTAAATTGGTAGATTAAGGAGTCAGTTGTTTAAGACTATCACTAAATGCAAAGTACTGCTCATATTTATAATTTTCTTTTCTGTATGGAAATAATGTTGATTGATGTTACTTTGAGATCCACTAAGGAACAGATTGTTCCTGGCACCTAAATTTGAGAGATGAGCTTTAGCTGTGACCTGGGATTACATGTATTTTCTTATTTATATGGCTATGACATACTGGATTCTTAAGGAATCCAAAAGAATAAGATGTAGGCTTCTTGACTTTGTCTGTTTAATCTTTCTTCCTTTCCTACATTGTCCTTGCCTGAAGAAGGAAAGAAAGAAAAATGAAGTTTTTCAAGATCTGTGCTGCTTTCCAGAAAGGATTCATGAGTGCTATTGAATTTATATAGGAAAGTGAGTTCCCAAACTCTTTGTTCTGAATTAATGCTGGATTTAGTTTCTATATGAAAAGTTTTACAATAAGATTCTCAATAGCTTTTTTTTTTATCCCTTCCACCCCGCCTTGTTCATTCATTAGTTTTAGCTATTATGTTATTTCCTCAAACAAATCTCCCCCATCAAGTCTTGCCACAGCTAACAGGGGATCGTATAAGAGGTGAGAAGGTGAGACAGCAGAGAGAGCTTGCGAATCTGCTTTTACCTGTTAGCTAAAAGTGTCTGGAGCTCTTCAAGTTTCCTGAAAAGGGGAAGTCTACAGACCAGAGGCTGATCCAGGACTGACACCAGATATTTGCTGTGTGCAGTGTGATTCTAGGAATCCACATGTGGCCAGGAGCCATTCCAAAATTATCCCTTGTGCTTTCAGTGAGGAAGTTACATTACTTCCACACTCCAGAGATTTCTCAAATTGGTGGATGATCTTTCCTGTAGACATTGCTAACAAACCTCCTATATCTTCATATTAATATAAAAGGTTTTAGAAAGCTATGTGTCTGTCAAAACTATTTTATAATTTTTTCAAATTCTTGAAAAAATAAAAAAATACAAAATAATATATCCAGAATATATTAACACATAAATATATAAATTAATCTATACTAAATATATTATGAAGTATTTATGTATTAATATACCTAATATTAATACTTCTTTTGTCCCAGGTTATTTTCTTGCAAATTTCTGCATTTCCAAGCTAAAATAGTTTGTCTACACTGCTGTTTTATGTTTGACTTACACGATATTGTATGTTTATTCCAGGAACTGATCTTTCCTGTTGGAAAATAAATATTCTAGCAGCAGATTATGAGGCAGTAGAGCAACTAAGCATAGTCTGTATATGGAATGGCTGGTAGTTTTACTACTCATCCAAAAGCTGAATTAACGTTTTTCAGTAATTTGCTTTTCAGGGAATATATACAAAATTCCAGGAATTGAAGGAACTGTAGAGTTTTCTCTTTCCACAGGCATACTTCACATTCACAACTGCTCCATGCAAGTGGTCACTCTACTTTTGGAAAAAGAAAATTCACCTGTATTGTCAAATCATTTGCAATAATCAATACAACCACCTCCCCTGTCCCTGCCTTTCAAAAAAAAAGTTTAAATTAGTAACAATTCTTCTTAGAAAATATGAAAAAATATTCACCATGTGGAATTGGAGAGGGCAGGTTTGAATTCCTACTACATCACAAAATCCTGTGGTAAAATTGGTAGATTAAGAAGTCAGTTGAAGGAGCAGAGAAACAGTCCAAGGAAGACCAAGTTTTTGCTTGCTAATGTGGGTCAAAAAGGAGGATCAGAAACATAAATAGACGCAGGGAACCATAGGAGGTTTTATTTATTTTCTTTTTAAAGAAAAAATCAAAATTTTGAGTACAGAAAGGAGATATATATATATATATATATACACACACACACATACAGAACAGAAAAAAATATGGAAGTGAAACAAAAATAGGCAAAGCAGTACTTGCATATAAACACCTTTTGGTGTATCCTTCAACATCAGAAAATTGTTACTGTGAACGTTTCAGGCCTTCTCCTAGCTCCTGCCCTTTCAATACACCCCATGAACCTATATTTACTAGGGGAATTAGTGTTATAATTATCAGTCTCCAAAGTATGCCTTTTGCAGTTTCATATGAGTGCAGATTCTGAAATGCTTTTATGTGCTGACATCTGATTTTTATATTTAACCTCCATATTATGAGTTGCTTAAGTATACTTTTCTGTAGTGTCCCAAAGCACAGCAAAAAAAAGAAAGTAAGTGAACATAAGAGTAGAAAGATAAATAAAGTCAATAACCCATCTTTTGTCATGGAAGCCTTCCTTGGTTCATCTCTTTCGAGCTATTAAAAGTCCTGATCCTCTTATTTCAAAGTCATTTCTAACAGCTCATCTATTCAAGAGCTAATAAATCTTGATATCAGTTACTATGACAGTCTTTAATTCCTAGGTCATTGTAAATTAGTGAATAGCTTTCACTTTTTAATGCATTAACCAGCTTTCCATTTTCTCTTTTTAGGACATTTTTCATTTGCTGTAATATAAAAGTCTGCTCTGTTGGTCACTAAAGTCAGTAATAATTCTACTCATCAGAGCACACACTGACCTGGCATTTAGCCAGTCACATGGCAAAATACACTAGTAATTTAGAGAAAATACATGACCAGTTCACAATGTTGCTCACTAATTAGTGATCAATAGATACATAAATCACAAGACTCCTACAACTTACATACCTCTTTTCTTAAGAACTGAAAAGCATGATACCTGATTAAAATGGAACTAATAAATCAATTTCTTTCATAGCTCCACATGGTTACAACACACCGTTTGTGAATATCAGAATAAATTTTTCTTCCTACAGCTTTTCATACATGACACAAACTCGTATGAAGATTAAAAAAATAGCAATTTTATGAGATTCCTATTAGTTACTGCTGTCATGGCAATGCTATAACATTTTGCTGCTCTTTGCCTTTCTGTATGGATTTCTGTAGTTGCAGAAACTTCAGGAAGTATGCTCGGAAATGTCCTATATCAAGCGTTTGTATTCCTGTTTGTATTCTTTTGGGCTTAGCAGCACTGAGACCCATGATACTCCTTGTGCAATGCTAGTTCTTGTCATCTCTTCTAACAGGATAGACTCTGGGTCATATGATCATCCCACTTTTTCTCTTTCCCTTTTTCCAGTGAAAATACTTTTTCTTAAGGGAGAAGAACAAAACTGTATGCAAGATAACAACCCAGGTAATTCTTTTTCCTCTGGAAGCATTTGCCTTTTCTGTCACACTAACAGTCTTGCTCATTCTGCTATTGAATAGTATAGAGTTTATTGGTCTCTTCCATATGGAAAAAACAGCTTATTAAAAACAAGCAAACAAAAAAAAATTTGGGGGGGTTTTCTCTGCAGAACCTTTCATTTTTTTGCTATTAAGTTTATCCTATTTCTATTATTCTATTTCCAGAAGTCATCTGTTCTACCTTTATGCCTCCTTCATTGCAATTCTGATAGCACATAGATTTGTGTCATCAATAATTTTCATTAGGACATTCCTATGTTTTTGTGCGTAAACAAAAAGGATACGTCCATAAGGAACAGATTTAGAAACCTTGCTTGCACTGTCCTTTTTTCTCCCCTGTTATACTGCATCTGTTAGTTATTCATCCAGTTTAGAAAGTTTACATTAAACGTGTAACTGTATCAAATGCTTTTCTGAAAACAAAATTTGAAATCTAAATATTTTCTGCTCCCTTTGTCTGGGATACTGTTTGACATAACAGAGAAGTGCAATTGTATGAAATAATATTTTATTGAGAGCCATATAGATGTGGTCTACTCCATTTGTCCAGAAAATAATATCAAACAAAGAGTGAGTATTAACTGTGTCCTCTCTGATCTTTGGTAGGTGTATATTTCTGTTTATACTATCTACTACTTCTACCATTTATGACTGCAGAGTCTTTATTGCAGAAAGCATATAGCTTTATGTATAGTTGAGGCTAAAGGGGTTTCATTGCCCCATACATTTTTGTCTGCCTTTTAAATTACAGATGTGGGTATTCATATCGATCTGATTACCCTGGATATGATAGGTTACCTAAAAGTCTTCATTAGAGATCTGTGATTCCACATGTCAAGCTATTTTTTTCTTTTCATCATCCTGCATTTTCAACATTCAGCATTTTTTTCAATTGTCATCATTTTCTCTTCTCCCTGAAAGCAAGACAGTGGGTTTGCTTCCATCTCAGCAGTGTCCTGAATGCATTTCCACACCCTATGTGTGTTGTGGTTTTTTACTGGCCACAAAAGTTTTAGAATAACCTTGTTTCCTTCTGTGGCTTAAATAAATGCTGTCTTGTGTATCACCTCTTTCCTCATATCCTGAAATTGGTGGAAACTTATCAATAATTAATCTAAAACTGGGAAAATCATTGGTACTGAAGAACGATGCAGTGAGGGAAGACAGATGGTCCAATAGACCGTTTTTTAATTTCAGTGATTCAAAGTAACTTGTGAAGTCACTAGAGATCATAACTGATGAAATATGTTTTGGGGTTTCAAGTTCTTGCCTTTCGTTGCCTTTTCTGCTTGACCAGTAATTTACACACTGAACGATAGAATAATCTTTTCACTCTACTGTCTGACAGAAAAGAAATTACCTTTCATTATGCTCATAAATCAACTCATGATTGCATGACTAAGATTTACATTTCTAATACAGTCACCAGAAGCTATTGTAAAGTAAACTGCATCTGCAGTTTATTGTGATTAATTATAAACTAGTTCTGATAAAAGCCACTATGACATATCCTAGTAAAACATTTTGAAACAGTCGTAAGACAAATGGGATGACTCCTCTAGGTTCATCTGGCTAACTCACAGAGTGTTCATGCTCTGCAGATACCTTGGTTGTGCAAAGCAAAGCCGTATGGTCTAAGGAATAAGTTGTGGTATGATTCTTTTTGGCCCATGATCTGTCTGCTTGAGCCATCTCTGATGATGACTGTGACACTAGGTTATCTTTTTTGAAGAGCCTCTAGCCTTAGAAAGGAGGAAGTCTAGAAAGGAGGGTAGAGTAGGCCACTAGATACCTTCCTGTAACAACCCCTCAGTTTTGATGCAGGACCATCTGGAAGCAGAGACCTGCATAGTAGGTCATCATGTTGTGGTCTCACATTATTTTCTAATGTTGCAGGAATAAGAAAATGGACAGATTTCTCGAAGAGAGCCAGAAGTTCTCTTTCAGATACCTCAATGGCCAGACTTCCCAAACTGCTTAGCTGCAGACCTCCTACAGGGAGCCTTGAGGCTACTTATTGAAATTTTGGCACCATCTGCTCCAAAGTGGCACTTTTTCTGTGTCATCCAGGCTAGAAAGTCATACAGCAATGATTATAGTATCAGGGCATCAGGCAGAAGTCAGGTGCTTTGTCGCTGGGCAGGGTATTTCACAGCTGCTTTTAAACAATCAACACTCAAAACATATTCTAGGATCCTGACTATTTGAAATACTGCCGAAGAAAGTCCAGGCACTGTACATAGTGAGGAAGTAATTTCCTTGGTGATGCATTCTGTGGCTAAATTGAGAATTGCAGTGTGTTGTTGGCATGCTCTTTAATTTGTCTTAGACTTCATGGAAAATGCAAAAGTGAGACGTCCCAAGATAGTGTTTGTTACAATGCAAGTATTGGCCCCAACAGCACAGCCATTTCTTCCTGTGCAAACTATTATTATTACGGACTTTCTGCATGGATTTTCCTTAGTATAAGCATTTGGGTTCCCTTCCTCATCCACAGAGCCCTCCAAAATACAGTGTGCTTTGTCCATCTCCCCAAAGCAGTAGCTGGATTTCAATAGTGAGCAATGTACAACCTCTAGAGAGCAACATAGTGTTATACTGAATGTAGGTCACTATTAATCATTAATGACCTGTGGCTTTAAAAATGGTATAAACATCACATACCATCAGGTTGAGTTTACATGGAAAACAATGAGACTAGATATTCATTCCAATTTGTTAAAGTTAAATGTGTGCCTGGTTGTAGAAAATGCTTGGGTTGTGCCAGAATTTTAAGTTTTCATTTTTTATCTCCACAGGGAAACATAAACCAATGATGATTTTTTTTCCAATGCTTGGGTTGTTAGATCCTAAATTTCCAGCTGCTCATACCGACACCTTTTCAGGGACTATATGTGAGCAATTTAATCATTTCTTTCAGCAAAAAAACTGACTCCATTACAGTGTTGTGGCCCAGAGGACCAGGAGCAGCTGTTAAAATGCAATCACTGTTGAGCTCATATAAATTGTTATAAAAGTTCTTTCACTGTTTCAGTATTTAAACTTGCTAAAATACATCCAGTAAAGGCATCCAACCTCTCCTGTAGATGCTTGCTCCTACCAGGGCTATGAAAGAAAGTCTCTCTGTGGCAGTCTTTGTGTTGGTCTTTTATCCTTGGTAATGTTCCAACTGCTATGAAAATGGCAATTATTAATTCACTGTGAAAAAAGCACCACTTCTGTCCTGATATTCTGATTCATTTTCTTCCAATTTCTAACCTGCTGTTTCTGGCAAAAACCTTATTGATAAAGTGAAGGTTGAGTACATCTGAAGTAAAATTAGGTGCCATATATGACAAGTTTCAATCAGTGTTTAGCTAAGCTAAGGGGGTAGACCACAGTTACTCTATTTGGTAGCTCAGGTCCGTGTTGACAAAGGAATACTGCTTGACTCCGCTCTGAGCACTCATTCCCATTGGGTCTCAGATACCTGGTGCCCTACGGACTTGGGTCTCCCTCTTAAAAAGGTATTGGCAAACTTCCTTGCAGCACTATATGTAGCAGTGTAAGTCTGTAGCTGGCCCCAGTTCCATTGGTTAAGATGCTGTGTTCCTGAAAATTGCAGGCTGTCACCCAAAAGTCCTTGTGTTGTAGGCTCACAAAGGGGAGCATCCATTGCAGTTGCAGCTCCAGTATCACCATGTGACTGCGTAGAAAAGAGATAAATTAGACTGTGAATTTGCATGAAATCGGCTGTTTAACAAGAAAGGGTTCAGGTGAATACTTACAGACTGAATTTGTAATAGCTAATGCTGAGCTACTTCAATAACTTATCAAAATAACTTCTTTGCTAGGGAGATGAGCTTCCTGGAATTGCCTGGTATTTACCTGAGGCTAGGAAACACAGCTGGGTGCTTACTGAAGAACTGCTGGTGCACAGTAACATGTATTTAGAAGTGAAATTGTTGTCCATTCATTTGTATTTTGACCAAAATTAATAAATTCCTTTCTCAAAAACTAATGGTCTGTATTTAAGGAGTACTGTTATAGTAAGGAAGATCTACTTGTTAGGCACCAACTGGATCAGGGAGGTACTAGTTCCAGCATTTGATGACTGTTCAGGCCTCTTGGGCACTGCTTTCTCACATCCTCATACGTCTTCAAACTTCAGTGCAGGTGCAGCTAAATACCTTCCAAAATCTGACCATAATGGCGTTGTGCCTGGCGCCAACCTTGCTGAGTGGTTTATCAATAAACCCCTGTATTATAGTAGACTTGTGAGATCCTATGCTAGGGAGGACTCTGTGAATAGCTAAGAGAGAAAAAAAAAAAGATTATTACCCAACTGAGCAGGATCTAAAACAAAAGCTTCTTTCTCAGTTTGAAACTCTCAGAGTGAATCCAGATAGGAATAGAATATCTGAAACACTACAGCTTTCCCTCCAGCATCTTTCAACAGCCATTCCCACATTATTAAGAGTGATATCTAGGTGGTATTTCAGAAGGGACTGGTTTTGTGGTTTATAAACCCAGTCTCCATCTTTGATAAGGTGGTTTGTAAGCTCCAAACTGTTTCATGACTTCTTCATTGAATTAACCAGGTACGGAGAATTCCATGTGTTTCTGCTCAGGCTTAGCAAAGTTCATATGCTCTTGGGCAGTGTATACATGGAATATACTAGCGCTACCATATAGCATAGTTTTCTTGTTTGCTTTTAGGTAAAGGTAATGTTTTATATTTATATCCTGTGGTTTACTGATATCTCAAGTGGGTCATAGGGCATTCCTGTATATAGCTTATTTCAAACCCAGTGGTATATCTGTCCTTCTGACACCTGTGGGGATTGGGTTACCAGATCAAAGCTCAGAACTGATTTTGTTCTTAGTGGTTGCTTCACTCACTCAGAAATAATTTGTAAAATAGCTTTAGGGCATCTTCAGCTGAGCATAACTGCACTGATTAGAGAGATAGGCACGCATTTTGTGAGCATATCTATGCAGATTTGGAAGTGTATGGTATTTAGGCTGGTATTTTCCTGGAGGATTATCAATGAACTGGGTGGGTTTATGGAGACATCTACAGTCTGTAATCATCGTTAAAATAGAAAAACTATTAATATTCTAACTAGGTGAACACAGAAAATGTAGGAGAACTGGGTGGCTGCATTACATATAAATTTGTTAGATCTGAAATTAGTGTGTCACTAGGAGAGTATAGGACAGGATGGGATGTTTTCTTCTCTTTTGATCTGATTGTTGCTAGTTTGTAACAGCAAAAGTTCCCAGTAGAGAAAGAAAAGGTTTGGTAATAGTCTGTGTGACAGTCTGCCTAATTTAATAGTGATTATAATCCATGGTCAAGTGAAGTGATTGCAGGGTTTTCTCACTTGAACAAGTATTGCAGTACTCCTAGAAGAGCTGACAGGCTAAAAGGAGACTGACAGACAGCACTGGTCGTATCCAGTCATTTTACACTCGTGGTCTCAGCTGTCCTTTGATGGGAGGGAGCTGTTCTGTGGAGCTGGTAGAGGAGGGAAGTCATCTGCAGAAGTCATCAATTTCACCATTTCAAGGAAGAGGTGGGAAGAAAGAAGAATTACATTTTGAGGGATGGGGAAGCAATTTGTGACTGCATAGCTATTTTTTCACTTACTGAAAGGTATGTTTTATAATGATTGGTTGGTGCCTGCAGCTTGGAGTGGCTGATTAAAAATCCTAAACAATGAATTAAACCTGCTAAAACTGATAAAAGCAGCAAGAAGATAACTAGATTGTTGTGCTATAAGAGCACTACTGAGATATGATAAAAAAATGGAAGTGATACAACATAAGAAAGCTGAGGGAGGAATCTATGGAATAGAAATCTTTGTATTTTTCGCAGAACTTTCACAAATGCAAAAGTTCTCAATTACTAGTCCAGTGCATTGGATGTACATAATACTCATTTTAGAGGCTTTTCATTTTATTAGCAAATGAAAGCTTTTGATTTCATTAGCAAATGAAAGCTTAAATTAAACAAAGAAGTCAGAAGTCAGGAAGCAATGGTTAGAAATAGCAATCTAGATGTTTTAATCCTGACGCATCCTGACATTGCAAAGAAGTTTACCTTTGCAAAGATAAGCAGAATATATACAAAGAGCGAATGGACAACATTCTACATTCCATCATTAAAATGGACTTTGCAGATGACTTGTTCTTGGCTTCTGAGATCAATTTTTTTTTATAGTCTGCAGAACCAGAAAATAAAGAGAAACAGCCAGTTGGCAACTTTTCAGGCATCAAATACCCCCCAGAAAGCAGTTTTGTGTTTTACATTTCTTTTTAATTGCTTAGATTTTTTAATAGAAAAGCAATATTTTTTGTTCCCCTGAAGTGTTCTACATCAGCTCTGTGGTTTAAGAGTAATTTCTGTGACTTCATTAAAGTTGCAGAGAATTTGTGCCAAAGGCTTTTGCTTTGGACTATATGCCATGTTTGCTGTATGTGTGTGTTTTATACCACTGCTGCATGAAAGCAAGACACTTTTGTAGCATCTGCTTTGTTTTTCTTACCTCTTGCTTTCATCCATTTTGTGCATCACTTTCCTTTTTGCAGATTTGGGCAGCCCTACTTACTGCGGGATTAACTGACTTGATTCCCACTGACATTAAAGCTGCCTTTACCATATTCACTGAGAAGAGAACCTAACATGGCTATAAAATTATATCAGTAGCAGTTTCAAGGCCCCTAGGTTTTGGAATAGGACAGGGGAACTAACTCTGTTCAAAGTTAATCTGAATGTTTAAACATGTCAAGGAAAGCCAAAATCAACAGAAGTGATGTATGAATGAATAAGAATGAGGACTCAGACTGCCCTAGCTCTGGCCATCTTCTGGGTCAAGTTAGAAAACAGAGCCCTGACTTGTGATGAATATGCACATCATGATGTGCAGCAGCGCCCAGGACAGCATAGGGGCCAAAAGAGCTGTTCATGCACAGTACTTTCTTGCTGGGGTCTAACTGGGGCTGGTTCTGCTGATATTCCCCAGGGAAATGGAAGTTTTACCCAGCGCTTCTGCTCAGCAATGACCTCCAGCGTGCTCTGCACTCCCCAGCTAGTCCTTATGCCCAAGATGGTTAGAGGCAGCAGAGAGGACCTTGAGACTTCAGAATTAATGTCAAAAACTACATTTTACCATGCAGAAAAGATTAACTTATGCCAAATCCAGAGTCTACTGCTCCCTCATCTAAGCAAAAGAAAAGAGAGACATACATGGGGCTTTGGCAGTTTTCCGTTTGGTACTTCTGCAGAAGGCAGTAGAAAGGATGAGAAATGACATGAAGATTTGGCAGAGTATACTAATCAGCATTCTTTAAATGTGTCCTGAAGAATATAATAGTGACTGTCTTTATTTTATTTTATTTTTTTTTTCTTTGACCACTTCAGGAATGAGGATATAAATTCTGGCTTTAGTCCACCAGTGGCAAAAAAGACTGCAGCAGATAGGGAGTGCGGAATTCAAAGCAGCCTGTCCTCAGGGACAGGACCATCAGCCCTCTTTCTTGGACACACTCTTTGCATACTAGCAGGCCGTGCTCCTCAATGGCTTCTGAGCAATTCCTTTGCTAAAATATCATAAGGCTATCAGTATTAAGGGTTTTCCTTAGCCAACTTCAGTAAATGAAAGAATGGAACTTGTTATGTTCCAAAATAAATATGAAATTCTTTGCCCTGCTGGCAATACTGAAAATAAATCAAGTTCACAGCAAGCATGTATCCAGCCCGCTTGCAAAGACCGGCTCTGAGGCACGCTCAGTCGTACTCCCAGGTGATTAAGTTATCGCACTGTTTTGTGCTTGGTGTCCGTGCCCTGTCTGCTTCTCTCCTTGATGGCTTGCTCAGAGGTCTGTACCCGACATTCTGGAATTCCTGAAGCTGCCCAGAGAGTCACATTTCCAGCACAATAAGCAATCTTTTGTGCTGGTGCCTTCCACCCTTGCAATTACCTGTGGCAGATTTCTCTTTCTGTGTGCATGCATGTGTGCCTGTGTGTGTGGGCACATGTTCAGGTGAAGCTTCTGTCATGCGGGAGGATAATAAGCAAGTATGAGGAGTGGTTTCAGCTCTAAAGGCTGTTTATCACGGGCAAAATGAAATTTGTCACAGATTACCTGAAGGAGGAGGTTGCAGTTGTTAATGGCCTAACATTAGCTAATCCTTGGCGTTTCTGCCCTTTTTACAATTCACATTTCCTGAGATGATTTCTAGTGGAAAAGTCAACCTTGCATTTAAGAATTTAAACCTCCTGAAAATAGGCTTTCTCCTGGCATGGCCTTTTCACAGGTTCTCGGTAATACTCCACAGCCACAAACTGATAACCATGGGCCTAGATATAGCAAGATGTTAAAAAAAGAGGGCTGTATCATGACAGGAATGTTGTAGCCATCGTATAGGGATATGAGTGTGACAAGGTCACCACTTGTATTGTAGAAAAAAATGGAAATGCTAAGAGCACACCAGCCTCTCTTCTGGGCCATGAGAAAGGAATAAGACCTGAAATTAAGCAAAAGAAGGGAAAAACTGCTATGAATTTAATATAATTGCAGTAGTGATCAGTTAGAAAAGTCCGGTGAGGTTTGTGGACAGAATTATATTAATAAGTATGTAAGTTGCCTGCCTTTGTGGTATAGAGAGGAAGAAAAGTTATTGCCCACGGAAATCAGAGAGTTTATATCTTAATCACTTTTGCTGTGTTCAGAATATCCTTGACAAATTTTCTATGGATTTGATTTAATACTTTTTCCTGTGAACAGCACAGTAGAAAATTAAGTGTGTTTCATTCACTAAGAAAGATAAAATGTGAAGGGCTTTGTGGATCTAGCAAAACTTTACCCAGAATTTTGTATGGAAACACAGGTTGCCAAGGGTCAAGCTAATAATTTCTATTTCTACTTTCCTTTCAGTATCACATAAAATGTACAAATTCTCATCCTTTCCTGATGGCCTGCTCCATATTTGGAGAACCAGTGAGCCAGAGACATTTCTGAATCACAGAATTTGAATCAAAATTCTTTTACATTCAGGTCTGACAATTAAGCTCCATTCTTAGGTAAAGCAGTTTTCAATCAAATCTTAACGAATTAACATTTAGAATAGGAATCAATAATTTCCATAATTTATGCATCTTGCCTTGCAAGTTGCTGGGGATTTTTCAGCAAGTATTATACACTGGAGTTTCTTTTGCTCCTTTTTTTTGTGCAAACTAAAACTTTACTTTTGCTTTTCAGGATTCTCACCATGGGACCATTTTGTGCTACAATTTGGCAGAGGTTCATTCTGAGTGGGAGGTTTGGACTTGTTTGCAGAATAACTGAGGTACTCTTTTCTTTCCTTTTTAAAAATTATTGATATTTTGCTAAGCTTTTTGATGAGAATATAGGGACCTGCAAGAATAATATTTTTCATGAAAATGTGAAAATTTCAATGCTCTGCCATAGATGGAAGAGGAAAGGGAATTAAAGTATTTTCTTTGAAAACTAAACACAAACAATTGAATTTGTAAAGCTATCCAGAGCTCAGATCCCCCTGAAAGAGATCTCATTGTACTTTTATACGGTTTCTTCCAGCCTTGTTTTATTTTTATTCCAGTATGTTCAGACATTCCTAAAAGGAATAAAGTTCTCTAATAATGATGATATTTTCTGTGTGTAAGTCATGCTGTGTGTACGCAGGAAATTGGAGGTGGAGTGTGGTAGCTCTGACATAATTTCATGGCTATTTTAAAATACATGTATTAACAAAACTCTTCAAATTAAGAAGTACAAATTAATAAATACATATTAATGTAGTTGAATATATCTGGTCTGTGGGTACTCTTCTCATTAAACCAGAGGTAAAATGTAAATAATTCTTAACTTCCATTTGATTCCTTTCCAATTATCTACTAAGGTGTCCTAAAAAATCTCTCAGATTGAGTTTTCAACTGGAAAATGGCTTTTGAAACTGTAAAAGTGAGGAAAAATGTTACTTATCCAGATTACTATGGAATCCTTCTATGAAAGTGCAAATATGTAAAAGATAAATACACAAAAAGATAAGTACATAAAAGAAAATACTTATGTAGAATACATATTTTCATTTTTCATTATTAACATATCTCTCTGTATATCTGATGTGCAGTTTCATTCCTCCAAAGCCATGGAATGGCTCTGAGATGTGTGAACGGAGGTTCTTTTTTAAAAATTTTCTTTTCCTTTTTTTTTTAACAACTAATTTGTCTCAGATATATGCTGAGTATTCTCTTTCACTACACGAGACTACAGGTATGGCTGTTACTTTGTAAATATGAGCATAATTTAACTCTCATGCTGGATGTCTTCACCTCCAGAAGAATAGTGTAATCAAACTCTCTGTCTGTACTCATTTTCCAGACAGCTTCCTGAGGTGCTGTATGTGTCAGTTTGTGCTTTCCCAAATGCTCCCAACTCGCCAGTCCTAGCAGTGCTTAGGAGACAGTTTAAGAGATCCCCTTTGCCAAAGGTCTGTTCTCCTCCCCCAGACTGACTGTACTGCCTGCAGAACAGAGGCTGTAAGAGCAACTATCCTTAGCCTCTTTGTAACTTAAACTGAGTTCCCAAAGGTTCCTGTTTGTGTGAGTATACTGAATTATGAGCTGCAGCGGCAGAGAAGCAGACACACACTCCAATATAAGAGAATAAAATTTAGGTTGACGCGCACGATGAAAACTGTAGTTCTGTAAATACCATAATAGCTCTAGATATCATCCCAACTAAGTTTAGTAGTGCAACTGAGAGAATATGTTCTGAACGTGATTGATAAGAAAACTATAAATGTTAACATAAGTTTTAACTCTTAAGTGCTGCTTTCTCTAAATCTTTATAATGGAGTGAGGATTTTTTAAACTGAAAGAGCAACTGAGTTATAAAAATGTCTCTGTATTCACTCTTAAGCAGCAATCTATAGTAAGTGTTATTGACTGCTTTATAAATATAACCAGAAGGTGTTTCAAAGTCTTTGAGATGCGTCTCAGAGGCTGCGTGTCTTGTGTCACATACAGCATCGCGACCTGGGAACACCGTGTTACCCATGTGCTTGGGCTCTCGGTTAAGTTCTTGCTGTGTTGTGGGACAAAAGAGCTTTCTGTGCACCTCCTTCCTTTTTTATTTAATGGGAAGGGATGTGTTAGCTGATTTGTAGTAACAGAATTGCACTGAAAAGTCCTGCTAGTGCTTAGCTGCTTCCAGCCTTCTGACAGCTTAGTGGGAGATGTCAGCAGCTTTTCTTGGAACAGCACTGCTTGGTTCTGAAAGAAAGTGTTCGCTGAGTTAAAAGAGATAATGGATCCTGAAAAGTCGTCCTCCAAAGCTGTAGGGTGGTTTTACTCAAAATGCGGTGCTTAGTATGGTTTGATAAATACATGACTTTGACTTTTCTGCTTTCTGTTACATTTATTTATTTTTTACTCATGAAAATAAGTTCTGTTCATAAGCAATGTCTGACCCATTCCACAGACTTGGAGAATGCGAGAGAGGCTCTCGCTTAAGAGCTGTGATGTACATAAAGGATGTTGGCTACCAGTGCAGAGCAGCTCGTCTTGGAGCTGGAGGTTTTCTGCAGAAAACATCAGTAAAATGATCTTTTACAGACCCCGGTTCTAGCACCTATGTGAGCTGTACATGCATCCTCCCATGTGCTCTGCACGTGCATCCTGCTTCTCACACACTGGAGTATTTTCAGGGTTCTTTATTGAAACCACAGGCAACCATGTTAAGGTACGGTTTTAAATAATCATAAATTAGAATAACTTATAAAATACTTACCTGACTGAAGGTCATGCTGCTATACACAATCCACCTTTCTCAAGGAAATCATTCAACTCCTTTGGTTTAATAAACCATTTGTTGGCAGATTTGTAAAGTGATATTGGTCCTGCAGATCCTGATGGTTTTCCCCATGGGAAATAATTTTGCTACTTCAGATTACAAGTATTACAGTTTTTAACCAATCTGTTATACGGGAATTCTAGCCTTATCAAAGCTGCTGCAGGTGGCCCTGCGTGTGCAGGGGGGTTGGACTAGATGACCTCTAGAGGTCCCTTCCAACCTTAGGCATTCTATGATTCTATGATTCTATGATTCTGCATGGAATTCCTTTATCTCCATACATTCCTTATTTCTAGGTGCAAATATTACTTCGTATTTACTCTTTATTCCCTGTGCTGTTCTGCAGATGGAGTAGGACCCTGCTTGGACCCATGCTCAGCAGAAACATCCTGGAAGACGCAGCGCCGCAGGCCACAAAACAGTTCTGTTGCCACCCCGTAACATCTTGGTCATCACGGCAAAGCCCGTGCTCTCAACACTGTCTGGAGCCTCACACCTGGGGCCAGTGACTGAATGACAGGCAATGGGCCGAAATGCAGGAGGTTCTACTCAAATGCAGGAAAACTCTGTGAGGGTGTCCGAGCGCTGGAGCAGGTTGCCCAGGGAAGCTGTGGGGTCTCCATCCTTGGAGATGGTGAAAACTCGAATGGACAGCGGGTCCTGGGCAGCTGCTCCAGCTAACCCTGCTGGAGGAGAGGTTGGGCTCCATGATCTCCAGAGGTCCCTTCTCACCGTGACTCTGCTGCGTTTCCTCATTCTGCGTTTGCAACTGTTTCTGCTGCTACAGTAAACAATTTACACTTAATACAAACTTCTGAAAAGCTAAAAGTAGCCTGTGTAACAGAAAAGGGTTCAGCTTACTCATAATATAAGACGACACTACTGCAGGCTGACAGTTGCAGATTTTTTTCTTTTTTTTTTTCTTTTTTTTTTTTTTTTTTTTTCAGAATTGACTCTGGCTTTATTTTGACTGATTTTGACTTGACTGATTTTTCATATAACATTTTTGGCTTTAACATGAGGTTTTTGTCAGGCCTTTTGTTTGTTTGTTTTTGTGTCACTAAAAGTGTGTCACTGCTTTTTACCGCCTTTTTTGTGCCAATTAAGTAGAGATCTCACTTCCTGAGTTAGCAGAGTTTTTCAGCTTTCTTCATTTTTACTTTCTTCTTCTGATAGTAAAGCCTATTTATACCCTTACAGGAGCTAAATCTGCTCCAAAAATGTGAGGAAGGGATGAAGAGAAGTTTTTTTTTTTTTTTTTTTTTTTTTTTTTTTTTTT
>JAWLRI010000156.1:563635-581123 GCA_034781795.1 Crypturellus tataupa
CCACAGGAATTAAGCCTCCAGGTCACAGAGGCAGGTATAGCTTTTTTTGGAAATGCAGCTCTACTTACTATAAATTGGTTGGAGTCCATTCGTGTCCCTCTCTTTGAGTGGGTTTGTCCCACATATGAGAGCAATAAATCACTCGTTCAACTGCGCATCTTCTTCCTGACTCGGTCTTCCTGACTTGCCTTGCACTGGCTTCATTGGTTTGTACCAATTCTACAGTATTCCACCAGAATTGCTCTTTATTAACTCTCTTAATGTAAATTTTGCTAATTAATACACTATTGAATCAGTAGTGAGAGAACAGTTTTTTGTTTTGTTTTGTTTTGTTTTAGACAGTCTTGCAAGGGCACTGAGAGGCACCTTTCAGCACTGGACGATTATAGGAGTGACCTGCAACTCCTAGGGCTAGACACGGGCTACAGACAACGAGCGGGGCTTGGAGCGCCAGCCAGGCACCACCGCTGCCTTGCTTCTAGGGCAGGAGCTGGAAGTGCTTGTAGCTCGTGTGGGTATCCCAAACACCATGCTGTTTCTGGTCATGCCAATGCACCCTAATCCCCATTTGCAAATTATTCTAGGCACTTCGTTGCTTACATGTCCTTGAAGGTTAATGCGAATAAAACTCCTGTGGCAGTGAATCTTAGCTCATCAAATCAGGATTATAAATGTGCAGTTGGGAATGTTCATCTTCTTGGAAGGAGCAGGAAGTGCATTACAGCCCTGTAATGCTGCTGAGGGGCTCACGCTGCCCCTGCTGCAGGACTCGCTCTCTTAGTTTGTGGAACTGAGGCCCGCGGGCACGGGCCGGGTTGCTGCGGGTGCTTTGGGCACACGCACTGCTCTCTGCTGGAAGCGGCGCCGCGCGGGTGTGCACACCCTTCACCAGCACCTCCGAATGCGCTGCAGGGGTTCGTGCACCTCCACACGCTGCACCAGCCGCCCTCGCCGACATACTCATGCCAGCGAGCCGGCTCCTGTGAGCGGGGAACAAGTAAGGTCATGCAGTATTAATCCTGCACCATCTACGACTCCTTCTGGTCTTTTGTCTAAACAGGCTGCTTTTCTCATCTGCTGAAACAGGAGATGGCAACAGGAGATGCAAGCAGCAAAACGCTCCCTGGGTGATGTTCATGAGCCCACTCTTCATTTTTTCCACAAGCAAGTCAGCCCAATTTCACAGCATCTCATTTTTTCCTGGTTCTTGTTGAGCTAGCATGGGCACCTCAGCTTAAAAAAAGAGTCTACAGCATGTTCTTTCTGTGAGATACACGGCCAAGTTCAAACATTTGCAGTGAACCTAGGCTGATTCTCAGTGGAACTTCCAGTTTGCAAACTTGATTCGTTTCTAAAGGATGCAGCATCAAGGCAAGCCTTGGCGGTGGCAGCGTGGCTGAGGTGGGCGCGCTGGTGCTGGGCATCCTCACAGGTTCCTCCCTCTCCTAAGTCCCAGCTCTGGAATGAGAAGGGCTCCTGGCAGGCAGGCAGGTACAAGCTAAGAACAGGTTTTAGTATGTATTTTGTATTTTAGTTGTTCACGGTTTAGGAAACAGTAAAAAAAAAAAAAAAGCCAGAGTGTAACTTCTGTTTTACTCTCTTGTTTAACAAACAATATCACAGAATATCTGAATTCTTTCTCACTAGATTATGATAAAACTTTTGTCACTTTATAATTTTAATTATTTTAAAGTATCAAAATAATGCATAAAATAACTTTTTATAGGGTACTGGATATCTTCAGGGACCATTAGTGTAGTACTGAATAAATTCACCTTCAGTCTGACTCTACTTGCATTCAATAACTGAAAGCTTTCTTTGTCTCATGACCAACTAATCTGTGAAAACCAAAGTGAAGTTCTCCATTCAGTTGCTGTTCACTAGTGTTCATCAGTGGGATCGATACCATAGCAGAGAGGACAAGAAATTTATGGACGTGGCCAGGAAATTATCATATCAATATTGTTGGTTCTTCTTGAACAGAACGAAAGCTCACAAGTGGTATAACAGGTATCAGACCATTGGCCTTGCTCATAAACAGTGGATTTCCTTTACCAGAACTTAAACAAGATTTATATAAACTCAATGCTATATTGCACAATTTGAAGATTTCAAAACAATCTGAAAGTTGAAGTATCAGCCAGCTGTTTTGCTGACGAGACCTGAAAGCCCTACTGTTCGTACTAAATAACCACTAAGGTAAAAAATTAATCAAGAAAATTCCATTTCAACATCATGAAGAATCGCTTTAGGCCTGAACAAACTCAACTTTTCCAAAGGCTGAGTAGTGATCTTATAAAAATATCCTCTTTAATTTTCCCTACATACTGATACATGAGTATGAAGGCACAGGACCCTGCGCTCTATTTGATGGGTATGCGCAAGTATCTATGCCTTGAAATTGTAATTTCAGAACTAATGGTAGTAATCTTGAGATGTTATGACATGAATAGGCCTCAAAGCAATGTGAAACTTCACAACAGCATCTTCAAATGTATACAAAATTGAATAATACTAGCATTCTACTAGTGCTTTCACTAGTGCAGCTTTGCTTAGCAATAATTTTAAAACTTGCCTGTATTATTTCTGGTATTTCTTCAGACCTTTTTTTTTTACCAAAATGCTTGTCACAATAAAAATGATGTGAACAGTCCTGCAATATCAAGAGAGCCCGTGAGTATTTGTCTTTGCACATGCCCTGTCCCTGATGTGTTCATTCCCATATAGCATCTGTTTTCTTCTTCCTCCATTGCCAAGGCTTCCAAGAATGTATGAGGTGGTACTCAGCAATCACTTAGAGTACTCACAAGTACAACAAACTATTTCTGGGGGACACAATGGAAAAAAAAAAAAAGTTAGTGATTTCCAGAAAAGTTATAAAACTTAAAATGCATTTGTATGTGTGGTAGATTGGATTGGTGGCACCATCTATTAAGAATGCCCATCAGTTCCATTATAAAATCCTTTTTCGTTTGCTTATGACTTTTGCCAAATTTTAACCTTGAAAGTTTTAACAATGGGTACCTTCCTCAGGCCGAATCTGGAAACTTTCAGTCAAAATGGATCTTTCCAAGAACAAAACTAGGGTTGTGGTGACCTTTTTGCCTGAAATTCTAATGTTTTAAAACAGAAACGTAAGATTTGGCAGGGATGAGTGAGGGGGCTGGTATGTGCTGTTGTTCCTACAAAACTGGGATAAATGTGTTGGGACAATGAGCCTGAGGGGACAGATCTGAGACTTGAAGCATCTGTAAGGAGGGAAATGTTAATCACGAGAACTATGACATAAGAAAATGGGCTGTGGGAAGACTGAAATATAAAATATGGAGGGAAAGAGGGAAATTGTGGATTTCTTTTCTAATTGTATAATAGTTGCATCATAACTCATGATAAATCATCATCAGTTTTTGTCTTTTCCCTCATTTTTGACAATGCAGAGCTCACCTTGAAATTGAAGATTAATTTTGTTTCCAAAGATAAAACTTATTAAATAAATAAATAACATATTTTCATTCTTTTATCCTTAAAATGCTGGGCATTCAAAATAGACATCTGTCTATATGTAATTTTCTAGTGTAGTTTCTTTGAACTGGCTGGAAATTTGGGGGGTCCTCTGGTGAAAGGAGGACTTGTTGCTTTTTTGTAGTAAGAAGTGCTGAGATAAAGGATTTATAGACCATTTCCTCGTGTTGCACATTAAAACTGCACTGTTTATGGGAAATTATTGTAAGGCCAGTATGATTCAGCGGCTGAAATTGGTTCCTTCACAACCTGTGCCATACTGAGAAGCCCAGAGCAGGAGAGAATCTAAAGCAACTTTTATGTCAATAACTGACACTTAGGGAATCATAGAATATTTTAGGTTGGAGAGGACCTTGGAAACCATCTGGCCCAAACTCCTGCTTTTAGTAGAATCTGAAGAAGCCAAATTATAGCCTTTTGCAGAAAGCAAAACTAAACTCTTTTAGACATTTTAACCAAACATTGTTTTTCTTAAAGAAATAATTCCCTCTGCAAGAAAAACACATTTTTTGAGGTCAGTAGATCTGTTTATACCTTATGTCATATGAGAACAAACAATGAGGGATGAATTAGTGAAATTCTTAATAGAAGAAACACAAAGTGTGAAATTCTTGAAAGCAGCTGTTCTGCTATTAACATTCTTCAGGCCCTGAGCAGTTTTCAGAGGAGCTTTAAGCCTTGCCAAGTTAATTGTCAGGGTAGCTGAGTTGGTTAGTGGAAAGACTTTTGGAAATGGAGGCTTATTATTGTTCGCGTGGGTCAAATGAGGGCAGCTTTTAGCGATCTCTGAACTGTGAGGTTAAATGTTTGACCTGGTCAGATTGTCAAGGAGGCAAAAGGGGCAATACAGACAGAAAGAGTTACTGCTTTAAGCAGCGCCGGTTTGACCATACAGCCTTCCACACAGTTACACAAATATAAATCAAGAGAAGAGCGCAGTCCTCTAAGCTAGCACAAAATAGCATCTGAGAGAACGCTGTTTAACAGACACAAGCCGTCTGTGAGATGTTGATCATGTCAGCAGTCTGCTCACGTCATGAAAATACCTTTGCTCAATTTAAAAATCCTTTACTAATATTTGCTTTAAATTTATTTTTAATGTGAATGTTTACAGCAGTATGTAAAGGATCAACTAGCAGAATATAAACATCATAGCATAGGAGCTTTCAAAAACATTTAGCTGGTGATGGTGATTAATAAACACATTTCTGATATGACTGACCAGCTGGTCCACTTAGTAAAAATGATGGAACAACTTAAAACCAGACTGACTTCATGCTAATCGTGCTTTTGTAAAACATCAGATAATACTCTTGAACACAGAAATAAACCTGAAAGTTTCCCCCACTGACTCTCATATTGGCCACATGCTAACAAAGCCAAATGGCCCCTGCTTTGAACCATGGCTTCTTTTCAGAAAGAAATGGCACTGAAGGAATGATCTGCTGCTTGCACTTCATCAAGGTGCAGGAGATATTGCTGCATCATCAGCTGGGAATTTGAGCATCCCACACGGATGTTAGGCTGCTGTGATAGGATTAATGTCACCTAGTTTTACATATCTGAAATGCATCCATTTAGTCTAAGATAATCCTTTTAGCGCTCACTGCAGTCAAGGGAGAGACATTGTCACCTTCAAAGAGCAAGTCCTTAACCTCTTGAGGGTTTCTGTTGGTCCCTACCAAGTGAACACAGATGAGTAGCTGAGACCATGGTCTTTGTTTTTAGACAGCTATTTTTAGTGTCCCAAAGTAGGTATACATGTAGTTCTCACTAAAAAGGTCTTAAAATCTGGTTTATGAAAACTATTGGTCTTCATCAAAGTATTGTCTACAGAAAGAAGATTAAGAATGTATATGAAAGGCAGAGTTAATAAAAGGTTGAGAATAGGCAGGGATATATTACAGATGAAATTCTTCAGAGTGGACAAATATAATGACTGCCCTGTAGACCATGAGATGTTACTTGCTCTACAGCACCAAGAAATTCTTGTTGACATCGATAATACATTGCTGATCGCCTGCACTGAGTTGAAAGTTTTGCCCTTATTGTAAGGCTATCTACATAAGATTCCATTCTTTAGCAGGTTTTCAGCCTTTCATAGATCCTTCTGTGAAAGCAACAGGCTGCCAATTAATTCATGTTCAGAATTTCTAGTCCCATTGCCAAGGGACCAAATAAAAGAAGGCTGTAAAGATAAATGTTTTATTAGGCTATTGATGCACAATGCTCAAATGTATATGGTTTTGCAATTGCATATTGACAATTTCTAATTCCAAACTGTCTGTCAAACACTAACATTTGACACATACAGGGAGGAAAATAAAGATATTCAAATTCTTTTTCTCTTTTGGATTGTTTAAGGCGTATTTTACATTTTCATTTCTTTTGATTTTATATGGGTCCAGACCATGGCAGTGGTTTTCATGAGTAGCCTCCTTACCCAGGATGGGTCTTACTTAAATATTCATTTTATTCAAGTGATCAGCTAGCCTAATCAGACCTGCATCTGTTTGTGAAAGACAGACAGTGCATTTAGTTTACAGAGTGTATAGAGTCTGTAAGCATAAGTATCAATTTATTTAATCCATCAGGTAAAAAAAGGCAAGCATTTTTTTGAACAAACTCAGGTCAAATACTGTGCTCTTCTGTCTAGTTATAAACATCACATCAGAGACAGACTGACCCCAATATTCATTTTGTTTCCATTTGTGACTTCCAGGGAGTATTTTTAAAATAGCTCCAGCTTATCTATGCCTAAGGGCAAGGACCCTCAAAACAAGCATTTCCTAAGAAGAAAAGTCCATTGATCATACAGACATGTGGCCATATTAATCCCTTTTCTTGTTTCTTTTTCTGTTTACCAATCTGAAAACATGTGCAAAGCTGTCATTTTTGGAGCATGCATCAGTCTAAATCATTTCAACCAATAATATCAGACACACAAATGAAAATAATATTGTTCCATCAACAGGCAAATAGTTACTATTACTAAGGAAAATATTATTCACACTGATTAACTTCAAGATGAGCCGTAGCTGGCTGCAGTTTGACCCTCTTTCTCTTTTACTGGATTTACTGCTCAAAGGTCAAATTGACTTTCTGAATTTCAGATTGCTTTTAGCTGTCATTCAAAGTGCACAGTGAGCTGCCATTGTCTTTCATTTATTTTATCGATCTATAAGTAAAAGCCAAGAACACATTTTTAGATCAAAAGTATTCAGGCAGCATGAGGGAAGAGAAGCCATGTGTCTGCTGCTGGGTACTAATGTAAAGCCAAAGACTAGAAGTATTTCTTATTTTTCTCCCTGAGTGATCAAGGTATAGAAATAGACATAATTCCTAGAGTTTGTTTTCTTCTTCTTTTTTCTTCTTTCTTCTTTCTTTTTCTCTTTTTGCAGATAGATACCTTTAACCAGAGAAGGTTGAGAATCAGATTTTTGGCCTGAAGCATTGTGAAGCTTTCAAGCACGTTCTTAGTCCCGTGTCCCGGTGGAAGAGTGGAAGGAAACCTCCCAAGTCACAGGATGACTGGCCAGCCTTCAACTAACGCCCCCCTGGCATCCTAGGAGCAGTGTCTGGAAAGCCCTTGCTAGGAAGGGCTCCTGCAGCACCTCTGCCCTGGGAAGGCCTCCCTGAGGCTGTCCAGCTAAGACAGGCTCATTTTGTACAATTGATAAAACCTTCTTGGCGGCAGGGGCTTGACCCTTAGGCTCTCATCCAGCAAAATCTCCCTTTTGGGCTTGCAGAAATAGAGAGAGTTTCCAGAGTGGGAATTAACAACAACTCTCACAAATCTCAAGCTGCGGCCAAGATTCATTCCTAGTGTTGGCTGTGAGTTCGTTTTGCATGTTCCTTTGTTGGACTTGGTTCACTCGACTGCTTGACATCTGCACGTCGGTTTGTCCTCCTGGCTTGGGAAAGGATGGAGCAGGGGGTGCCGAGTGGAGAGGAGGCACTGGGTGCTCCACAAGAAGCACCTGCTTTAGGTGAATGGGTTTGCCTCCAACATATGCCCCAAAATTACCCCAAAACTAAGACTCCTAGCATCGCTGCAAAATGACAGTCTAAAAGACCATTTTCATCCTGAAAAAGGAAATGCATTTTCACATCTACATCCCTGGATGCTTAGGTAAGCAGTAGTTTTCAAAGGCAGAGTGCAACCTCAGAGTCACAGTGCTGTTTCCAGCATCCCAACGCAGTACAAATATTTCAAATTCTGCAGTGATCCGTTACCCAAAGCAAAATTGTCACAGAATCACTAGTCTCACAAACACACACACACACAAAGACTTCTTGATGCAAATTGTGTATTTATTAAGGCCTGGTCATGAACTTGACATGCTAGATGATACAAAAGTATGAAACAAGCAAGCCCAGAAGAAAACATACAGCCCAGAAACTCTCTTAACTTCCTTATCTGAAGAGCAAACAAAAGCCAGCCTTCTGGCAGATTTGATGATTAAAGCATTTCGGCTCAACTGTAAGATTAATGCTCAGGCTAAGATGACAGCACAGATGCAGCCAAAGCTCAGAAGTTCAAGTTCATTAATTTGCCACAGACTTGGAGTATGTTTAGCCAATGCTACAGCTTGCTTTACCACTGTATTACCACACTTGCAAAATCATTGGATCTACAGTGAGATAAGAACAGGATGATCTCATCTTTCACTGCCTGCTACTAATTTTTCGTTTGTCCATTTCCTGATAATCAAAAATCCCTGGGCAGTCCTTGAACTGCCTATAAGATGTACACACTCCAAAAAAATAGGAAGACACGTAGCATAAATGCTACTGTGATATTCACACGCTTTCAAGGAGCACGGATACTAACTAGTCTGCAAGCTGTTGGTGACATACTCAATATAAAAGCAATTCTCTTTGGGGATCATTTGTCAACTACTAGGATGCAATTGCTACATTGCACCGACTGCCTGGCTGTGCTGCTCCGAATTTCAAGCTGCAGTCTGGTTTCTGTGGGAAAAGTTATCTGGCTTCATAGCAGCAGAAAGGGAATGGTATACATTGCATTCAGTGCAATCCCCCTGCAGCCTCCTCCTCACACACCATCAGGCCTCTGCTTCCAGAGTGCAGACACAACAGTGCAGTAATTACAGGCCGTGTTCAGGAATACTTTGACCTACACAGGCTCCTGCTTCAATTTAAAATCATAAGCAAAAATTGAACTTTTGATAATGTGTATTGTCCTGTTTATTTAATATTAGCCCTCCAAAGCAAACTTTCTATAACAATCTTGGGAAAGAGATTCCATATCTTAAGATTAACATTTTATCTGAAGGAGATCTCAAGCATGAGAGTTATTTGCAGCACTTATCTATGATATACTGCTGATAGCAACATCTTACAATTTTGATTAAACATTAAACTGAATTTAAGGATTTTATAAACCAGACACAGAGGAAGGTATGTTAATGTTAGGGATACAGTTTTTTATAGCCTATAAAGTTAAAATTTCCTTTGTGCTGAGCAGGTCTGCTCAACTGTTTAGAAAAAAAAATAATTTGATTGTGTCCACAAACTCCCGGAGAGTCTCAGAATTCCCTGTCTTCGTTGTAAGGTATCTTGCCAAGCTTTCCATGAAGATTTAACACACGCTTTGTAATTTCTAGTTTATATGCTAGTTTAGTCTTAAACTTATTGGCTGAAGAAAATCAGTTAACTTACTTAAGAGCTATCCAACTTTAAAGGTGAGAACCTGGGTTGTTTAGAGATGGTGTTTGACTTTAATAGGGTTAAAAATTCACTTCTGTGCTGTACACTAACATGTTCTTCAATGATTAAAAGCAAGTTTAATGTATATTCTGTTCACTTGAACAAATCTAATTGACACTGGTGGCAATTTACTATAAATGGAGATTTTTTTTTTCATTTTATTCCATTTTCTATAATGGAGAGAACACTATTTTATGATTGAAATATTTTCTTATTTTTAGGAAATGTGAGGTCCAGCTAGTTTGTTATCTCTGATAGTGGCCAAAGCAGATGACTAAAGAAGAGCGTAAGAAAGTGGCAAACATATCTGGTATTTCTCCTGAGTATTCACCCCGTGCCTAGTATTTGCCGCCCAGGGACATCCTTAGTCCGAGGTGGCTTGTGTGTGTTCTGTGACCCTTGGAGGATTTCTTTGCTGTGGCTTTGTCCCATGTGCCTGTGCATCAGGAAGAGACAGGGTCTTTGCTGAGATTCCTGCAAGAACCAAGGCTCCCTGAGGGCGAAAAGACATGCGGCTGAGGAGCCACGGAGGCAGCAAGAAGTCACAAAATCCTGCGTGGGCAGAGGCTAGACCTCTATGACTCCTCCTTCTGGCAGATTTCATCTCTTCCCCAAAGTCCGTCTTTATCCTGGTAGAAGGCTGGGAAGGAAAGCAGCAGTGCTAGGACTCCAGGCTAGGAAAACATCTTATTTGGGGAAGGTTATTTAGGGCAGGTTATTCAGGGAATTGCTAGGCACACTCCCCTGGGCAGATGCCACGAGCAGAAAAGGTGCCCAGGAGAGCTCTCTCTGAGAGCTCAGGAACAAACCATCCTGTTGTGCAGGAAGACTAGGAATTTCAGCAGGAGGCCTGCTTGGCGAAGGCCAGGCGCTTCCTATCCCCTCAGCGAAAGGAATCTACATGCATCTTCAAGCACCCAAAAAGAGTTAGGAAAATGTCGAAGTCTTCTCAGTAGTGCCTGCCAGGATCAGAAGAGGAAGCAGTCACAAATCGCAGCTGGGGAGGCTCAGTGACTAGAAGAGGAAACTTCTTAGCTGGGTGACTGGTGTGGTGCAGGAGCAGGTACTCGGAGATGTGGGAATCACCATCCCTGGAGGCTTTCAAGGTTTGACTAAACAGTGCCACAACCAAACTAATCTCAGGTCTGCCTGAGAGGGAGGTGGGAATAGTCAGTATCTCTGTGCCCTTAGCAATAAATAAATAAGGAAGGAAGGAACTCATTCCTTCACATCTCTTGGATGGGCGTCCAGCCTCACTAAGCCAGGACATGAAAGGAAACTGGGAGCATCTCCTGGCCTCCCTGGAATGGTTCCCCACCTGGGGGGCCCTGGTGTCATGCGCGAGGCCGACAGTAGCTACCCATAGCCAGACACGTGGCCGGAGCAAGGGCTGTGCTGCCGGGCAGGGAAGCAGACCGCCAGGGAGCTTCATGGGTAGAAGCTCCCTGTGGAACAGTTGGATAGTGATTTTGGCCTTGGTTTTGTGAAAAATCTCCGTGGATGCCTGAGAGCTTCGGTGTCTCTGGGCCAAAGCTCCTGCAGTGGGCAGCAAAATGACCTTAGTCCTGTGACTCACACGTTGGAGTATGAAGGCTGAGTCCTCTGAGGAAAAAGCAGTAAAACAAACAACAGCAACTAATATATATATCCAAGGTACTGAAATGTTACAGGTTAAGTCTCTCACAAAGGTTTTACATTAAAATACTCTGTATGTTTCCCTTCGAACTGGGCTCTGTGGTAACTGCATCTCCCTTCACCTGACGGTCAGGGCTTTCCTCGCTTCAGTCCGCTCCGATTTCGGACTGCACATTCCTTCCGTGTTTGCAGTGCTTGCTAATTAAGTGCTATCTGCACACTTGGAAATCTTTGCTTTCCACATCGCTGTTTAAGTTATATTTGTGTAAATATTTCAAATCTGGATCTCTAACACTGACTCTTGTCATCCTCTACTACTGACATTTTAGTTTGAATACTTTCCATTTATGACTACCGTAGATTTCCTATTCATCTAGCCAAATTTACGCTCAGGCATGCCAGATTTCTTCCCCTCCTATGAGTACAGCAGAGAGAGCCTCGTAGCAAGAAGCAGTTAGATTTCATGCATTTTTTTTTAATTAATCAAAATGGGTTTTTGAAGGAAGCTATGTTTTCATGCTTTTTTTTTAATTAATCAGAATGGGTTTTTGAAGGAAACTATGTGTGCTTCTATTTTTGCTAATGTACTGATTGCTATCCCAGGACTGAAAACTGAATTTATTCCACCTGAAATGCACTGGCTGTTTTATTTTTTTTGTCAAGTGTACTATCTTATTTTTTTTCTGTTGCCTCTTCAGACATAAGCTCACATTTCCACTTATACTTACGCATGTAAAAAAGACCTGTGGGATAGCATTCCTTGCCTCCAATTGTATATACACATCAGCAGGATTTAATAATATTATTTGGAGAAACATTTTTTTCTTGGATGCAATCTACCCTTTGAATGAACGCTATCTCACCTTTTGAAACGTGAAACTTGAAAATTTTAAATTTTAAAAATAATCCCATTTCCTCTGAAAGTTATCACTAGAAACCTTTCTGAGATGTACATATATGTATGCATGCTTTATATGCTGAAGGAAATACTTTGGCACGTAGAAGAGGAAAGATAACACAGAATGATCTTTACACAGAGTTTTCATAGAAGTGTTAGAGTATTTAAGGAGTATGAGAGTATTTAACAGGTGCAGGACATGTTTATGGTATGCAAAGGTGGCAGATTAAAACATTATTTTCTATAAAATACATTTTAGCAAACCAAAATTGTGTTCCTGGAACTGCCTTAACAATTACTCAAGAATAAGCTTTAGGGAAAAGAGATTTAATAACTTTTTTTTTCATGCTGTACTTATTTATACATAATTCAAAAGTCTCTGTGTTATAGGATTCTTGCTAATTTGCTTCAGTCAAATTACTCTTCTTATGAAGGAAAGAGCTTTTTGTGTGTGATGGTTTTTCTATCATGTCAGACCATTTCATTAGCTACCTGTCAGGCTATGAGAAAAATTAAGAGGCCATTCTTCAGATAAAATGTTATTAAGCCCTGGAAAATCAGGGGATTTTTGCTGTGCACTTCACCATATTTGAAGTTGTGTAGAATATGCTTGCTGCATGAATGTGCTTTTGTATCATTACTTGAATAGAGCAGTACTTCACACTCCAGATGTTTCCACTGACTACATGAGATATAGTTATCAGATAATGACTTTGAGGCTTTGCTCCTATACATGTAATGTCCTCAGAAATTTTTGGCCGTTTCTTTTTTTTTTTTCTTTTAGGTCAATCACTTATGCTAAATAGTAATTGCAGAAGAAAGGAGCAGTTCATCGGTCAAGGGTATACGGTAGCTGCGCTATAATTCTGAAACCAATGAGTGTATATGACCTGGAGTCTTTGAGGGAGTCCTGGTTCTTGTGTGAGTTTCAACCCCTTCCAGTTAATCTGAGGAATGCATACCCCACCACCCGGGCATTAGGTGCAGCAGTATCCTGGAGGAAGGTGTGCGTGGGATAGCATACCTTGCCCATGGCATGTTTTTCTTGAGTGTGTTGAGCTGATTTATGCAGCCACGGAGGGCAGGATTCCCATGGCTGTGTCTGTCGCTAGATGACCGCAGTGCTCAGCGCTGTGTGAGAGCCGCTGTCGTGGGATGGGGGGCAGCTGTCCCTGCAGGCAGTGCCCAAGGTTGCCTCGCTATAGAACTCTTCTGTTGCTAATCTAATACCATATTTCATGCAGAGCTTTTTGAACCTCCTATTGTGCTCTCTCTCTCTTTTTCTATCAAAGAACTATTCAAAGTAAACAGTGACCTCATCAATACTGTCTGAAACTTACAGTAAATGGAAATCTTCCAAAACCATAATAGAAACCATATTTCAACAGATGTAAAATGCAAGATGAGGAGTGAGAATTAATTTGGAGGAAAATATTATCCCTGAAGACCTGTACAGATGCTTGACTTCGCTTTGCTCGGCCTTTGCTTTTCGCTAAGTGCAGTATGTTGACTCCATGTGGGAATATAGGAAAGAAAAAAGGATTACTAAAATTTTAGTGTAGTTTCAGCTGCAAATTTCATGGCTTACGTGCAGAAGACAAAAGGAATTTTACTCACAGAAGATAATAAAACAAAGTAGAACAGCGTAGGCCTGTAGAAGAGCAGCAAGAATACTGTCCCAGCTGAGATTCCCAAAGCTGTATACGTGTTTAAACAAACACCCTCCTTTACAAAGGGAATCATGAACCTATACATCCTGCCTGACCTTTAAAATGTTAACCTTCCCGAAAGCATGCGAGGATTGCTAGGACAGGAACAGAGCCACCATTCAGGCATTCAGATTGATCACAGCCAACAGGCCAAGCAAAATAAAAGGCTCCATCTGAACATCTTTGTATTTCACACAGCATTAAGCTGCAGGTGCTTAATTTCCATACAAGTCAGAGAAACTCTTCTTTCTGCCTTGCTGATATATTTTAGATTCTCCTGATCTCTGAAATTCTTCAGAAATTGTTTATTCTGTAGTCATTTTTCTTTTGCAGACAGAGACCTTGAATTGGTTTTAAGGAAAAACACCCAAGTGTGTTACACATTCAGCATTTGCAAAGCAAGCACTTATTTAAACTGTAGGTCTCCAGCAATTTAGATACTTACTGATTTTAGACTCCTTTGCTTATATGAGTATGTTGGTATCCCAAATAATAAATTCCAAGGAGTCTAGCTGCATTTTCTATTGCAATATTATTGTGTTCACATTCATCATCAGGATAAATTAATTCTATCACATCAATAGAAATCTTTGAACACTTTTATCACAGTTGTTCATCACTAGTACAACTTCCTGTCAGGAAATCTTTGCAGTTACAAAACTTTCATTACAGTAGTGCTTATACCCATTAGGAAGAAAATCTCCAAGTCACAGAAAATATATTAATGGCACAGTACACTGACAGTGAAGCCCTAATCTCAAGCAAGCTGGCTAACACCCTCATTTTACTTTTCTAATTTTGAAAGAAATAGCTATAAAAAAAAGTGCAAGGGGGATGCTTTGCAAAGGGATGGTCCAATACAGTCAAAAAGGTGTTCATGACATCTGAATGTCTTACTGTATGCATATTTCAATTCTAGGTAAACCAGCCTGATACCAGCCTTGTGTAAATGTGGGTCTACATGTGCATTTTCATGGGGGCATCAGTAGCCAGAATCAACAGCATATATTTTTCTAAACATTAATTTCCTTGATAGCTTAAAAAATGCTATTATGCTAAGTAATAAGAGACTGATTAAACAAAAGTGCAGTTATTTTAAAGCTGTATAGGGTCATCTAGCCCTCCCCAAATAATTATTTTTTAGAGGATGAGGAGGATTTCATTACTTTATATAGGCCTCCAAGTGCAAAGCCAAAAAACTTTTTTTTGGAACAAATTCAAAATGGTTTGAGTATGTGGTACTTTATGTTCCATATTCAATGTTTTCCTATATTTTTTCCCCTGCCCCCATAGCAATATTTCATGAGACAAGTGCTCTTCCCCTGTACAGAGAGGGTCTGGAGGGAAGAGATGTGTGCCAAGCTGGAATTCATCTGAAAAAGTCTCACTAAATACACATTCCTTACTCTTCCATTTTAGAGTCTACACTGGTCCATCCTGTAGGGAGTTTATTTTTTCCTCCAGTCCAAACTGCTAAGAAATTATAAAGAAACTTTCCCTTTAGTCAGTGCTCTCCTCACTGCTTTGTATCTGCGCATGACTCGCCGCTGCTCTGGATTCCCCGCACGTGTTATCACAGCCCTGGGAACCAGCTTGCTCCAGCGCCGGCCCGACGTCACCTCCAGTACTTTTTTGTTGTCACTGACACTACGCAGGCTGGGCCGAGCGGAGACTGCTGCATCTTGTCATTATAACTGCACACAGACATCGCAGTCAATGCTTTTTCTACCATATTTCTTCCTTAGCACCATTCACTTGCCGGGAAAGCAAGGAAGCACTTTGCGGGTGCTGCTCCAGGCTGTGTCAGCTCACTCAGGGTAGGATTTACATCCTGGCCCTTCCAGCCCAGATGATCTCGACACAGAGCAACACGCTTGCCCTTCTTCCATTAGCTGGCACTGGGGAAAACATCTTGTCTCAGCACCGTGACTCATAGTAAAGCACAACCTGTCGTATAAGCACGGCTGCTTTTGCTCACTTATGTCACCCCGTGTCCGCTGGCCCCTGCCGGTCGGGAATGCTGTGAGGCAGCAGCTCGCTCGCGGGAAGCGAACGCCTCGTGCTGGAAGGAAGCAGCCTCGCTTGCCCTCAGGCATCACTGAGGCTGCTCCGCTGGTGACCTTAAACTTAAGTACTAGTCCTGCGTGTTAGGAGGTGAGCGTCATCCTGGGTTAGGAGGTGCGCGTCATCCTGGGTTAGATGGGGAGCATCAGCCTTGAGGCTGCTGCTCGCATCAGGCTGCTGCCAGAAAGGGGTAAAAAGCACCTGGCAGAGACGCGACTGGGCTCTGAAGGCTGAGACTGTCCTGCCATTTCCGCATGGTTTTCATTCTGCCTTTTGCTAGGCCATGCCAGTTTCGTAGTTTGTAGAGAGGAAAACATTTGAATTTTCAGTTACCGTCATGGTAGTAAAAGCTGATAAACTGACAGACCATAAATAAATATATATATATTTAAAACTGTCAGAATTAGCTTCACAAAATCCATCTTTAATTATTTTTGATACACTGGCACAGTTCTACTTTGTCACCGGTAGAGAAATGCTTCTATTTTATATGTTATACAAATGGCCCAGTGTTAGGCAGTGCTCAGGCGCTCACGGCCTCTCGTACTGCTCCTGCTGCAAGCGGATGCAGCCGGTTGCATGCGACTTCTCACCCTGTGCCAGGGTGGAAAACGTTACAGCTTAAGCTATGGAAAGAAATTTTGAACCAAGAGGCCATTTATGGGGTGTATTATGTTTCGAAGTTGGGCTGGGAAAGAACTAGGCACTGCAGCGGGCGAGGGGCAGCTCCGGGCAGCGGCTCCGGCCGCCCGCGCTCCAGGGAGACCTCCCAGCTCATGGCAGGGGCGCCCGGAGCTCCCCCGCCCTGGGGAAGCCCGGCAGATGACCCGCGCTCATGCCGGAGCCCGACCGCCTCCCACAGACAATTACGAAACGCTTGGCTCTCGTCCGAAGCTGGAATAGACCCAGATTTCGAAATACCAAAATCCTGTGTGAAAGTTAATTAGTTCTCGTCGCAAAACTTAAACCGCGAGCGCCTGCTTCCCACGTAGAGCGCCGGCACTGGGATGCCCGTGCTGAGTATCTGGCGGTGCTGCTGACGGGATCGACACTGCGGGGCTCAGTCTTGTGTGGGGTGGTTTTCTTTACCTGTCAGAGGTTCAGGCCATCTGGAACTGCAAAGCTGCACAGCCCCTGGTGCTAGAAAGAATACACAAGGATGGCATTTAGTAGTAGACATTAGATGGCCTTTGATGTTATAACTTAAAATTTTCTTGCCTTAAATGTTCTGAGATGGGGTTGGGTTGCAAGCATGATATTCACACTGTGTTCCACAGATGATGATTATTTTCTAGAGAGAAATTTTTCAACACTCTCGATATATGAACTTGCTTCTACTAAGATATTGTTTCTCCTTAAAATAAAAAAATCTTGTTGTAAACATTCTGTGACAAAGGGATAGTGAATTTTCACTAGCAAATATTTTTTACATGTTCAGGGTGACTTTTCGTTTATCATCCTCCAACTGGCAGTGTAAAAAGCATTATTAGTGTATAATTTCATTGACATTAATCCAATTCATCCAACTTGTGTCTCTCCAGGTCCAGGTCAAGTTATGCCACCGAAGCTCCACTGACAATGTTCCCACGAGGCTGAATGAGGCTACCTCGTCTGCACACTCTTTTGCTTCATCCTGCAGACAGTTAGATTATACAACCCAACCTTTGGTTTCCAAACAATTTTTCTTCATAGGTTTATCTAGTCTGTATTTGAAAAGCATCACACACAAGACTCTATCCTGTTTGGTCCTGTGCTGCCTGTATGGTGATCACCTCTGCAGGTGAAAAATTAATGACAGTTTCTTACTGGCAATGCCTATGGGAATATGATAAAGCAAACAACTTTCTAATTTAATGGAGCTGCCGTACACTTAAACTGTGATATATCACTTTTCCTAGCATTCTCTGGATGGAGAGATGCTTTTCTG
>JAWLRI010000156.1:583044-622659 GCA_034781795.1 Crypturellus tataupa
AGGAGAGGAGAGGAGAGGAGAGGAGAGGAGAGGAGGGACCAGGGAAAAGCTATGGCCTTGAAGGTCTTCGTCATTTCATACATTCATTCCTCTTAATTTTTATCGTCCTCTAAGGCAGGAGCGTTTAAACCCAAACACAAGGGATCCTCCCTCTAAAAGGAAAAAAATGTAGTGTAAAACTGGTCCTTTCCACACAGGACAAATAAACATTCCATTTTAACACCTTTATTTTGTTCTAAACTGAATATAGTGCTTCTGAAATGTGGCAGAAAGCCGTCAGATATCCTTTCTAGATCTATCGGGAGGAGCACAAGGCAACAGCAATGAAAACTTGCCTCCTACCGACCTGAGGTAGTGCAGTTGAGGGATTATTTTTGGCCCTAAATGCTTTTGGTCTTTCAATGAGCACTTTTGCTATGAGAATATGTTTAAGAAAGAAATAAAATGGTTTGCAGAGATGGCAACAATCTCTACCCTTTTGTACCTTGATTTAGCTGTATATTTTTCTGGCATGGGCTTTATCTATGCGGTGTACTACGGAATAGAACTTTTTAAGAAAGAGCATAAGGATTATTGTCATATTAAGTGCTCTGTTTTAAAAATGTGAGATGGGAATTCCAAATGTCCTGAACACCAGCACTTGTAATATGTATGCATTTTAATCTTTATTTTTTGTCTATTTTCCTGTTTGAACTTAAACGAAGAATTCTGGAGGGTAGACTATAAATATTGCTGTGGGAACATACAGGAAAAAAGTGCCAAGAAAAGTGCTAAATAATCAAACATGTCAAGAAATTGCTAAGAGTTTTGCAAATGCCGCTTCAATTTTAAAGTCAACATTTTCCTACACACTACTCGGTGTTCATTTGGAAACATTAAATACTAGTTGCAATTTAGGTGGCTATAAGGACAGTTTTGATCAATGCTGATTTGAATAGCTGCCCACAGTGATGTCTCGGACAATATTGGATAATGTGGAGATTGCTTTGGTTATGTAAAAGTTTTTAGTTGCAGTTACTGAAATTGTGCATGTGAGCTTAGAGCTTACCTTAGAGCCTTCTCTTAAATAATTACTGCGGTACTGTCTTCTCTACCGCATCTTTGTAACTTTATACCTTGTGCATGGTTATTCTAATTTCAGGAACAATGGGTTGTACTTCTAACTCTGACAAATTCTTTAAACATGATTATACTGTTTAATAGAATTTGTATTTTTAGGCAAGCACCTCAAAAGATTTTGCATACATCAGTTGGACGTCACCTGAATGCTTTTGAACTGCTTTGTTTTAGTAGCAAGATCAGAAACCTGGCACGAGGAAGATGATTATTTTTATTCCTTTGCTTACTGAGTCGCAAGTGCCACAGGTTCATCCTCTGACTCCTCACTGCCTGCTCTCGCGCCAGCCCAGCTGCACAGCCATGCGCTGAAAATGAAAAGACAAACAATGACAGGACACACATTTCTCAAAACAGCATTTAGTACACTTAGACCAAGATGATTCAACATTCCCTGCTAGAAAGTTAGTGACTTTTGCACTGGGGAATAAGAGAACATTCAGAGTGTATTTTTACCACCTCCAGTAATGTAGGATTTTTCTTCCCTTATGCAACTGGTCTTGTTTGCCAGACACATCTTCTCAACCTGTGATTAAACATGCAAACATTACCTATTTATTGACTCAGTTGAAAGGAATCCATGAGCCTGCTAGTAAGTGACATTTTACAGCTGTGCTGATGTCTTTGTTGTTCGGACTTCAAGTCCAAAGTACAACAGATGTTTACTAGGATTCCTCTTGTGATTAATTTTTCTATTATCATTTATATCTACAAAGTCACTGAGCAAAATGGGACTCTAGATCTTAGCAGACCAGAGATTTATTTTATAGTTTTATGAACTATTTTTCATTCTTTATGAAAAATAACATGGGCCTCATAAGATTGTTTTCTGCGTATTCCAGATTAACGCAGTTTTAAGAGGCTTCGTTTGGATTCTTCAAGCATATGAAACTGGTTTGCCTTGCCTGTGTGAAAAATCCCATGTGTCATTGACACATTAGTAGTCATAAGATTTGCTAGGGGAAAAAAAAGAAAGATTTTTTACCAGGCTTTGGCTTGGCTGAGTTCATAGGAGCTCTTCAAGGAAACCTATTTGATTAGCAGAATCCCATGAGTTACTTTGCTCTCAGTAAAATGTAGTTGATGTTACAAAACCACTGTTAGCACAGCTACTTACAGACAGAATTACTACTTAGGCTACTGACAGGCAAGAAGTGGTGAGAGGAATTAGTGATTTATAGTGCCAGTGATTTGTTTTTGATGGCAACAACAAACAATTTATTAATAAAATCCACAGGGGGCTCATGACTAATAGACAGTAAGCAGCCCTCAGCTTTCCCATACAAGGCCTACCAGTTAAAAATAGATAGAGCTGAGCTGAAGTGCTGTGGCCTGAACTAGAAAGCATCATCAAGTGCGTTGGAATAAAGTCCAAGCAAATAAAAGGAGTAGAAAAAGCTATTTGCAGTAATCAATCACCTGATGACTGTAAATTTCCCGGAAAAAGACAAATGTCTAGGTGATTTTAGGGGGAACTAGTAGAGGCGCTTGCAGTAGATAGAGGAATGTATTAATACTTTTATACACAGCAGCTCATTCACAAGGAAAAAATGTGTACAGTGCATGTCCTCCATGTTCAAGGAAATCCAGAGAACTGGATGAAAATTGCTCAGTTTGTTGAACTGAGTGAAATAAATATAGAGAGGGTATATACAGCTGTTTTCGTTTTCTTGAATTGCAGCCTATATAAGCATCACTGAGGAAGAAGGAGACATATAACATAAAGAATTAAGCATGATTTGAGACTGGAAATTAGAAAGCTTTTAACTGCCAAAGGAATAACATTCAGAAACATCCACACCCACACCGTGGGACTAACTGTGAGAGAGCTGCCGGCGCCTCACGTATATCAATTTTCCAAGATTTTTAACTTTGTGTGCCTATAATTTAAAAAGAAAATAAAGAAGAGGCTAAAGATGAGCATTGGAAGGTTTTTTTTTCTGAAACAGTCATTTTTGGATTTTATTTTTGCTTCTTTAGGAACAAGGAGTTAAATGGAGGAGTTATATATAGATATGAAAAGTCAAAGAGAGGCTAGTAGCTGTTCCCTCTTTGGAAACATGAACAGTGAGAAAATTGAGATGATTATTATCGATCAACAGCACTTAATGATTTACATTCACGTAACACCCCTTTTTTGAAAAGATCTTTAAAATATTTTTGGTCGTCACCAAACTGATAGCCAGAACGAAGACCCAGCTACTCCCCTGACCTGCCCGTGTGCTTGGGAAATCCTGTGGCCAGGGTCCAGGTGGCTCTCTGAATGCCCTGGACCACAGCAGGGAGGGAGGTGAGAAGAGCAGCGGAGCGATGGAGGGAGAAGGGTGAGGACAAGGTGAGGAGAGGATGACAGAGGAGGATATACGGATCTGGGATGTGGATTTGTGCTGCTGGGAGAAAACAGGTGGCTAAGATCAAGCTGAGGTGACGCATTGGGAAGGGGAGCAGGTGGGAGCAGCGGGGCCAAGGGAAGGCAGGGGAGATGTGTAAGGGGGTGCCCGGGTGTTGGCTGCGGGAAGCACCATCCGCCTGGGACACAGGAGCACTGCGGCAGTTTGGGAAGCTGGGCAGCGCCACGAAGGGGCTCCTGTGCCGACCTGCCTGGGTGCTGTTTTGTCAGGTGTGCCCTCTTGTGCTGACTCATGTTTTTCCAAGTGGAGTAGAAAGCACTGAGGATGTGTTCTTGAGAATCCAGCTGATGACAACATATTCATGGAACTGCTTACAAAAATCATCGCGTAAGTGTTCGAGTCTGACGATGATTTCAGCAAGTGGATTTCCAAGGGCTTGATTTATAGATAAAATTCCCTGTACCCAGCCTCCAAGCAAAACAACAAAGACTGGGAATATACAATGTCACCGTGTTTTGTTGTAACATATTATTTTCAGCTACTCATTTTTATTTTAAGTCATAAATCATAGAAATGAGCAGAAGCTGGAGAAAGTCCTTTGAGATGTTATAATTTGTATTTCAGTACTAGCTCCTTCCACCCTCTGCCTTCCCAAATGTCCTTGCAGAAGTTTTGGGGAAACAAAAAAGTCCTCCAAAGGAATGAAAATTCTGAATGCTGCTGAATTAAAAAATTAAACTTGTGAGAGACTACTCAGGCTGATATAAATGTTTGTCACACACTGGTTATGACTGAAGGGCTTGCGTAATGCTCAGCTTTTGTTTATATCAGTGGAGTAAATCCCTGATTTGCAAGGAAGACCTGAATCGATTTAAACATTTCTAATTTTTTCCACGCTTTTATTTGTAGAGTACGAGCTGTTGGCCCAGAGCAGGCAGGCAAGGAAAAGAGCAGGTTTCACTTCCGTCCTTTAGAGAGTTGTTCTGCTCTCCTTCTACACCCCGCGGAGCCTGATGACGGTGCATGGAAAATCCGTTAACCCTTTTGCTTTTCTCTTTGAGCCTCGTCATTCCTCTAAAATACTGTTGCTGGAACTTTCTGAAATTGTAAGCCTGAAATATGGGTAGCTGCTCCTTGAAATCAGCTGCAAATCAGCCCAAAAAAATACAGTTTAAGGATTAGGAGCTGGTGCAGCTGAGGCAGTGCCTGTCCCCTCTCTGGTGCCAGCAGAGGTTTCCTCTGGCCAAGAGTCTCCTACCCAGCGGGTCAGAGCCCTGGGCTGGCTTTGCTCCTGTTTGCCCATTTTGCGCAGTCTTATTATGAGTAACCATAGAGTATGTGTGGGGACTGAAGAAACCTTTCCAACACATATTAGGCACTTTTGCTATCTAATATGGTAATTCACATGAAGTCAGAGACTGGTTGGTTAGTCAAGGGCTCACAGGTTTGTCAACACTGCCATAGGTTGAGAAGTGAGTGGGATTCACTCTTCTATTTTATCCCAAGATCAGGGAAGTGAGTTGTGTAATATTTGGGAAGTGAGTGCTGCACATGACAGACTGAATAACTTAATGCACAAGCTTGGTAAAGGAATCCTAACTGTGTATATAAAATGTTTCCCTGACAAATTGTTAACAGCTCTGTTTTGTGTTTAAATTCCTCCCTCTGCACTCATGCAGCTAAGAAACCAGACTGGGGAGGGCTCATTCCTGCCTTTGCCGGATTTACTGGAACAAACGGGAGCGCACTGGCTGCGAAGAAATTCCCTCTGCAAGAACCACGGAAGTGGTGATGTCAGGTGGGAAGATGCCTTTAGCCTGCAGCATAACCTCCGTGGGAAGGCTGGCTGAAAAGGTCAGGGACGCGCTGAATAAGCGCGACAGTTTGTGCTCCTAAACACCCCACCTGCCTGACGTGACACATCACACCGCACTGGAGCCTGTAGGCCTCGGTCTGCACCTCTGAGCAGCTGGCACATTTGTCCTGGAAATGGCCCTACGAGCTGTCCTTGCTTCGGTCATCCCTGGGGACCACTTCTCCCTAGCAAGGACAACAGCAAGGTCTGCAGGGAGCTCTGAGTGCCCTGTCCTTGCGTGCTGGCCCGTTGTACCTAAAAATGTGATCTGAAGAAATTGTTTTCAGCTTCTATTGCTGGGGTGTATTTAAGAGTCTCTTTTTCCCTTCCTGACCAAAGGAAAGGAATAAACTTCTAAAGAAAAGTATCTAAATAGGTCCATTAATTGATGAAAACACTCACTTTGTTGCTTGCAAGACAATAAACAACTTTTGGTAGTTGCCTAAATACTAGAGTATTAGTAAGGGATTAACTAGAAGTTGTTTTTGCAGGAAGCTGTAGTTGTGGTTGTGGCATAAAATGAATTCTTTGAATACATAGAAAACATTAATCACCAACATCTAAAAGGAAGAAAATGTTAGTGATGTTTATTGAAGACATCATTAAATGCCATGGATTATTATAAAGCATGAAAGCAAACAGGCTTCAACAAACCACAGGAAAGGATTTTTTTCTTGCATTACAAACTCCTAGAAGAGCTCAGTTCTGCTTTTCTATTTCACATCTTTTGCAGACAAAGGTGCTGCAAAAATTTGTTAGGTTGGCAGCACACCGTGTATCATTTGGTGATGAAAATTAGGAAAGGAAAGAGAGGTAAACCAGCAGATAGACAACATGCAGGACCGTGCTGTGCCCTGTCGCTGTGCCAGGCAGCAGGGCCACTAACAGCAGCAGATGGTTGTTGCTGTGCATACTTTGTTGTATAATAAAATAAAACAAAATAAGTCAAACCAAAGTAGCATCTGGTTTGGGGATTTCCTTGTACTGTCAGATTGGCGAGATGTTGCTTCCGAGTTCGGCTGACCAGGGGACTACTGCTTGTATTTCTGCCCTTCAGCGTGAAGCAAATATAAGGAATGAATGGGGTCTGCAGCCCTTCCAGAACTACTGAGAATAGCTGACTCTAATTTTTAAAAATACATTTCTTTTTCTTAATCCTCAAAAATAACATTTTAATTAAAAAAATTAACATTTTAATATTATTTCAGTATAGTAATTATTCTCCATTGAATAATAAAGTCAGTGGATGTTATATAAATGAAATATTATTGAAACCATACGGTGCTCTGAAAATGTTCTTATTAAATGCTGTTTACCATACATTTATAGTGAGATCACCTGAATTTCCAAGAAGTAAGGGACAAATGTATGGAAAATTCAGGACAAAACTTTCTTGGCTTCCCTCTATTCCTGAAATTCTATTCATATTTTGAGTCTTTGAGCAAGTAGAAGGAAAAAGTATGACTATGTTTTGAACTAAACTGGGCAACTCTCACAATTTCTGGAGCAATACCTGGTATAAGAGCAGATGTTGTACAGTTTTCTTATTATTTTCCTATAGTTGTACACAGAAGTTAAAGGCAATAGCCATTTTACAGATGTGTGTTCCAGATCTTTTTGTTTTTGTCTTTTACTACATAAAGAGAAGTAGCCAAATCTATAAAAAGTCTTATAACAAACTACTATTCCTAAGATCAGCTGGAGTTTTCCAGTTATTAGAGCATCCCAAACATTTCTAAACAATAGAAAACATTACTGTGCTATCCAAATTCAATGTAGATTATTTTAATGCTGTCAGCTGGTATAAAAACAATCTGCATTGAAGAATGGACTGAAGCATCCCTTGTTTTATTAAAGTTGTCAGAACTTGTGTTTCATCTAGTGCACAGTTATGTGCTCTGCCTCCTAGTTTGCCCTCTAACAACCAGGAACAGCTTCTAGATTTTTACGATTGGCTTTTGTCCCTCTCCCCAGGCACAAGCCATCATTTTTATTAAATCATGCTCAGAAGCATCATGAGAGCAGTAGCAATTTCTCAGCTGTTATACTCCTCATCATTATTATAACACTTCAGTAATGTTCTTGTGTTTTCAGGATCCCCTCGCTATGCAGAGAAGATTTACCCTTTAATATTCTTTCTATAACCAGTGTGACATGGAAGTGCTCTGTAGGCCTGTGTAGGTTTAAGGGAAGATGCTTTGCTGATGCTGCCAGAAAGGACAAAGCAGGGACCTGCTTCGAGCAGGACTCTGAACCTTCACAGGTCCTTTCCAGCCTGCATGGTGTTTCCTTCCTGTGTTCGTTTTACTGCCGCATGCCCGAGCGTGTAGGTGTGGTTTGCCCTACAGCGAGTGAGAAGGCAGTGCTCTGCAGCAGGTTCGTGCTCTGGAGTATTTTCCCTTTTTATGTTTCCTGTAATGACACTTGTCTTGCTCCTCAAGGGCGGTGAGAAAAGGAGCTGAAGCTGTGTCCCTGGAGCTCGCACTCCTGCCTCCTTTTTGCTGTTGTCACAGCACCCAAGCCGGTATTTTTGGGAGAGAGTTGGCAGAACAGACACGTTCCCAAGGAAGCCCACAGAGATCCCGGGACCTTGCACCAGCACACTGCTAGCACCCGCGTGGGTGCAGCTGTGCTCTCTTTGCCCCTGCACTCCTCATCTGTGCCTTTAAATATGATCAAGCAGATAGAGCCCCTCACCAATATATTGAATCTATATCCTGTGTCTAACAACGCCCACGAGCAGCAGATTAAGAAAGAATGTGAGAGGGATATTATATTTGATATATGGGCATGTCAGTGCAGAGACAAAGACAGAATAAACATGTCTTTCTATTTCCAAATCTTAAGCAGATGGCTAGATTTGCAAGAGTGAACCATGGTAAACATATAACCTAGTAATTTGCTATCACAAGAAAATGCAAAACAGAACAGTAATTCTTGTTCCTATTTCACTTTATTCAATAAAAAGGAAATATGTGGCAAGATTTTTTTGCAATACTATACTTTCTGTATTGATCGAAAGATAACAGAGGTAGTGATGACACAATTTACTGCACAGTTACTTTTGTTTCCTGCAGAGTTAGCACGTTCCCTTATCGTTACTGTACAGTTCCTGCAAACAGCATGTGGCATTTTGTGATACCTTTTCAAATCATTACCTTGCATTCCTTTTTACTCCTCTGAAAGAAAAATCTATTAAAAGAAAAAAAAAATAATGAGAAGTGTTTAATGAGGATTTGTATTGTTATTTGGTAAAAGATGATGACAGGGGCTGTACTTCAAAGACATATCAGTCCTTTTAATAACATGCCCGCGGTAACCTTTCTGCGAGTTTCCAAACCCGTAAATGAAAAACACGTGAGGTTCATCCACCACTATGGAAGAATGTTGTGTTAACTCTTCACCAGCCTGTTAACAAATGGTGAAACGCACGGATCTCCACCAATGGAAAGAGAGAGGGGAAAGGTTATGTAGTCTGACATTTACTTCAGTAAAGAATAATAACATTTCCCCAATACATCTTTCCAATCTGTCAAACAATATATTTGTACAAATATATTTGAGGCTAACAATAAAGAAGCGTGTCACTACGCAGCAATCCAGTTAGTAAAATTTCAAACATTTATGCCACACTGCCTCAGAGGAAAGGCAGTTTCGTCAGTTTTTAACTTGGTGAGAAACAAATCTGGAGACAATGAAAAACGAGTTATATGGTTTCATACCAGCACTGAGAATCAATTTCCTCGAACCGCTGGTGGCACCAAAATTAGGACAAGATGCTAAAGTAGAGCTCTCTTGCCAAAAGCAAAATAATCTCCATATACATACATGTGCATGTGTTTATGTATATTACATTGCAGTGTCATGTATATTATATTGCTGCTACTGACCAAAAGCATTTTTTCGGCCAACAATTTATCTGGTTCTCAGGGCGAGCCCTGGACGGCTCATGTGCGCCACAGTTTGCATGGTGACCGCTGCAAATGCGTGACCTTGCAAGGGGACAAGACCTCCTTCGTGTGGCGGCAGGTTGACACATGTGATTAATGCCGCGGAAGGCAGGACCCAGTCCGCACTGCGGGTAGCTCCTCCTCACCACTGACTATCCCGGCTCTGCCTTTACACACATCGCCCATTCCCCCGATGCCTTCTAACAGCAACCCCGTACCAAAATTGTTCTTCCATCACTTTACTATTATTCTCATCTGCCATTCCCAGAGATGGCCCTAAAAAGGAACCATAGAATCATAGAATGCCTAAGGTTGGAAGGGACCTAATTCTTCATTGTGACTGCTGATAGCGCCAAATATATTAAAGTTATTTAAGAAATAAATATCAGGCACTTTGTCAAGGAAAGGACAATGTTAGCTTGTATATAAGTAGCAAACAATATGGATAGATATCGAGGAAGCAGATTTCTTATTAAAAGGATTTAGTGTCATTGAAAACAAATGTTCCTCTCCCCAGATAACTAAGCAACAGTCCAGGGACTTCGAAGGGACCGGCGTTTCTCTACTGGAGCACCGCGTCCCAGTGCCGCTGCGCGGCTGTAGCCAGCAGCTTCCCCGTGGATGCCGAGGGCATTCCTGACATTCCTGGGGAAGGCGGCGGGCGCAGGAGGCCGCGCTGCCGCCGGAGCGGGAGCTGTGCGGGCCGCGGCGCGCTGCAGCCGTGGGATCGCCAGCCGCGCACGGCAGCGCAGCCCTGCTCCCTCCCCAGCGCCCGCGCAGCCAGAGCCATCTACACCTCGTCTTACGGCTCCCTAGTGATGCCACCTTATGTACCCGCCGCTTAAATTGGGTAGCTAAATCACTAGCAAAGACTGGATATTTTTTATTTCTTCTTTTTTTTTTTTAATGAAGTGGAAATTATGTAATCAATGTGGAATTTATTCCAAGAATTCCAGCATTTTAGTATCTTTTAAAACCTTTTAAAAAAATAGTCATGGGTCCACCATACAACTTACTTCCACATCAAATAAAACATTTTGTGTAAAATATTTTTTAAATAATAATTCCTGCTATTTGCTAACTTCAGGATTTTCTGAATGCTTCATTACTATAACAAACTAAATGTAATCAGAAAGAAAATGTAAGCCCAGATTTGACACCAGTGTATTCACATCTCACTGCTTTCTCTCAAGTCCTGAATGGCCATGCAGTCGCATTTATGACTTCTCTCAGCTTAGAAACAGAGCGCAGCCACCTGAAGAGTCCCTGATAACCTTCCTTTCGGAGGCAGAACTACCCAGGGTATCCTGTCCCACAGTGGTCGGTTACTCTGGAAAAAAGGAGCCCGTCACGGAAGGACTCACATAACTGGAGTTTTGCACAGCCAAAGTCTCCCCTCCATAGAGCTCTTTGCCACCTCTAGCCATCCCAGAGCCCCCAGCTCAGGCTGTGCTGCTCACACAGGAGGCATGGCTCCGTATTTACGTGCGTTCCCTGTGCCGTGTCGCCCATGCTGGGCGGTCCCACTCATTGCCGGTCCCACTGCCATGCGGGGATTTATCTGCTCCTTGCAAGCGTCTTTGAGGACACCCACCACTGACAATCAGGCTGTAGAATATGTTGAAACCTCCGAGTGACAGCCCCATGGCCTCCTGGACCTTGAACCCTGCTGCCCAAGAGGAACGGTCAGCATCCGGCCGAAGGACCCTGAATATGGACTAGCACTAGAATGTTTTGCTACTTCAGATGAACTCAATCTGAAGGTCAGGTGCAGAAAGGAAATACTTCCACCCAGGATCTAACTTCCTCAAGTTAAAAGGGATGCTACGAATACTGATTTCCCTCACCGGCATATTCTGGCACTACCACTGCCTATGCGTGCGTCCAGCCTTTTCTGTGGCTTGGCTAAAGGAGATTCAGTGGGCTTAAAGAACATAGAAAACTTTTATAATAGAGCTATAAAAACATATCTGCAACATAATCCACTTCTTTCTATATGATCCCTATATATGGCTCATAAAGAGAGTTTATTTGTTTTCATAGAAATATAGTAAGCATATTTAGCATAGAAATATAGTAAGCATATTTAAAAGATCCTATAAGAAGCAGATGGAAGTTTCACAGTGTAAACAACAAATTCAAATGCTTCTCAAGAAACTTTGATTTGTAGAATCCGGTTTTCTGTTATAAGCTGAATTATTTGGGATATGTAATTTAAATTGCAAATAAAAAACAGCTAAAATACATAGTGGTATTTGCATTACAAAGGAGAGCACAAGGAATATTAGTGGGGAGATGAGCTCTGCAATGAAAAGGCATTCACAGTTAAAAAAAAAGCCAAGGACCTCCGGTCTTCCTAGTGGAAAATAAATCAGGGAAAGAAAGAACCAATGGTAAGAAATGTAGTTGATTTGATTCTGACTCTGCCTGAAAAACTCTGGAGTCAAAACTTGTCCATTCCACAACTTTGAAGCTGTGAGACAGCCAGCAAAAGATAAATCACAGTCCCACAGAGAAAGTCCAAGAAGGAACCAGCATTATCTCTTCAGAGAGCTTAGAAGCCCACCCCCTTCCTTTATTATATATTGTTTGATTGTAAACCACGCGTCTATTCTTCAGCACACTCATCCCCGAAGTATCCAGGGTGGCAGTGAAAAAATAATACTTTGGCTAGAACTTAGACAATTACAATAGAAAAATTCTTCCCTGTTCCTATTTGTTAATATTTCCGTTAATAAAAGGCTGCTGCACCATTTGCTTTTACTTATAGTGTCACACTGAGATTTGTGAGCATTAAAATAACTGCGCAGTTCCCAAAAATGTTTCTTAATCCTGCAAGTTCCTTGAATTTTACCTCACATGTTTACTCATTTGAAAATTCCTACCCAGACTAAATCTGCTATTTTATTCAGACATCGTAAATGATCTCTCATGAATTAGGTGACCGACTAAAGAACACAAGCGATGACTCGTGAGCGTCAGGATGAACGACAGCATATTGGAAATTCTCCTGGCAAATTATCCAGGCAAATACTCATAAATGTCGAAAATGTGAAGAAATCAAGATCAGGTCATGATTTGCTAAATAGCAGAGGAGATTAATTAATAATAAACAGTGATGGTTTCTTTCTGACAGCCCCATCTCCCTTCTGCTGAGCTGCAGCACATGTTGAGAGCCATGTGAGTGGAGAAAGAAAAAAGGAAGAGAAATCTGGACAGATTTCTCTGTCTGGCTAGAAAGTGCAAAGCAAATGACCTGCTGCTTGCTAGGATTCCCATGCAGAGTGTCCCAAATGGGACACATTACGACCTGTCCTTCCTAGTGTTGGGCTCACCTGGACAGAGGAGAGGACCAGTGTAACTGAGGGCTGATGATGCTAGATATAAAAAAATCACTGCTCTAAAAGTTATAAACTTGTCACCAAAATATTTTGTTTAAATAAATCCTATTTGGTTCCCATGAAATTTGAGTTTTTAAAATTTAGCTGTAGTCTCTGAATAGTTTTCTTGTGCCTTTGTTTTCTTTTGGACTAACAAGTGAATATGTAAGGAGAAGCTACATACAACTGTCAGGCAAGCAGATAATACTAAAAAGAAACATGGCAATATTTCACCTCTACTGTGGCCAAAATAAAAAGTCAGTAAATTAGGTTTACTGACTAAAGAGGTTATTCTTTTCCTATATCTCTTTTTCTGTAGCAATTCAGCCAAAGCACCAAAGAAGGCAAGCAATGACCTCATAGGTTCTCCAGCAAACTGAAAAATGAAAACAGGACAGAGAGAAGATGAGAAAGGAGAGATATAAATGAATAAAAAGCAAACCTAAAGGAAATATTTTATCACCGTACTTGTCCAAAACAGTTCTTTCATTTTATATCCTCTGCAAGTGCAATTTGCCCTCAGTTCAGCATGGCTGCACTGCTGCAGAACGTGGGCAGGTTACCTGCAGCAGAGAACGACTCCCCTTCCCCTGTGGCACTCTGAAAAATCTGACAATAGGAAACAAGCTGAGGGGAAGATCTTGCAGGAGATAAATAATGCAAAGCTCCTGAAGAGTCATCTCCCAATAATGAAATCCACAGAGCGGAAATCCTCCGTAGTGATGAGAAACTTCAAAGATACCTCCCTTTAAAGAGTGTAAGCTACCTCACAGAATCTGCCTCATAGCTCCAGGGAATATTTTGCTATTCCACAGTGAAGAAGAGATTTTTTTTTAATGTACACCTTATGTCGCCTGTTCTCCTTAGCGTACTATTTTTAATTTTTCTCTCTAACCATTTACAGGAATTCAGCACTTCACTTTTTTCCTTTGTTGCTGTATACAAGTCTGTCAGGAACTGTGACTGCGTGTCATTAGGCGTCTGTCCGGACACAGTGTCTGGTGTGCTCTTGAGCCAGACGCACTAATGGCTCATGGTAACTATTATATACTAAAAACAGACATTCCTGCAGACCAAGACCAAAATAATCCTTTCAGATGTGATTTGTCTTTCTAGTAGAATCCTGGAGGAAAAAAAAAAAAAGGCACCTGTTTTTAGATTTGCAATATAAACAGGAGAAATGTAGTACTGTTCAGAGGGAAAATCCTAATAGCAAATCTGAGATATGAGTGTCTGAAACTCTAATCATATCTTCTATGTAGTTAGGCCCAAAGTTGATTCAGCTTTCACAAAAAAAACTTAGATCATATGAAACTTCCCCTACTTGTTTGTAAAATTTGTTTTCTAAAAATATGCACTTAGATACGTGTACAGCATAGCTTTGCAAAGGCATACAATTCCCTGATATTAAAAAATTAAACCCAACTATGTTCCATATACAGTAAACATATAGGAAAGGTATTTCTTGTTCCAGAGATGTTACTGATTTGCCTAGTGGTCTCCCTTAAGTAGGGAGAATACTTCAAAGCAAATATTCCAAGAATACTTCCATTGATTCCCTTGTTTATAGCATCTTCTGCTTCTGCCTATTTTATCTGTCCATTGAGCCAGATTTTGTGAGTGCCAAGCATGAACAGAGGAGCTTGTCCTGTAACCCAGGCACCACTGGCATTTTTACTCCTTGGGTCCAATGTGAAGGGACAATGACAATGCATCAAAAAGACAGGTCAATATATGCTATAACCAAGACTAAGGATCTCCCAAATCTAATATTAAAGTTCCATAGTTGGCAGCCAAAAACTGCAGAGTCCAACCTGGAAATAAGATAATGGTTTTTAACGCCAAATGCAAGTGGTCAGAGATCTGATAACCGTCAGCTGGCGTCTTCAATGCAAGCTGGCCTGCCCTGGTGTAAGATAAGCTCTAACTCTACTGTGGTTTTTGGGGTTTACTGCAGGCATTACTGGAGGAAACTGCACAGTGTGAGTTACGAAGGAGGTCAGACTTGATGTCCAGAACAGACTCTTCTGACTAGGAAATTTATTAAAATAGTAACCCAGTGAGTCTATCTAACATTTATTTAGGAAGTGGGTTCAGCATCTCATATGTAATGTACTTTTCCCCCTCAAATTCCTAAGGCCATTTATATCAGACCAGATTCTCGTGACTACTTATATTTATAGTTTGACTGCCTGCTTGTCACTAGCCACATTTTTAGGCTTTGCATTACATTTTAAATCCCCTGAGTCATATTCATGTTCATGTTTACCACTCTCTTCCTTTTTTTATGAGATTTTTCCATGAACTTGAAATTAAAAACATCCTTACCACTGAAAAGTCACAACCACAAATCATCCGTCAGGGCTTCAATTTGTCCCTTAGAATTTTCTCTGATCCCTCACAGAAGATAAATTTCCAAGCAAGAAGTTCATGTTCCTTTTCTTTCTACTTCCCAGGAGAGCTGAAAAGAGCATGCCCTTTGTCTAAATATCTCATTTGACATTTTTGCGTCAAGTTCTTTTTAAGAAGGGGGATTTAATGAAAAATGGATCTTCTCACTCCCTAGCACCTCATGCGCTTTCAATTCCTTTGTTCTTCTTTTTTTTTCTGAGCTGTTTTTAAGCTGGAGCAGAGAAAACAGGCTGTGCTATGGCTGGACCCATCAATCTCTCTCTCATACACACAGTCTACCTGCTATTTTAGCCTCCAGAAACTCATTGCTTACTTCCATTTGCTCCCTGGAGATAAATAAGGGGCTTATGAGCGGAGCAGAAGACAACATCACCTAACAGAATGTCCAAAACAAAGCTATTGTGTCATTTCTTTAAAGATTAATTTAGGAGGGCACTCTGTGTTGTCCTACAGGCTGAACATAACTGACGGCAGCGATACAGCTCTTTTCATCTGGCATTTTGCTCTATACTGGAAACACTCTAAGCCCTGACGGAGATCTGTTGTCTGAAACTCCACTCTTCTCGCAGGTAGTAAATCCTCTTCCCTCAGCTTTTCACAGATGGGGCTAGTCTAGCAATACAAGGCTATTACATACCTATGTGATACCAGGAGAGCCCACGGGCGCTGTACTGGGGAACCCCAGAGCTTCTGCCAGCCTTTAGGGACACACGCGTGTGCCCCCTTTCTGGCCTTCTGGCCAGTGTGGTCCTCACACTCAGGGCAGCGAGCACAGGAGCAAGGTTTGTAGTTGACTCCATTCGTTTTTACATCTTCCTTCATGTTAGTCATTGGTTTCAGAGACTACACAACACAAAAGGAAAAATAATGTGATGTGTGGGAGCTGGCAATGGAGATTTTTCCCAAATGTTTGGGAGGATCCCATTTCTCACAGATGCTGCTGCCAAGAAACAGCCTACTTTTCCTTTCAAAAAATAAGGATTGTTAACAAAAATTTTGTGCTTAAAGTATTTCCCCAGTCCAAACACTAACCCTACTGTAAAACAACAACGCCACAGTCTGAGACACTTTGCTTTTCTCTCCCACCTGAAATATGAAGAAGTGGCTCAACATAGGTGAAGGATGGAGGCAGACAGAATCTAAGGCCAGCAGAGAGAACTATGAAGCAAACCTCGAAGTGAACAGAGTCCAGAAGATAGAGAGGATGGAGAGGAGCAGGAGGAAGGAATGAGAGCAGGCATGGGTGAGACCCATGGGAAACATCCATGCAAACACTGAGCAGAGCTTCAGACAGAGAAACACACGTAGGACACGGTACTGTCATTAGCAAGGTGAGTGTGATGGAGGGAGAGCCCCAGTGGAGCCCAGTGCCACAGGGCTGGCAGGACAACCCAGGTTCCCTCTGACCAAACCACTGCCAGTAACTACGCAGAGAGAAGGGAGGTCAGAAACCAGAGCAGTGTGACCTGTCGGGCAGCAGTACGGTCTGTCGGGCTCAGCCACAAGATAGTTCAGCAGCCGCTGGCAATGCCAAGATCATAAGGACATAGAAATTGGCCTAAGCCACTTTGTCTCTCTTTTTAACTGTCTAACTCCTGGTTGCTGTAAAACCATAGAGCAATATGGAAGTTTATTAAAAGTTACCTGGTGCAACTACAGGGAGCACAGATGAATATGAGTTAGATGGATCCCCAGACATATGTCCTGAGAATTCAGGGAGTGTTTAGGAGTAAGGATTTGGTTTGGATGTCTCCCTCTTAGGCAGACAGAAGGTACCCAGTCTAAATCCAACTACATGTTTTTCTTTATTTTGGTTGTTTTGATAGTCATGGCTACTGCTATAAAATTAGACCATTAAGGAAAAGGCAGGCTGTTTAATCCAAATGATTCCCATTTGAACTCCACTCCTTGGGCTCAGCAATAGACAGGGGAGCACCTATTTAGGACATGTGTTTTCTCCTTATTCCTGCCCTTGACTAGTTTTGGATGGTAGAGCTAGCTGACAGATGAAATTTCCTTGCAGGGAAAAGAGATGATTTTCTTTAAACTATTTTTATCTCAATTTGGCATTTTCAGAAACCAGAATGTTTAGGAAAAAAATCAGTTCAGAAATGTCAAAATATTTTGTTTTCAGTCAAAACCAAATATTCAACATTTCCCAAACCATTTTAAATTTGCTCCCACATGAGTTGGCGCCTGTTACTGAGCTGGAGCTATGCTGCTTTCCTAGGGAGGGCACATGAGGTGTTTTACACTTATATTTACACCTATAGTGCCCTTTCAGATTTTGGGCTTAAGAAAAGCTACTCAGAATCAGTTTGGTACTTTCTCTTGTGCAGAGCAGTTCCATGCTAAATACACTAAGGACTGACCAAAACAGAAAACCCTGGTCCAGAATCACAAAGTGTGTTTAGATCGTCCTTCCCAATGTGAAGAGGGTATCAGATTGCAAAAGCAGCTTAGCCACCTTAACATGACACTGAACCCACAAATGCTTCACTCTACCTCTCAACCAGAGTAAAAATTCCCTGCATCTTTCATCTGTTGCTGCAAAGCTGCTGCTGTTGTATGAGTTAAAGTTACAGTCAAAAAGTTAACAGCTTGTCAGCCTTACCATAAACCTACTGATGCAAGTTGTTCCAGCATTTACTGAACTGAGGAGTGGGAGTACAATGGTCTCTCAAGAGCTGCAAGGAATGAGGGATGATATTATTTGGGGGAGAAAAAAAAAAGAAAAAATATTCAGTTCTCGTCTCCAGGGGAATTATTGGTATTTTCTACAGGTTTCTTCTTTGTTCTCTTGCCTGAGCTGTGCTGTGGGGTGCATTCATTCTTTTTTACCTTGAGTGAAACGCAAAGAACGTTTCTTTCTTGCTGACTTCCCCAATTAAAAAAAATTTCCTAAAAGCACAGTGTTCTCATAACACCAGTTTAATGTGAGCAAAGTGTAGCTATGTTGTCTTACAGATTTTATTAAGTTGCGCTTATAACCCATTCACTTTGTTGACTCAACTTATTGAAGCAATTCTTGTGTAGGATTGTTTATATGTCCCAAAGCATTCATAACTCACTGAGTTCAGCCATCTACAAGTGTTTAATTACAGACTGTCTGTTTCATGTAAAAAAATGCCTGCCAGCAGTCTTTTGGCAGAGTAAGGAATGAACTTTGTAAAGGAAAACTGAGTTGCTCGTCGGTGGCAACAGAAATGGGGAAAAGATCTTCCCCTGGGTTTCTAGAGGAAGTTCAGTTGCCAGATCCTAGTATGATTTGGCCTCTTCTACATATATTTTGCTGGAAATGTGGGGAATTTTCATTGAAATGTATAGGATTTTTCCCCCCATTTCTCTAGCTGCAAGTACTTACAAGTTAAAGCATAGAAAGGTACACAAGCTGGACCAGAGACAGCATCCAGTCTTAGCAAATAGGATTTCTTTGTACTTTTTAAAAGTCTAAATGCAGATTATCAGCTTACTACTAGAGTGTAGCTGCTCACACTGCACTGACCCCAAACATAAAAATAACCTCTTATTTAATACTGACCTGACTAGAAGAATGGAGGTTTCTTTATCACCATTTTTCTAAACTTATTTTAGTTTCGCTGTAGTTTTCTATAGGGAAAAAAAAGTTTTGCTGTGAAATGCTGACTATATCCAGGGATTTTCTTTAAAAGATGCCGTTGCCCCCTGCCAAGGGCACCGCGCTGCAGAGGGTCCAGCAGGTGGGTGGGTGGCAGTGTCCCCTGCACAGTCCCAGGAGCAAACACGAGAGACACGGGATGTTTTCCTGAAAAAGCCCTGAGCTGTGCGGCCCAGTGCGGCTGCTGAAACAGTAAATCAGCCACAAGGCTGGGTTTTGGAGAGGTCAAAGGTCAGGTTTTGGAGAGGTCAAAGTGGTTTCTTCCCTCCTGGATGCTGCCGCTGTTCACTTCCCTCCAGGCCTGGCTTTGATCCCAGGTACCTGAAGGTTCTCGTGTCCTCGGGTGTGAGCTCATTTGTTGTCATTTCCACTTCTGGGAAGAAGAGGTCATAAGAAAAGATCAGTACATGTGCAGCATTCATGAAGGCGGTCTCCCATAAAACAGACATGTCGTAGTGGTGTGTCCAAGAAAACAGAAATAGGCAACATCACTTTAAAATACCACCCAGAAACTCCCCTTTGGAAAGTGTAACTCAAAGCATTAAAGTCTAAATATATTTGCTAAACCATGACTGAAATTACTGCCAAGTCGCCAGATTTATCCCCCTCATAGCACATGATCCACTAACCAAAATGGTGACTGCTACAGCAAACTGGACATGGGATCGTGTTCAGAGAGGTCAGGACTGCAGAAACACCCTGCAGATAATAATATCTGGTGAGGAACACAGGTATGCTCTCCATAGGAAGTTAGTTGCAGCTAGTTGTTAATGATAGGAAGTCAGCACTTGCAATTCTGAAATGGAGGTTGGTCATGTTGGACTCCCCAGAAAATGCCCTGTTTATTGGAATACTTCTAGGAACTAACCACATCTGAGCTCAGGGAATCGGTCCCTTCTAGCAATTCAAGATGTTGATACTAATCAGCAGGACCTAAAGTCCTCATCAAGCTTTTTTTTTCATTTATTTCTTTAATCTGATACCAAGTCTGAAATAGCATGTTTAGATACTGACAACCTGATAGGATACTTCTTGAAGTAAAGGTGGAATCAGCCGTTATATTTTTTTTGATGGTCATTTTAGACTTTAATATGGGAATGGGATATTTTATGCAGAGACTCTCAATATGAAATTTATGTCCTATTTCTTCTTACAGTCTATGCATGCTTACAAGATATAGTAATATCCTTTCAATTCAGATTAATGAAGAGCAGGAAGAGAGAGGAGTTAGCAGCTAATATTTTACTCCCAGTCAGAAACGGCAATGTTTTTAGATTTAGTGGCATTAACTAACCAAAAAAATATTATTTTTATATATATTATATATATTACATATATACATTTTGTTTTCTAGTATTTCTGCATCTGTGATCAAAACCAGATAGCTATATTTTAAATCTTTTTCAGCACATAAACCCATAGACTTCAAGGAGACTTATTTCAATGACAGTAACATTTCATGAGTCTTGCAAGTCTTAGAATCTATAACAAAAACTGTATGATTAGATAACGCAGAACAGGAGCAATAACTGCACACACGGCTAGTTGTTTATGCGGTATAACATCTGGATTGGGAACAAGGAGACCTGACACCTCTCCTTAGCTGAGCCATGACCTGCCAGGTTATTTATGGTGGCCTTTCACCATTCCTCACCCTATTTTAGCTATCCCACTAGACTGCAGAATCCTACCAACTGCATGCAGGGAAAGGTGCGTGAGCAGCTCTGCTGTGGGTACTCTTACAACACACGTACTAGTGGATCCTAACGGCTGCATAACTCATCCTCAGTGAAATAATCTAACGGAAAACTGAGAATTTTACTAGACCCTTCTGTGAAAGAGGGGGAATGCTGAATCTAATTTTCCAGTATATTATGGTTGAACCTCAATTTGGAGGTCCTACGAAGTAATATCTGAGTCATGCATTTATACATCAACAGAAGCAAATTGTTACTAAATGAATCTTATCTTATCTGAATTCCTTTGCTGATGAAGTAAGTTTGTGGTGTCTGAGCTACGATGTGTTTTTGGCTGACCACAACTTTCATTTGGACCAATTCCACCTCTGTCGTTACACTTATGTGACTGCAGTCACTGCCAGAGGCCCCTAAACAGAAACACGGTTGAATTCCACATAGCACAGAATGGCAGTCTGACTTCAGCCGCAATGTGAAAAATTACTTGATAATATATTGCCTAGCACAGGACTGAACAACATCCTGGAAACCTTAGCTATGAAGAGATTTGCAAGAGCCGAAGTGGCCTGTAGTTTATAAACAAGCTGCTTCTAACTGCTTCAGAAACTTTTGCTCATATATTTAGTCTTTACTTTTAGAACCAAAAGTGCTAAAAAGTGACGCGACTAAAAAGGCCATGCAGTAATAAAAATTCCAGTTTGGCTCTGGGGATAGCTTCAAGCGACATTGTGGTCAGAATTTTCTCCATTATTTCCAAGTAGCCAAAAAAGCATTTTCTGTATTCTGGATTTGGGAACTATATTAAGATTTTTTATTGCATTTAAAAAATCTTTATGTTTTTGAAACCTACCTTTGAATCCTTAAGTTTTGAAACCTGCAGAAAGTTTAAGCACCCCTTACTTAAGACAGTGAGTGTGACTGAGTCTTCTGCATTAGCAAGGTGCTTTCCTTGTCTCTGCCCAGCAAAAATCGAAGAAGTAATGCCCATGTGGGGAGTAAGCAGAGCAGAAAGGAAAGAGCAGCAGAAATTATGAACTGCTTTGATCTTCATACTCAGGAAATACTTGGCCACTTCCATTGCTTCATTCCATCTCTTCCATGGCCATTACAGATTACAGGAATAAGTGGCCTTTAGCAAATAATTTTGTAACAGAAGTCAACTAAATGGGACTGCAGCAGAATGGGACAAAGCCTTCTGCTACTGCAGACAGTTCTAACTGCTAGCATTTTTTTCCTCTCTGATCAGGATGAAAGTCAAAAATCTCAACAATTTCCACGAATTGAAAATTGAAAAATGTGTGAGCTGAGGTCAGCTGAAACATTTCATTTCAATAATTTTGTAACATCTTTTTACAATGCTGATCTGTCTTTAATCATTTGGTGTCTAAGTTTGCTAAGATTTCAAAATTGCCAAAATGAAGGAAACAAAAACTTGTTAATTCAAAATGTTGAAAGAGAACTTTTAAACTGCTGTTAATGTTCCTTGAACAAAAAAAAAAACATATACACATTCAAAGATCAATAAGGAATGTAGCCTTCTTTTAGCGATTAGTGAATATCTGCAATCATAAGTAAAAAACAAACGCTAGACATTTCAGGATTGGACCTTCTCGGTAAATGTCATATCTGGTTGTCTGCAGTGGCACTTCTATCGGGGCTAATAAGATAGTCATCTCAACTACGCAATTACCAGAAGAACCCTCAGCTCATATGTTATTAAGCCAAAGCAGAAATACATCTCAGAGGAGAGGGAGACACGTGGCCGTCGAGGTGATCACCAAGAGAACGTATCTATTGGCAATCACACCGCGACAGATTTACAAAGGCTCTTCATAGCAGAGCCCGCGCTTCATTCCTCCACCTGCCTCTCTGAGTCCCCAGTGGTTTCCAGCTTCCCCTGCAAGGCAGGTGGGTGCTGATGGCTGCTCGGGCTGCAGAGGCTCACGAGAGGTGGCCACATGCTGGGAAGTGTTCAGCACTGGTGACCTTGGCTGCATCCCTTAGCTCTAGTGCAGTTTGTATGAAATAGGACAGAACACAGAGGGGCAATCCACTTTTGATGTTGCTCATTCTAGTCTAAAAAAGCCATAAATTTGAAAGCCTCATCACAACCAGCTGTAATTTATTTAGAACTGAGACTAATAAAAATAGTAAGTTTTGTGTCATTTAAAGAAGTACTGAAATGTTCTAGAATTGAATTCCATTACATTCTACATGGTAGACGAGAGATACATGTTTAACCCAAATTTTCACATTGGTTATTCGTTGTACACACAACTCTGATGACTTCACATGCACATCCAACAGCTAGTTTTGTACCTGTGAGCTAGTCTACTGCAATGCTATTGTAACACGAGATGCTTGTTTGCAAACACATCTTTGCAAGCATCTTTGAAAACCCCTTATTTCTGAATGTCTAGAGGTACATCTGGGAGCATAAGGTAGACCTCAAAGTACCAAGTAGAGAGATCAGTTCAAACTCTGTTTCCTTGGCTCCCAGCCTTACTCTGAGTTTAACTCATCTGCATGAATGAACTGGATGCTGGGTTTCTGCTTGGACGTATCTCTGAACATAAACATTTTAGCGTATCTCATACCCAGATTTCGCCTCCAATTCTTTTTATTGAGGTAAATGTGTGGCAGCCTTTGGCAACTGTTCTTCTACAGACAGTATGAATATGAACAAAATGAAATAGGAGGTGCCACCTGTACAAGTGTTAGGCCAGCCCAGCGTGCTCCCCACCTAATCACAGAGAGAAAGAATCCTTGCAACTCAGAGGCATGGAAAGGAAAATGAATGTCAGAGTTCGGGAGTGCTCAGCCTCGCAGGGCGCAGGGCCAGCAGAGCCCGGGAGCTCTCCACCTCCTCTGCAACGCCTGCAGATCTGTAATTGTTCTGCCCACGGCATCTGTCATCCCCACAGAAACAAAATTCTGCATCTAGGTACTGCTGGTTCAGTGACAGCCACAGAACCAGATATTCTGAAAAAGAGTGTTGTTAATGTAGCCAGTAAACCTGCCACTGGAAAAGTCACAGCCAAAGCAGAGACAGGAACGCGTGTGGCTGTGTGCACACACGCACCCTTTACAGAGTCCTCTCATGCCATACTAATGAGCAACAAACATATTCTGGTCACTCCTTTCCCAGGCAGGCTTAGCCCCACTGATCTGTGTACTCAGCACTGAAACCTACACTTTTCCCAGGACCTATCAAGTCAGATGGCCCATAACCTATTGCTCCTTTGATGGCTCTCATCCCACTTTCAATTGATGTGGCAGTGCATGAATACATACGACCGAAAGCTTGATATAAAATTCATTTGTCTAAACACCAGCTATTTATGTTTGATGGCCTGAACAATTATTAATCCTGATTGGAAATATAGGTCATTGTGTCTACAGTGTCCTGTCACAGCATCCCTGTTAGCTCCCCTGAGGCCAAATTCTCTGACAATGCACACAGCGTCCGGTCCTTTCTGCATGCAGTACTGTGCTCTGGCTGAAAATGCAGGCAGGAAACCTCTTTTTCTATATGCTCACCAGTGTGGATGATCCCCAGGAAGAGGAGATAGAGCCTGCACCACTGTGCCCAACAATTTTCATGCTCTCACATACAGTTCAAAAATGCTATGACAAGCATCCCTCATGCTCAGGAGGGCACAGCACCTATCTGTCCCACCAGAACATGGCTCCCACACTAGTTTTTCATTTGGGCAGAGCTATAAAGGAATCAAGGCATCCCTAAACCTACAACAAGCTCCAGTGCCACTGTGGGCCTGCTGTTTAGTATACATATATATATATATATATATGTTCCTCCTCTTTATGTCCCCCTCATCTCTGACTTTTCACCCATGTTTGAGGACTACTCTTCCCTAGCAGCAGGTCCTAGTTGTCCTGCCATAGATAGGAATAAACAGGGGAGGAGGAGAAGAAAAGTCTTCAAGATCCAAGGTTTGGTTTGAGGACAAATTCTCTCTCCTCACACTGCCTAGAAATATTGGCCAATCCCTGTGCCTGGCAATACCCTTCCTGCAGGACTGCACAGTGAGCAATACAGCAGGAGGGATGCAGAGGAGTCAAGCAGAACTGTTACTAGAAGCCTCTGTCCAGGTGAAGGAGAGAAGCATCATGCAGGATAGGCACCCCTGGAAAATTACAGAGATGATCTTTGAGTCTGCAAGCTACACAAAAAAACAGGATCAAGCTGCCAGAATCAGTCTATCAAGGAGTAATATAAATAGTGATTTTTACATTGAATACTGTAGAAAAATTCAAGACAGATCTTCAGCTCATGTAAATCATTGTAACTCCATTTTGACTTTGGTGGGCTATTCTGTTTTTCATCACATAACAACATAAGCCCTACATATAAAAATATCAAGGCTGGTTTGTGTACTTATTTTAATGTTGAGTGAATTAGAAACCCACTGTAAGACTATAAATCATACTTAAGAGCTGGCAACTAAAATTTCTGGATGTTAATCCAAAAAGGACTTCAATAATCACTTATTCAGACCTCCTGCATGAAAATGGCACAGATTGAACAAAGAAGCCCTGAGTAAATATTTCTGTATTACCTATTTCCATGACACAGAACCGAGAACACGGGAGGTTAGTCACACAGCAAAAATCAATGTGCCGTCAGCTGATACTCTGGTCTTTCACACATACTGCTGCAATGCCACTCTTCCTTTGCTTGCAGTCAGTCAATACAAAGATGTAATCTCCAGTAAAGAATACAGCTCTGCAAATCAAAAAAAAACTCTTTAGCCATACTAAGCGGTTTCTTTAAAGTCTGAGTGAAAACGCATACCTACTTTATTTTCTTTCTGTATGCATCTTAAACTCATTTCCTAATTTTACTTAAATTTTTCTGCAGCCAAAAAAAGACCCACGTAAGAACCATGAGACAAATTCTAAAATGTAATACTGAATCAATCAGAAATCCCAGCAATATTTTTGTTCAGATGAGTGTGAAAAAAGTGAGAAAATGTTATCTGGAAGTGCCAAGCTGTGTAAATTATTTTTACTAGGAAAAAAACTGTACATTCAATAAAATCAGGCAACTCAAAGCTGAAGTTACAGTGAAGAAGTTTGGTGCTTTCTTTCATTTAAGAAATAGAATATTCTGCTAGGTGAACTGATTTAATGATAAAATTGCCCCTGAAAGTCCTTTGTCAGTTAAAAAAAAAAGTAACGAGAACATAACTAATCCCTCAAAAGTTCAGCTGGATTAAAAACTATTTGAATTTTTCTTTGGAACCAAAAATAAAGTTATTTACAGATGGTCTTCATTAAAAAAATAACTGGTGGCAGGCATTATTTCATGGTTCTAATAATGTGTCTAGCCAGTGTCCCCTAGGCCTTAATATTTTCAGTATCAGAAATGAACATTCTCTTTATAAAAATTCATGAAAAAAATGCTTGCTACATACACATATATACACAGATTTATACATATAAAATATTTCTGTAATGGAGGCAGATGTCTGTATATGTACATTGAGGGTTAAATGTCAACTAAATGCTGGGGTTTAAGTATTTTTTTTCTCCTCCAGAATTATACTACTGAAATTTATGTGCTGATACAGTGCATGTCAGAGGATAACTATTTTATGCTGTACTGATAAAGAATTTATTCATTACTAATTCACAAACAGTTCCTTGCTGTGGACAAAATGCATTGACCTTGGAGGACATATGTGTCTCCATGTCATGCCAGTACCTTCACATTAGTCATACCACCCCACACAGGCCAGGTAGTTGGGCACCGAGTTATCCAGCTTGCATATATAATCTGATTGGCATGTTCACTTGATCCTTTGCTGCCATAAATGAGTGGCTGTGCAGGTGCCATTAGCACATGTATCTGTTTCTGAATGCACCATTGTAGGAGTAGCTGAAAAGCTGGTTGTGCTACATAGTCAGAAAGTTGGCAGCAGCGCTGCGTGAAAAATGGCAAGTATGATTCAAAAAAAAAAATCAAAAAACTTCATGTTTACTCTACATTTTTTAACATCTCAATGAGAAATCAAAAAAAAAAAGCATTGAAACCAAATATTTTTTAAGTTTTGGTTTAACATTCATTGCATTCTCCTCTTCTCACCTTCCTTCCTTTCTTTCTCCTCCTATTTTCTCTTGCTGTTTCATTTCTCCTCCTTTATTTTAATGATCAGATACAATAGAATGAAGACAAAGAACAAGACAGAATGAGAGAGAGGAGGAAATAATACCTGAAGCTCTGCAATGCTTTTAGTGGGTTCGTTTAATAGAAGTCTCTTTGTGTACATATACTCAAGCAATAAGTACTGTGCCAGTAGGTGGAGCTCAGCAATATGCAATATAGGTTACATCGGCCCGATTCGATATAAAACTACTTGGCTTGCTCAAGAAAGGTCCATTCAGCCTGCTGTAGATCTTGGTCTCCTCCTGTTGCTCTTTTAAAAATGTAGTGATCCTTCATTAGGCAACACTTGACAAAGTTACTACGTCCTTTGGATTCATGGGTTTAGGTGTTTATAATATATGACCTGAATTCATAAATACATGTGTTTCATGTATTTATGTAATAGTTTTGAGAAGTTGGCAAGAGTTATCTTTGCATTAGCAAAGAAAAGAAACAAAAAGTGTAATGGTTCTAAATTTGGGCTTACATTATTCCTACATTTCAAGCTTCATTTGGTTGCTTTCCCCTTCAGCAGCTGCCGGAACCGCTCTTCAACAAGAACGGAATAAATCCATACCACCTGTCCCACTTGGAATTCAGGTCAAACCATTAACTACCCCAACATTTAAAAAAACGAAAGAACATCTCAATCACAGTTTCCGTGCTATGAAAAAAAAATTAGAAAACGAATAATAAAAGCTTTGTTAGGCAACTTGCAAGTATGTGACTTGCAATTACAGTAAAATCTTCATCACTCCAGAAAAAAATTGTTTGCCATCTGAAGTCTACTGTCTCCATCTCCAAACTCTGGAAAACGCCAAAGTGTTTTGGCTGAAATTTAATGTTGACATATACCTATTTTATTAGGGTTGAATATCAAGGTCTCTTGATATTTTTATCTTCTCCCTTTGTCATGTCTCTTGGCAGTTGTAACAAAACACATGCATTTGGGGGCATAAAGGCAGCAGAAAAAAACATCTGAATTCTCCCAGAACCCAATAGCCTGGCATATTTATCCCTATAGAATGGTAAATTATTCTGCTCTAAACTCAGCAGGACTCCTGCCTTATGTTCATAAATAAAAGCAGATTTTGAACGCTTGCCTTTAGTCCTAAATCCCAAGATAAGGATTGACTGGAATATATTGGAACAGATCTTTAGGTTTGGACTAAAAGTTGTTCTTAGGTCATCGCCATGCCTTTCAAGCATTCAAGAAAACTACTGTAATATGTTATTTTGGTATGGGGCCATGAAAATCTTGCCCAAATTCTGAGTGCATGAGCTGTCAGTGAAGAGCTGTATAGTTGTAAGCAGGAGGCAGTTAAAAGCAATTCAAATTAAACTTGTCCTTCATTTCAAAATGGCAAACTTGTCTTTAAATCAGCTGTTTGAAAAAAAAATGCTTATTGTGCCAAGATAATAACAGATAAGCCAAACCACTCATTTGTTTTTCCAGAGAGAGTTTCATACAGTTTATTAAATGGAGAATCCAGAGTAATAATCAACACATTTTCTAGGATGCTAATGGGGATATGGTAAAATGGTGTATGACAGCCAAGGGACAGAGAGCACTTCTTACTCACTCTCTCCATCCATGAAATCAGTAACTCAGGTCATTTGTCTAAGTCATATACTATTACTTGGGAGTGAATCAATGCAAGGAGATTTAAGCACATCCCAAGGAGCTTTGTTCATTTAATAACAAAAACAAAACAAAAATAACAACTGTTTCATTTGAAAGCCAGAACCAATGGAGATTTAGTTTATTTAAAACATGGTTTGAATCCAGTTCAAATTGGGCAGGAGTTCAGCCAGAAGTTATCATATGATTGGGTTTGGGGAATTTTATTTTTTTGGAAATCTCTGTGAAATGATCTAGTGGCTTCAGTTCAAAGCCCAGTCCCGAAGTGCCTCCGTTCCTCACAAAACCCCCCAACTTGCACCTTTGCTAGGAGTCTCTGATTAGAAGGCAAGAGCTACAACCTCAAGTCTGCTAGGGGTCTGCACTGCACACCTGATACAAGGTGGAGGGAGGGACATGACACCATTACCTTTGCCCTCTTGACTGCATTAAAAGAATAAATACATTGCAGATAATAATAATAATAAAAGAAAATAAGCACGAGCTACTCCATTCAGATTTTTCTCCTCGCCTTGATTTTTTTTTTCTTAATTTTAGCATAAACTAAAGATGACAGTGGCATCTCAGCAAGCACTTCTTGGCAATGTCACACTGTCATGGAAGCTCATAGGAGTAACTAGAATCTACCCTGCAAAGATGAGACAGCTTTCTTTGACTTATTTTAGAATCAGTTAAAGAGTATTTGCCTAAAAGTTTGTTCAAAATTAGCTTTCTACTCAATTGCAGGAGACATGAGACAAAAATATCAACAAAAGAGAAAAAGTAGAAATTACCATGAAAAACACTAGTGTCCTTCCAATATGTAAAGTTATCCAGTTTCAAGAACATCTTCTATCTTTTAAGCAGCTTAGTCATCACTGCAGCCAGTGAAACATGCTGAGCATGTGTCCCATAATGTGTCCCAAGGAACAGAACCTATTCAAAGCACAGGAAAAGCTTTCACAAAGCTCTCGCCCACAATGCAGTTTGGGACTTGTGTGAAACCTTGAACTACACCATTTGCCCACTCCATGTATTTTATTAAAAATCTTACAGACCTCTATAATTAACTACTAAGAATGACATCTTCTGTCCTATTCCAGCTGACCTCATCAAAAAAAAAATATTCCTAAGAGATTATCTGTACAATTCAGCATTTAAAAACACTTCTGAATCAAACTCCAGTGGGCTAGAGAGTAATGCAAAATGCATGAAGTCATTGGATAGTGCCTTTGCCAACCACAGGCATAATTTACCAATAATGCTTCTATTCTCTTTCCCCATCTGTTCATTGAATTGTTTAATCTCTCCTCATATCTTTCCATCTTTCCAAGTGAAATTATGGTCTTAAAAATGATGCTTGTCATTTATAGTTTCAGATGAAAATGAAATTTCAAGTCACACAGTATGTCCTCAAATTTAGATAAGAGGGAAAAGTACAATTAAAAGAGATAGTGATATCACAATATTTTAAATTTATATAGTTAGATCAATGATCAAATGTCAGAGCAGCAGAGAGTGTCTTCTCTCCTAAATAACCTTTGCCAAATCTCTCACAACAAAAAATAAATTTTAAAGAATGCTATTTCCTCTCTGGAGATTCATTTTTCCTTCTCCATCCTTGTACCATATTGAGAACAACAGAAATACTGTAAAGACGTTCATGTTACTTCACGGATGTTTTGTTGAAATGTGCCATGATCTGCTGCAGACCTATTTCTGATTAACAGCAGTTAAGCAAGAGTAGAATCAGGCCCATGAAATGTTGCAAGATTATAAGGATATACAGTTTCCTTGGCATTAATCAGAACTGTTGGATAATGGCTCCCCTCAGAGGTAATATAGGAAGCATGCACCAATCTAGTCGATGCATGCATCCTTGCTATAATATAAGAAGGAATTGTCCAGTCTGATACTGGAGAACTCTGTAATCACCATCCTATAATGAATAAGAAAGTGCCAGTTTAGTTCCTTTCATTTTGGAGAATCACTGTAGCTAATGAATGCAATCTGCTGTAATTAATCATGTAAAGATTCATAGCAATTGAGAAAGGAAAAATTAGTATTAAGGGTTAAACAGAATTTTATAAAATATAACCATTTTTGAGGTGGCCTTAGAAGCCTGGGAAAGAGAAGAAGCTTTTGTGCCTACATTCTAATGCTTCATCTCCACAAAACTAAAGTAAAGGCAAAATAATGAATAAAATTACTTCTACAGAGTAATAATTACTTGAAAACTAGAAATTCTAACAGTTATGCAATGAGATGCTCAGAGTGACTCTATGCCAGGCCCAGCCATGTTTGAGAGAATTTTCTTTCTCTGTAGTGTTCCATCCAATCCTTTAAAGCTTATAAACAAATCTTTTCACCTCAGATCTACCTGTTTGAATGACTCCATTATGGAACACAGAGACAACTTGCTTCCAGGATTATCTCCTGCCATCTTTAGGAGCTATATAAAAATGTTACCGAACTGACTTAAAAAATATGCTAAGTTTTCTGAAAGTTAATCACAGTTTGACTATAAGATCATTGTGGAATTCACTAATTTGAATAGCTTCTGAAGCAAAGTATTAGAAGGAAAGATCATCTAATAAATGGAACTTTTTTGAGATATGGGTCTTCAGATTTTTCAAATCCTTGAAACAGAGAATCTCTGAAGAAAGTAGCAAGTAGCAGATACAAAATAGTTAAAAGCAAGAGTTCATCGCAAGTGTCTAAAAAGTCTAAATAGATGAAATGAGAGCCTCTGAGCTGACCACTTCCAGTCTAAGAAATGACAGAAGTTACAACAGTTCTAAGAACTGCAAAAATATCAGCTTACTCCTCAGCAGCAGTTGAAAAAGTAGTAGTCGCAAAAGCAAATTAAAGTTTAGGAACTATTAGGTAGGGAAGAGAGATCAGAATAAAGCACAGAGTTTTGCCATGGTATATATTCATTCTGCATCTTGAACATGACATGCAGCCCTGAGCCCTCCAGCTCAAAATGATACAATGGAAGTGGAAAACGGTTAGAGAGCGGCATCAACAATGACAGAGGCATCATGGCCTGGAAGGGTTATCCTGCAAGGGTCAGCCAAGCAGCAAGAGTTCTTGTGCCTTGAAAACACCCTTGGGGAGAGAAATATGACAAAGCTTTACAAAATCATAAGAAGCAAATAAAATGTGAGCTGAACTGGTCATTCTCTCTTCTTAAATAATGAATAACAGACCATAAAATGTAGCTAAGGGATAAGCGGGTTCTAAACTAGTAACAGGAGGTACTTCTTCACCCAAAAAGTTGCTAAAGTATGGAAGTACATGCCACAAGATGCTGTGGATGCTAAAAGGTTAAATAAGATGAAGAGGAAACTAGAGAATTTTATGGAATAAGTTCTCTCAGGCCATATCTAGCTTGGTCTATCTTTCTGTATAATGCAGAATGTTAGACATGGAGCAGATGAAAGTGCTTACACTTGGCACTACACTACCACACTCCACAGCTACAACAAAAGCACCAAGGAGCAAGAGGAGCCGTCTGGATGCTACTGAAGGCCATACTCTTTCAAAGGCACGACTTCCTCCAAAGCAGTCTCCCTCTCTGTGGACATGGTGGCAATGCTTGGTAGTGCTCGCCTACTAAACTTGCCTTTGTGCAACCCTCAGATGAAAGCCTGTTGCTGCTACCCGACTGAGCATTATGCCTAACTCTACTCTTTTGAGTGGCCTCCAGAGGCAGTCTATGGCTGCCTCTGGCCAGACTTTTCCTGACTTCTCTGGATATTCTGTGAGGTGCCCGCTCTTTCCAGAAGACAAAGGATGGAGCAATCCAGTAGTACTTCATTTTAACACTAAATGTTCTCACATGGCCACTACCGAATCTAGCCACTACTGGCTTCATAAATAGTGTCTTCATGTACCACATTATAAAAATAGAAATTAGACAGTTTTCCAAGTCAGTTGGCAGTTTTTGTTTTTAATATTTTTATTACTGAAGACGTCATTGTCCAGTCATCTGCTAAAGAGGAGACAGACAATAACTGAGCAGAACTGGAATGAGTTTTGCTGTATCTGCAGCTGAGCATTTCATTACTGTACTCTGATGGGGAATTGATAGGGGATTTTTTTTTTTTTTTTTTTTTTTTTTTTTTTTTTTTTTGTAGGGACAACCAAAGTGTGATGCACAGCAACATCTCATGACGAAAAAAGCTGCTGTTTACCAGAAGACCAACCTTTGCTCACTATGGTCCTATCACAGTTACAGGGACGGACGCAGCAATGTCTCCTTTCCCAGTGACTGAGTTGCCGAGGTGTTTGCAAATTTAGCAAAGGAATGCTGGCTCATCCTCTCTGGATGCCAGTCCAGTGGTCCAATGTGAGGAATTGTCCCACATCTCCTACCATTGCCCCCTTCTTTAGCCTCCCTTCTCCCCCACATTTCTTAGTCCTGTAAACTACTTCGTCTTCCAGAGAAACAATCCAACCATCCTCCCCTTCAAGCAACTGTCAGTCACTGGGTTTTTTCTTACTTAAATCCAATACTACTCCAAACCAAAATGCTAAAATAAGTGGCTTCAGCCAGCTCTCAGCAATTCCAATTGAACAAAAAGGGCAGAACACTCACTTGCACTGAGGTTATACAAGATTTTTTTCCTTTTCTATGAATTAAAAATCTTTAAGAAAAGTTCACTTTTTCACTCTTTTCTTGTGTTTTTGTGGGACCAGCTTGGCAACAATCAAATCAAACAGTACAAATTAGGGTTAATACTAACTCCTTTTAGCAATGGGAGGGTACTCTGAAGATATGTCTTCTGCATAGATAAGCTGAAACAGAAACTTTGAAGTCCCATGACAAATTTTACATTACAAATTTCTGTGTTTTGAAGATCTTTGAGCAAAACTGTTCCTACAAACTTGCCCCTGTACATCTGTGTCCTCTCAGCACAAATATAGTTTAACTGATCTTTAAATAACTGGTAAAACTCACTGAAAAAATGCTAACAAATACCAAATTTATCTCCCACGTAGAATTAAAAAAATGCAAGCATTTTCTATATCAGCTTTAGCAAATCTTAGCCTGAAAACAGAGCAGAATGAAAGAATGCAGAAAACACACCTAGAAGTCGCACATGAATGAGCCCAGACCCACTGCCCATAGAGGTCAGTGGAAAGGCCTCTCGTGAAGGCCTCAAAAATACTATCATTATCTTTACACAGGACAGTTTCAAAACCAACTAAGATGTCTTTTTCTTAATCAATTCCTTAAATATCACAGCACTTCTTCACAGAATGTCCCCATCCTTAAGAACTGACAGAACACCATGACAGTACAAAAACCATAGCTAGGAAAAGCATAAGATGGAAAATCTCTTTAATCAGCCTTCAGTTAAACTGAAACTTATGCATGCCAAGAAAAAATATAGTTGAGGACAATATGAAGTAATATAATACAGCTGTTCATTTTAGAAGACACAAAGAAAAACATTTAATTGTTGCCTTTTTATATACTTACACTTTTTCCCCTCCATACACAACACTTTTTAAGAGATCTAAACTGGAGCTTTTTCAGAGAGCTAAACTGGAAGACTATACAGGAATTCTTGTGCCTTTTTATTGTTTTACCAGATGAGGGTTCAGGCACGTTGTCAGGTCATTTGACCTCCTTAAATACATTGGCAGAATTTTAATATTCATGGCCATGCCAAAGTTGTCCTTGCTTCCTTTTTTTTCCACAGTTATTTAAGTAATAATTGGTATTAGTTACAGAAAGTGCATTTTTAATTATCAGAGAACAGACCTTATTTTTTCCCCAGATCTCTCACATTTCATCTGACAAAACCTATGATTAGAGATATGGAAGCTGAATTGTGACCCTTTTATTTTTAATTTTTTCTATTTAGTAAAAGAAATCAGAGTGATGAAAGAAAAGCTGATCAATACACAATGAAAATATCACATATAAGACAAAAAGTAGAAAAATAGGAAAAAAGAAAAAAGAGCTTTCCAAACAGAAGAGCACAAAGTGCACATGACCTATAATATCCATACATGCCAAGGGAACAGCATATTCAAACCCCAAAGGAAGTACCTTTTATTACAGAAGTCTGTTTCTTGAGAGAAGACAGTAATATAAAATGTGTTTCAGTCAATTAACTATCATTTCATTAATCATTTAAATTTATATGCCTTATCTAATTTTTTTTTATTAAACTTGAGTGCTGTAAGTCAAGCATAAAAGACATTATTGCAGATACAAAATGACTGAAAAGGTTTACACAGGATTTCTTAAAATGAACAAATCCTTCAGGTCAGTACAGATATTTATTAGCTTTCTAATTACATTCACAGACAGCACAAGAAAAAACACACAGATACTAACACAAATACCAGATGTCCTCAAACTAACATCCTCATTTTCAGTATTAATAAACATATTCTATATAACACTATTTGGGATCTGAATTAGGATTGTTTTACAAGGCTCGACTTTGGCAAGCTTTCTGCAAACACACCACCAAAATCATTCCAGGAAGGTACGGGACTGACTAGTTTCTCTTTTCCTTGAGGAACGGCTGCTCTGCACATGATCATTTCCACCACCACAAGTGCAGTGCAAGTAGGTAGAGCAGCCTCGCTGCTTGGGTGGGCAGCCCCATGAAACCCAAAGACCCTCAGCAGTGGGGGTGAGGAGAAGCAGGTGAGCTGCACAGGGGAGAGGAAATCTGAGAAAACACCAACAGACCAGCGACAAGCGCACACGGTTCCAGTGCAAACAGCCCAGGACAACTGGAAAGGGAGCTAAGAGGAGACTGAGCCTCAAGAAGCCTTTCGTTTTTGCTCTGAGGTTTTAGGTTGGCTTTTTCATTTCTGTGCAGTACCTGAACTGCCTAGCAAAGCATATTATGGATCCCTTAACATCTCTTCAAATTAAATTATTTGGAAATATGTACGAAACCTTACCTCTTATAAACCATGCTTCCAGACACTGACAATTTGGATTTTGCCCCCGTACACATTATATATATGCACACGTACAGTGAAAGCAGAAGGACCTCACACCTTGCTGCAGTTCTCAGCTGCGCCAAGGCACTGTAGGGACAGGCCAGGCCTTGGCCAGTTCTCCAGAAGTTGCTTCCAAGGCTAGTACATCTTGCACCCTAAGATTTCTTTCAAATAATTCACCATTTTCTCTCTAATTACTGAAAGAAGGCCTCGAATGTCCTTTCTGCCAAAAGAGGAATTAAATGATGCTATTGGAAAATACACACAGAAACTAACCTTGTTTTCCTAAATATATTGCTACAATTCTGGATGGTTTTTAGTTACAGTTAGCACCTGTCACGCACCGTTAGATAAAGCACTCCTCTGGTCCTCTCCCTTTGGCTCTATCCCATCTATTGTCACTTCTTCTTGGAGAAAGAGCTGAAGACACCAAGGGATAGGAGTATAATGAGAATTTGCATAAATCAAGCCATCAGCATCTCCTGTGAGCCAGGCACATATCAGCGCACAATCAAGTTGCCATTTGGAATTCATGGGGAAATTGAAAACAATTCTAAAACCTAAGCAGGCAATCACAAACTAAAGAAGGATATTAAATTAGATACAAGCTTGCAATATCATACCATGAAGAATGGAAGAGGAACAAACTGAGTTACTCTTAAATGTGTGTTAAATCTGCACAGCAGGTGCTTTTTTAATCTTTTTCTCTCACAGAAGCAGCAACACCAGGATGACGGGTTTACATGACAGGAGAACCTCTCTCTCATCTCCTCCATACTGCAGCCCAGTAACGTCTGCAAGACTTATACCCATTAACAGTTGTAACAGAGGTAGTGGTTAAATGGGAAGCATATATACACATAAAGGGCACGCATGAAGACTGTCAGGGACAGGAAGCCTGAGTAGCTAGAGAAAGCTAGAGTGTTATCTGACAGAAACAATGAGTTCGGTATTCCACAGAAGGAAAACAACTTGAAAACCACTTTTCTTGTGGCACCTGAACCACTTCATCTAATTAATCTCTAAGGTCAATCACTGAGCTCCCTGGAAAAACCTGGAAAATGAGGATCCAGCTGAGGCAGTGAAGATGATGCCTGTAGGTTCACCACAAGAAGTCCCAAGAGAAAATTGTAAGTAATAGTCCAGAAGCTTCCTAAGAAACTAATGCCTCACCAAATGAAAATCAGGACTGTGAAAAGAAAAAATAAATATATAAACATCCTGAAGGATTGCTTCTCTGATGAGCTGCCATTTCCACATCAAACCACCATTTCTCAGTCTGGTCAAAGCTAGAAAAGTCAGTTACCCTAGAAGGGCTAAACACAGAGGGAAATCATGACAAGTTGACAGAAGAAATCAGTGTGCTATGCCACTTCAGAGTTGTAACCATGTAAGTGTCCTCCTTTTGACCTGCAATTCTCCAGCAAACAACCTGAAGGTAGAGCCCCTAGCACAGCCCCCAGTATAACACGTGGCCTTTCTGATATGGCTCAAGGTGTCTAAGTATCATTAAGTGGAAAACAGCCTCTCACTGAATCCAGACATTCCACTATAACAAATGTGCTCTTTATAATTGTGTCTAAAAAAACACATATTGACCAGAATGATGATATAACTGTTCAGGGATGTGCACATTTAAGGTGGCCTTTAAAAATCTGGATCTGATTTGATAAACAAAGAAAATTCTTTGAGAGCTGCAACAAGTGGATAGCTTACAGATGCCAAAACACAAAATAAAAAAATAATAACACCTTTTCTTAATTCATTAAAATTTAAAGCTTATGAAATTAAAAAAAAAAAAAGAGAGAGAGAGAGAAACAAAGAAGAATGACAATCTCTGGTTCTATTAATGTCAAGATTTCTGCTGTGTGTCTGAAAGTTCAGTCTTTCAGGCAGTTATATGTCTCAGTGTCAGAAGTACAGCTGAAATAATGGAAAATAAAATACCTAGAGGTAGAAAAGTACAATGTGTTTTCTAATGGTTACAGGAAAAAAAAATCTGTGAGCTAGGATTCCTGGATTTGATTCCTGATTTTATCAGAGATTGGCACAAGACACCTCCAACTCAGATGTTTCAAGAACTAAAAAGTTAGATGCTTGGCCCTGGCAAGATGACTCAGAGTGCCAGTTAGGGACCTGGCTCCTTAGTCATTCAGCAAAGAGATTTAGCTGGGGTAAGTATATTGCCAGACTCCCAAAATAGTAAATGGAGACTGATGGGCTGCTCCTAAGATGAGTCAGAGAATTAGAGATTTAGTCCTATAATCATACTCTGGATGGGCCTGTCTCTTCCTGCTGTATCCTGAGGGCATAAGGAGAGTCACCAAATTACCTGGCCTCTGCAGACCTAGGGAACCGAGCCTCCACTGACCATGCTGAAGCCCAGCTGGCCAAGGACACTGTCCAGACAGCTTCAGACCTGAATCCTGGCTGAGCCCCAGCTGTCCTGGTCACTCGGGTTGTCTCTGCTGGGCAACACTGACCTGGGAATGGAAGGAGCCAGTGGCTCTCTAAGCTGTGGCATCAAGGGAATAAACGTGACACTGTTCTGGATCTGAGCTACACCTCCATGGTTGATACAAATGGACTTGATTTGAAATATCTGACCCAGAGAGACCCATCCAAGCCTGGATAACTGTAACTATGCAGGCAGCAGTCAAGAGACCAGAAAGAGTAAAAGAAACCAGGAGTAAAGCAAAAGGAAACATAATTCTCCAGCTTTGTTAGTATGCAACTCACCTGCAACAGCGAAGACCTGAGCTTCTGACATGAACATCATTTTAGAAAATTCCTCCCTAACACAGAAGTCTGCAGCTGACGACCCTACCAAACTGTGACTTAGTATAGCTAAACCATCCTAGGACCTGCCCACAGATGTACTATGTTGGGGCTGTCTTTGGTACTCATATTCATATTCCTAACTCACAGCATGACCTCGCATCAAGGAAAATGTAAATATCAGAATTGCTGCATGTCATTTATACATATCATACTGAAATGAAACCTTCCATTTCAGCAGGTCTGAGATGCAGATGCATTTAAGCCATGGATTGAATAATCCGTATTCTTTTTGGTTCAGAGTCATTTTTTCTAGGCAATGATACCTCTTCCTCTCCTCACAGTTTTGTAACCTTCAACCTGGGCATTTCAATTTCTCAATTAGTGCCATAGGAGCTGACTTTAAAAACAAAATCACTACAGTTTTACCCATAGTAACCATGCAGGATATGCCCGTACTGTGCCAAGACTTAAACTGCATTGTTTCATGTGTACACTCACTAGCTGGAAGTAGTTTAGGGATCTCTAAAACCGCACCACCTAGCTTTAAGTGAAAATGTTGTCTACATCCGCATAAGAATTATGTTTTGCCTTGTTGTATTTTCATTTTCAAAGGTTGCACTAAAGAATGTATTGAACACACCATACTTTTAGTGCTCTGAGTGTATTAGAAGGGCTAATCCACATACTCTTTAGAGGGTTTCTAGAAGAGACTCTTTACAAGCATTCAGATATCAAAATCTGAGAATCTTTTCTTTTTCCATTCATGAATTCAGTAATTTTTTTTGTTTCCATCTGCTTAAGTATAATAACTTTACATATCAAATTTTTGATTAGTTAGCACCTCTAATTGCTAATACTTTACATGTGAGTTCTGAAAACACCACTTTCTAAGTAGCAAGTCCTTCTAGATCCAGACAGTGACAAACTGTTAATACCAATAATAGCAGTACTGATGCTAATATGTATATACTATAACTTCTATTTGGTTCAGAAAGCTGTCAAGGTAGCATCTTTCAAAGGCATGTTCACCATTACAATTCAAAAAAAAAAGTCTTGAATCCAATATAAATTGCTGAATTTCAATTAATATTAAATAGAAAAGGAAAAATAATAAAATCAGTTAAAAATAAACAGGAGTGAGTTCCGAGCTACTGAATCTACAAGTGAACTATGGAAAAACTGACGGCCAAACTTAGGTTAAATGACGTAATTTCTTTTCTTTTTCTGGGGGGGAGAAGAGGAAAGGGGGGAACGATTGTGGTTTTGAAATCACAACAGAATGAACTCACTCTCATTCTCTGACCTATTCATTTCTCAATACTTATTTTTACAGCTCATGTTACGAAGTTGTGTAATGATAATTTATAGGTCAGCTTGACAGAAGCAGGCAGACAACACTTAATGTGATCTTCACTGTTCTGGTCCACTAAGTTAATGGCCTCTGTTGCCCCTCCTCTTTCACCCCAGTCTATGTGAACTTTTCTCACAAAGATGTGTGATGAAAAGAAGAGCACGAAGAAAAATATAGAAAAAAGGGGGAAAAAGCAGACACTTGTATAGTTAATTCAACAACTTTCCTAAAGCCTCAAGAGGTAACAGTGAGTGAGGACACTGCATTGCAAATGCAATTCAAGAGGATGCCTGAAAACTGGAGCCCATAACACT
>JAWLRI010000156.1:622669-705023 GCA_034781795.1 Crypturellus tataupa
AAATTCATTTTCTCTGAGCATATGTCTACGATTTGGGTTCTTCATTCCACTCGCTCATCATCCGGCTTCCAAAGCAGTGCAAGGGTGGCTTGCCATCAGCACAGAATTGATAATTCAGCTGTCAACAGCAGTGAAATCCAAGCTGTCCCAGACACAAACACCCACACCAGAGGCAAAATGTGGTTCCTATGTATAGGAAATTCTATTTTCAGCCACTGTGTTACCTAAAAATAAACCTCTGCTCTAATGCAAGTTTCCTTTGGTCCATTTTACTAGTACTATTAAAAGACAAAATCCAGTTTTGATCTGGAAGAACTGTTCCTACTCTAGCAGTGTCAGGTGGCTGGTCTCCAGTATCCTGTGAATATACTTTACATTCTTCTAAAGAACTGGTCATTTTCAAAAGGAGAGTATTTTATATTTTGAAAAATATCCCTCAGCGATTTTTCTGCCAGCTGAAGCATCCAAAGTGTCTGCCCTCAAAAAAGATTCAATGCTTTTGGCAGCATTTATGAGCTAGTCTGTTTTTTCCAATCCAGAAACATTTTCTCTGCCAGACAGTCATCTGAAATAATGTTCTTACACAGAAAATACATGTTCGTTATGTTTTGTATTCAGCATTGTAAAGAGGCCTGCAAGCAAGAAGCTCTGAGGTCCCAAAGACTGACACTGGCCTAGCAGAATGGGCATTACTTTCCTTCCAGGATAGAAGTGAAGGTGAGGAGGGACGGCAAAGGCCATAACAAAGCACAGGGATTTCTAGGACCATGTCTGGGATTTTATTGAGTCCAGATGATAACACAACTGATAGTGACGCAGCAGGGACCAGGTCCTGCCAGGAAGTCAAGCCACAGGCCAGGGTTAGGCTCAGGACTCGTCATCACCAGCAGGTCTATGACAAGGTGACAAGCTCAAGCTGGGAAATCAATTTCTAGGCCAACTTTGGGGGTTAGGACCAGCGTCAAGCACGACCAAAGCCAGGCAGTGCAGAGTCCTGGCAAGGATGGAGCTGGCCATCAAGGGGAATGACAGCTCCGGGCTGGGTTGAAATGCAGGGACAGGGAGGCCTGGAGGTGCCCTCAGAGCCTCCACACAGACTCTCCAGAACACCTGTTTAATTTAACAGGAGACTACCCTTACTGTTCAGATTAGAGATTACAACATTCTTCATCTTTTGAAGATAAATTCCCAAATAGAATAGGATTTTGAAGGATCTGTGCGGAGCTCTCACAAATCATAGTCTGCATTTCTTTAGAAAAGGGAAAAAATTCAAAGGGCTGTCCAGAATTTCATTATATAAAAAGTCTCCAAATACTGCAACAGCACGTGGCGCTTTAAAAGCCCAGTCAGATATCCTCTAAAACCAGAGTATGTCTGATAAATCTGCTCCTCCAGTAGCTCTTCCAGCTGCCTGTTCAGCTGAAGGAGGATATTGTCCTCTTTCCAGAGCAGGAGCAGGAGCAGTAAACCTTCCTTATCTGCTTCTGTGTGGACTTTGAGAGCTTAGCTTAGGCTCGTTGTGCTTGACAGGCTCAGCTCAGATTCTGCATTTTGCACGGGAGAGGTTAAAGAACACACATGGGCTACATAACCCCCGACACCTCCTCTACACTGCCGCTGAGCCCTTCTAGGACAGGCTCAGATTCAGGTCCCAGCAACTTGGGGAGCAATTCGTCCATGACCTAAAACATCACCACATTCAAATTGAAAAAGGATGTCACAATATTATGACAACTCAAATATTCTTCAAAATTAATACTTTTTTTTTTCCTAGTTTCATGATAACTTTGTTTTTTTTTTCTTCCTCCCTCTCTCCTTTGGGCAAAAGAAATGCAGTTTTCTGAGTATACATAAACAAACATGATTGAAATTAAAAGCACATACTTCCCACTGCTGGTCTCCACAAACAGGATTTCTTTTGTTTTGTTTTGTTCATTTTCCCAATGCTTTTTTTTTTTTTGCATTCAAATGAGATTTTAAAAATTTAAAAGCTCATTATTCATACCTTGAATTCTCACAAGAAATTGTCCTCTTTTTTTTTTTTTAAGCCAGTCTTTTCTCAGCCTATCTATTCTCAAGGTTGACTATAAAATATGACATAAACTGTCGAGGTGTACTTCAAGAAAATCAATTAGCTCCATACCCACAGTTATTACAGGTTGGATTTATAATAAATACAAATATTTACTTCTGTGTACAGAAATGTGCACCTTTATGAGGTAGGTGACTGTTTTGCTTTTCTTCTGTGGAAGTAACTAGGAAGCAGGCCACAGCCTATTCTGTACAGAAGAGAAGAAGAGATAATCAACTCCTCCAGCTGCACTTCAAAAAGTTTGTGAGGCAGCAGACTGGAAGCTAGAATTTCTTTTCTACATTAATTACATGTAGTGTCTGCTCATCAATTGTTTCCCTGGTGTTAAATCCGGCACATCCTACAAGTCTCAAGGTATGGGAGTTCAGCTTACAATATCTTTACTATTGCACTAAAGAACCAAACAACTGCATGGTGTTGGCTGAGTGGTCAGGCAAGCGGTCTGGCTGGACAGCAGGTAGGATCATGACCACAGCCACAAAAGACAACACTCTGCAAACAGGACTCTTGTCCAGATTCTCTGCTACAAATTAAGGAGGACATTTGGAGCTTGGTACAAACATACAAATGGAGTTGACCAGGCATGTATCATCTGGAAAGGCAGGAGGCAAAGGGCCTGAAGCAGGACAGCCCTTGTTGCAAGTGCACCAGTTGTATGCGCACAAAGTCACACTGAAGATTTATAGTGCCTTTTTCCAGAGCAAAGTTTGTCAGACTCTGGCAACTTTATAGCCCTTTGCCCTTTAATTCCACTTCCCCATTTTACAGGTCATCCACTGACTGTTACCTTCTCAGTTCCTGCAGATTTCACTTACTCTGCTATTCATCACACTTTTAGCAGCTTTTCTCCAGGGCTTCCTTTGGAACAAAGTTCCTCACTAGAGAGGTTTGACCCATGTCTCCATCTGTGTTTGTGGCCTCAGGTCGCCCTGATGAGGTTCTGAAATGGCCCTTTTCAATTCTTTCTTTGGTGCTGATGACTAGGTCTGAAAGAGTGAGAGCCCCAGACAGCTTCTACTATCTCCTTACTGGTGCCTCCCTTTCTGAAATCCAGCAGAAGGCAACAGAGCAGTTGAAAGGGTCAGTCACATCATACTAAGGCTATTTTTGTTAAATACATTTTTCAGCTAAAAAGCCTGCCCAGCTCTGTTTGTGACAATGACCTGATATTTTTAGCCTCTCAGTTTAATAATTAGAAAAGCAAAGCCCAGCTAAATTCTCCATCTGATTGTTAAACCAGCAATCTGAAAGAGCATTTCCTCCTCTTGTGATAGCTGAATTGAGCTCTGTCATCTGTTTAATTTCTTCTTTGGCTTCAATACTTGGATAATGTTTTGTTTGTGTTTTAAAGTAGGCTTACATGGCAGTTTCTCCAACCACTCATCACTATACTCTTTCTTTCAGTTCTATATGCTCTACTTCTTTACTGTAAAAGAAGACATCAGATTTACTGACTAACCAGAATACTTGACATTGGCAATAAAAATACCTAATAAGACATTTTAAGCAATGAAAGAAGAAGAGAAAATAACCTAGTCTCCAAAAATGAAATGCTAAAAAAGGGCCTGCGGGCCGCCATATCCCTATCTGTATTCTTCTGTATAAAAGTCTTGCCCTTGGATTGCTTTATGACAAAATAATTATGATTCTTAAACACACCACACAGCTGACAGTCTTTAAAAAGCATCCTTTCACCACTGAACTAATGCTTAATACGATGGACATTAGTTGCCAAGTTCTCTAGTACACTGTCATATAAAAGCCCCCACAGATTTAATCAGATTTCAGTTGTGACTAGTCCTTCAGAGACCACTGCTAAGATTTTCTTCAGTCTATGTAACTCAGTTCTGCATGACTTTATTTATAAATATTGTTCAAAATTAGACAATCTGTCTTTTTCCACATGTTAGAACATTTTAGCCGTAATTTTAAACTGTCTCAAATACTTTTTGTAAAATGTTCTGCATCTGTGTGGTTTCTAAATCCCAAATATGCTTGTATGTCTTAACCATATTATAAATGTGCATGGCAGAATCTAATAAATCTGACAGTTACTGCAGAGCTGTACATTAATACTCTGACTCTAAGTCCAAGTAACAGGCAGTTACCAACTTTGAGCTTTACATAGTATGCAACCATCATGACTGCAGGAAATAAAAGAGGGCTGCAGATCAGTAAAATAACTACTGGGCACTGTGAGATCTGGGCACAGACATACGCACACAGCAAAAGGGTGAGGCAAATCCCGGGGGAAGAATCCATGATAATCCTTGCACCATATGCCCATGCTAACAAGCTATATACTGAAGTATGTCACGGGACAGAAAGAACAGGCTATCCTGGACAGGTCATGGCTGACAATGCCCTTTTTGCAGTGAAACAGTTCTGCCGGAACAATTGTCATAATATATTGTTAAAGAATGCCAAACTCAATGAGAACTTTAACAGCACAAACATCTGGTAAGCAAAAAATGCAGCCAAATAGTCATCTTCACTGACAGTCCTTAAATTACATGTAGAAACAACCAAAACAAAAACAAGAAAAAAATCAGAGGAGAAGTCCCTTTGGAAATATTTTAAAATTTAAAGATAAGAAAACATTAACTGAAAAAAAATCAAAACCAGAAGGAAAACTTAAAAAGTTTGGGGGTGTGACTCCAGCATATCACGACCCTGTTCCTGAAAGTTCAGTTTCAAATATCTTATTTAGATACCTAATAAAAGAGATCTCTGACCCAGTCTTTGCCGAACGTTTGACATAGTGGATTCATGCATTATGGGAGATTGCATCCAAGAAGAAAACCCATCTCAGAGGGCAGAACAGGAACATTCCCATTCCCAGGAAATGGTTTTTGTACCCAGAAGAAATTTACCTCACTAGGAAAGCATCACTCCATACAGAAGATCTTTTTTTTTTTTTTTCTGGTCAGTTCAGCAAACCAAACCAATACATTGTAATTCTGCAATCTTGAAATATTTAATTTCAATAAAAGCAAAATATGATGAAATGTGATTATTAGATGTGATTATTTCTGCATACCCATTATGGAATCTCTCATCACAAGCAAAAATAATTTAAAAAATGGTTACTTATTCAATTTGACGGGGCTGAAATCAAGTAATGAAATGCTGGCATTTCCTACTGGAGGCATTCCAACTTGCACAAAGTCTAGAGAATACGTGTATGTTTTTGAAAGGAAATATCTCCTTCAAGCAGGCAAGGGTTATTGAGGCTTTCATTTACGACACAGAGGTACTTAATGGCAACTTCGTTTGTGAAGAGGAATGCAAAATTCTAAGCGAACTGACATAAGTCAAAGAAGACCAAAAGCCAGAAACCTTGTTGTGCAATTACTATTCTGAACTGTTCAAAAATAAAAGGTTATTGGCCATGATTTTGATAGACTTCTTATCTCAGTGCACTTACACAAAAACAAGTTACCCCAGAATAGATAAAGCATGGTAACATTCTCTACCCTTTTTCCCCATGTGACACTGAAGGATAAACATGAGGTAATTTTTGTTATTTCTCTCTCTTTCACTGATGAGTAAAGTCTTTCATATTTACTGTGGAATCAGTCTATGCAAACAAGCAGACAGCTGCCTACTGTTCCAGCCATAAATTTCTCATGTGTCAAAGCTTTCAATAAGCAATAGCCACACAAATAGTATTGTTTTTTGCAGGTGCCACTACCTCAAAGATCATGGCTAATGTGCTTTCACTGACTGCTCAGCGATTCCAAGCTTTTCACAGACAGTTCTTATAAACAAAACCACAATTTTGTTTTTGTTTTGCATTGAGCAGAGCGTGTTTAGGGAAAATACTTGGAGACAAGTGAGAGTGCATCAAGATAGGAAGGAGCTTCTAGGAGGTTTTATTTAACTTGTTTATTAAGACTGGAATTCAGCTCAGCACAAAACTTTCTGTGACTTGCTGGAAAAAGCTTTCGATCAAATGCAGAACATCTGTGCTCCCTTTCAGTTGCACTAAACAACAATATCCATCACAGCATTCTAGAGAAAAGGGCCCATTCAGTAGACCGATGTTTTGGGAGTAGGAGGAACCTACATAATATATCTCAAAATTATGCCACTTTGGCACATCCCAAGCAGGTCAAGGAAAAGCAGTTTGTACTTGTATCTCATTGCTCCCATGGGTTCAGAAAGTTGTTTTGCAGTTGAGGTGATACTGCTCAGCTGCAGGAGTTGAGATGAGCCAGGCTGGGTTTCCTTAAGCCAGGAAGAAGTGTTCACCCCTGCGTGGTACAAAGCACTGCAGAATAAAATAGTCACGGTTAAGGAAGAAGCTGATAAAAGCTTTGGGCTGAGTCCCGACTGCCTGTGACATTATACCCAATAGACCATATCCAGGATTCTTTGAGCTATATGAAATGGAGTAACTCAAAGTATTCCTTCACAAAACACTGTCAGAGAAGCTCTGTCATTACTGGGAAAACAAGAACTCTGATCAGATCCTAGGGGATTAGTGTCATGCACCCTGTACCAATCAGACCCCCTGCCATAGAGTGGTCATGCAGGAGATGGATTTACACTAGAGCAGCTCTAGTGAAGTCAAGCTCTAAATCAGTTCAAAACTGCTTTAAATTAAGTGTTTTGCTTCTAGAAATCTGCTGAAGTATGTGGCAAGGTCAGCACCATTGCATCTGCTTTTTTGCCAAGCTCTATCAGCCTCTGATCAAAATAAACAAGCAAAATTTACATGAAAGGATGCACTTATTCTTTTGATGTTCATCTATACATAGCAAAAAGAGTTTTATAGACTAGACACAAGAACTTTTATGTGCATTTTACAGTCTGCATGTAAGACATGAATAGATAGATTTAATAGTTTAAAAAAATCAGAGCTAGAAACTGGATTTCTTAGACTAATTAGTTGCCTTACATTTGTTTATTAACACCTTAAAATGTCATCTGCTCCATAATTAGAAAATCACAAATGGTTAATGCCCAGGAAAGATATATGTCTGAGCCCAGTCTGAGACACGAAAAGCTCTGCTCAGATACTATTTCATGTGGAGCACCTCCACCCGTCACCAGGAGAAATAAGTCAGAGCTTTTTCTATTCATCTGCATGTGGAAATCTTCACTTGCTCCTCTTTTTCTATTAACTGAATAATTGCTTGAGCCTCATTCTCCTACCTGTATGTGCATGTTTTAAGGGGTGAGCCCTAAGGCTACAGCTGCTACATTTTAGTAAGAAGTTCTTTCAAACAGAGAAAAAGACACCAAAATGACTGTATAATGTTGTATACAAAGATCTTGCAAGTCCTGGACACTTTCCTTAGCTCTGATGGCATAAGAAAGCTCTGATGCTAAGACTTAATGTTCATAAATATCTTCTGTTGCTCTTTTTGGTGTAGTTTGTTATTCTGGCTGTTTTGTGGGGAGCTGCACGGTCTGCTGTTTTATTTTTGTCTATTTAAAAATTTCTAAGAGTATCTCAAACAATACTATATGAGATTTATACATTAATTTACATGAATGAGTAATTCTTCCCCCAAAAAAAGAGTTACAAGAAAATTAACGGACAGGGAAACAATAAAAAAATGGCAAAGAGAAAGATAAAAAAACTCCAGGAGAAAAACTGGGATGTCTTATGAAACAAGGACGCAGTCTGATTATCTGTATTTCAAGCAAAATTGCTATTGCAGGTCCTTCAGGATAGCTACTAATGATATAAGAGCTATTCACTGACTTGAAACATTAAATTAGAAATAAGATTAATTCTTGAAGATAGAAATAAGATTGCTTCATGAAGCAATGAGGGAAGTACCTAACTGATTACGTAAGGTTCGAGTGGATTTGCCATTGCTGCAAATGTTTATCTGCTTGTTTCTAAAACATATGCAGCAACTCAAGTGAGGATTAGCTAGGGTAGTTCTTTTGTTTATTTGATCACTGGAAACTCAGAGCCATAGCAGTCCCTCTCGCCTTGCAATTTCTTCATCTGCTAGACGTAGCAAAGGCGGAAGTTCATCACATTCAGTAAATTCACAAAAAAAAAAATGTTTCAGAAATGAATTGCAGTCTTTAACTTCGTAAGGTCTCCACATATTTGATAACATGACTACATCAGGCTCTTAATAAAGTAGCAATTATTTGTAAAAGGACAAATACAAGGATTATTGTGGAAATGCCATTTGCTGATACAGAAGCATTAGTAATTCGCATAGTACTGGGCCAGATACTGCCATTCAGACATAAGTCAACATGAGAGAGATGTTAGATACAGTTTCCTACCACAACTTCTAAATGTTACTGTGCACAAAGGAATATACATTTTTATAGATTTCCTGTATTTCCATGTATTTCCTCTTAAACTAACTGCTGGGCTACCCATGTCCTTTGGGGACCAATCTCAAGGTCAGAGTTGATGCCATCCCACCTCTTCAAGCTGCCTTCTGCACTGGGCACTGCACTGACACTGAGGAACTGCAGTTTCAGTTAGTCTTTGAAAGAAGGGGCTCAAAAGAGCCAGAAAACCTACATTTTTTCCTTTCTCAAGCCAGGCAAAGGTTGGATCATTCTGTCATTAGAGGTAGCTGCATAGCTTGCTCCCAAGTCAAGTGTCTGTGTTGTTTTTTATCTTATGTTAATTCTTCCTCTCTCCTTCTTCGACCTCCCATATTCTAACGCAAATGCACAAGGCCCATATCTGCATTACAACACGATGATTGTGAGGGTGACAGAGCCCTGGAACAGGCTGCCCAGAGAGGCTGTGGAGTCTCCTTCTCTGCAGATCTTCCAAACCTGCCTGGATGCCACCCTGTGCCACGTGCTCTAGGTGACCCTGCTGGAGCAGGGGGTTGGACTAGATGATCTCCAGAGGTCCCTTCCAACCTCAGCCATTCTGTGATGATCACCCTACAAGCCCATTTAACTTTTCAGTAACAGGACTATTGAAAGCAATGCAACAAGGGGAAATAAGGACACACCATTAAAAGCAGGATTCCTATAAAACTCTGTCTTTCTCAGCTAGGTGTGATATTGTTTATGAAGTAGCAGGAGGATATTCATTTTCTGGCATCTAACCCTCTGTCTGCCCTGGGAAATTTAATCTAACTAACAGTAGGCAAAAATATTATACTTTGACCAGACTTCACATACCATGAAGAGAAAAAGGTTTGAGACATATCTATTTTTGACCAAAAACTTTCTAAAAGTGAATTACTTTTGTGTTCCCACTCAGTAAAGAAAATAAAAAATATTACATTTTGTGGTGAGCCACACAAAAATAAAATTCCCTTGGACTTTGATTGGAAAAAAAAAAAAGAAAAACAGCAATAATACTCCCAGTAGCCGATTCAAAACATAATAAATCTCTTTTTCTCTTTTATTTTTCCTTTTTATTTTTGGGCAACAAGGAGTGTCAAATTCTAACCTTTTGCCTGAAGAAGTTCAAAACTCTTTAATGCCTTTCTCCCAAGTAAGGACATACAAGGAGCAAGCATTAGCTAATGGGATAAGGCCCGCTTAGCTTTACATTGTGTTGTCTCTCTCAGTTCAGAAATACACTACAAAAATACTATAAGATCTGCAGATTCTCCTTCCAGTTCGTCAGCAGGTTTATGTATGCAAGTAAGACGGAGAATGTAAGATACATTTCAGCTCATTCAGTGTCTTATAGCTACTTCAGCCTTAACGTTATGCATAAGGTGTTGGCTTGCGCTCTTACCGCAGAAGCTACTTCCAAAATTGTGCTGCTTGTTTAAGAATAGATGAGTGACTTCTCTTTATTTTATTAATCGGTCCTATTAGGTATTTTTTATATAAGACACATCATCATGGCTCTTTTGTCCCATCTGCAAGACAGGAAGTGAGTACCTTATTTCTCTTTGAGTGCCTTCACAGTATTGCCCTGGCAGGGATCAGTGCGTGGGAAACAGCGTGGTCTAATAGACTTAGCAAAGAACTAAAGACAAGAACTAGTACACTGAATGAATAAATGAACATTCAGCCTTGGGCAACACGGACAACGTTTTGTGATCTTTCAGCTACATTGTATGGAGCTGTATCTAATAGTATTACTATTAAGATCATTTTCTAGGCCTCATTTCATGTTCTCTAATTATTAGATTATTAGATTTTATTGCAAGGCCACCTGTTAACTTGTATCATCTAATTATCTTTTAGATTAAAGCTTAGTAAGCATTCTTGCCTGACAGGATGCAGATGTAGAGTGATAATTTGAAAGCCTATGCTACAATGGAGCTTCTTTGGCAATAGACTCTATAATTGTCACACACCACAAAAAGGTCAAAGATTATGCAGCTTTTTTGCTAGTTCCTGCATCAAGTTTTTCTAACTGTCATCAAGGGATTGGTTTTCAAAACTAGGTGTTACACCATGATGCAGCATTTATTTTAGCAATGTGAAAGACATAGCATCTGTTTTTTTGATGTGGTATGTTACCTTACTTGTTCTACAAATATGTGTGTACAAAAAAAAACCTTAAGCATGTGCTTTAGGTCTTAAGTGGGGTTATATTATTAGGCAGCAGAAAGCTACAACAAAAAGGAAATCCTTAACAGGAAAATAAAGGTTGTGTTCTTCCTGTGTTCAGTTATAGCAATTCTGCAAACAAAGTGACTGAAACATTAAATCTAACTTTGCAAAAGTGCTTATACTTACATAAACATACATATACCTAAACAGTATACAGAAAACAAATAAAAAGTTATAGTTTCTTGCCTGCAGATAACAGATGATTTTGAAGAGCAGGATGTAAAATGAAGAGCGTTGCATGTCTCACATCACCCAAGAAATTTCAAAACATTTGACCGTACAAGTCTTCCAATTAAAAAAGTACAAACATAAATTCATTCATACGCAGATGCTCCTCCTTCCGCAAGTTCAGTTTCTTCTTGTGATAAAAAATATCTTGGGACATCTAGATTTCAAGTAACGAGAAATCTACTTGTAACAGCACTAATATGGTATAACTTTTCCAAAACTGCTTCAGCAAAACAATTGCTTCTACTTAATGCTAACTGATCTTCAAATGCCTTCCTAAGAAAAAAGAAACACTGGCATATTATACACTTACCAAAAGACTAGCTAATCCTTAGAGAGGTTACTGGAGATCAGATTTAGCACACCAACAATATATTTCCTGGCAATACCAACAATTTTTGCTCATTTCCAACAAAGTCAGAAGAATGGTTGAGATTTTACAGTAGTTGGGAAATCAAGAACAACATGTTCTATTCAACTGATGCTATAGAACAGTTCAATGCATCACCAAAAGGGCAGAGAAAAAAACCATCATGATGACAAAAATGTAATATCACATCTAGAAAAAAATCTGAATTACTTATCCAGATATTTGAACAATATTTTGCTGATTATGATCAAAACACAAAATGTAGGGAATGCATCACTTCATTAGGAACACATATAGGCCTTCTGTTTTCTTTACCAGCTGCATAACCAGTCTTACTGGCAGCTGTTGACTAACATCTAGGCATATATATTCTCCGTCCATAAACAGACTGCTCAAACTTCCAAACGAGGCTTTGGATGCCACAGGTATGATAAAGATAACATCATACATCCTTTACTATTCATTATTATTTAATCAAGATCAATCAAACCACAGGATTTCATTTTTAAAATTAGAAATAGATATCCTTGTAACAAAAAACCTCAAAAGTTCAAAAAAATGACAATTTTAAAAAAAATCTATTTTTTTTTCTTCTGATCCAAACCAGATTCCCTCCATCCTTTACCCCCATTCCCAAGCAAGCTTCCTACTTTTGAGACACAAACCGTAAAATGTAGCCTTTAGTTACGTGTATGAGAGGGTTTCACATTCCCTTGTAGGGTCAGACAAATAGTTACAGTCAGATCTAGCAGAGTGGAACTGTTTCATGCCACAGAAATCCAGAGTGGATCCAACCAATGTGCCTTTTACATGGGACTTGAGTCAATCTGCATCAGAATAGCTGGCACAGTCTCAGTAACTATTGAAAAACATCATTTACTGAAATGCTACTGAAGATTAGGACAGATGAAGCTCAGTTTGGCTCAGCTGCAGAGACCAAGATGCATTACAGTAGGAGTCATATCTGCAACTCCTGCCAGATCATTCACTGCTTAATACAAAGCTCTCCTTCTCTGCCTGACTGCATGGAAAGTGGGAAAGACGGATGGTTTTCTGCCTGACTCTGTCTGGGGACCATTTTATATTCTAGTGCATTAAACTGTAGATGTAGATTTACACATGTCAGATTTTCTCAGGGGTCTAGAGGATTGAAGCTGACCTCCCACTCACTGTGAACTGCAGTAAATGCTTGCCAGCCACAGCCTGACTCACCACTGAGTCCGATCTGGGTTGAGGCTGAGAAAACAAAGTTCAGAAAGGATGGACTTCTAGGTTATCTTACAGTTCACGCAAGGAGAATGCTTGTGCCTGACTTGGTTTGGAAGGAATGCATTTTTTGGTAAGGCTGTCTGTCATCACCATTTTACTTCAGCATATACCTACTAGTTAATCCAGTGCTGTTACTGACCGCAAAACTGCTGCTCCCTTTAGCTATATTTCTGCATTCTTTATCAGCAAATGGCCTCAGGTTGCCTACTGTAATTCAAGAATTTGGCCAAGCTCTTTTAAATCATACAGGTAACTGACAGCTATTCACAGGATCACTACACCCTGCAGAGCTTGAACAACACCTATGGGCCCCTGGCAGGGACCTCCGAGCATAAGTTTGGAGTGCAGATACAGTCTGCAAACCCTTGTGAGCAGGCTTACCAGACACACTTAGCTTCCCAGACATGTTCTTTTGCAACTTTGCACAAGACACTGAAACAAGAGAGAGAACACTCACTGCAACTGATGACCACAGCCATGTGCTTTAATCTGCAACAGTTTTCCCACCATTCCAGAGATATATTTAGGCTAAAATCAGAGCTAAGATGTCTAGGATTCCTGTGCCCATTAGTTGTCCTCTTAGTCAGTTTTTCTGTTCCCGGTTTTGTGCTTGCTTTTGCTTTCTGCAAATCTGTAGTCAAACTGTTCTCTTCCTCCTGCCATTATGACCGATCTTCTCCTACTCCTACTCCCAAGCTATTCTATGAGCTTTTAAAGGCTTTAAAGATCCTAAGGTTTTAAAGACCAGAATCAACACATTGGTCCTTTGTTCTGTTGTTTGAGAATTTCCTCACACACAGAAATTGGTGGGGTATCTTCAGTGATCACATTGTCCCAGTATGCTTCTGCCACAACCAACTACCATCTATAAAACTACCATCTGCTTTCACTTTCACTGAAGATAGTGGCACAATAACAATATCATGATAGATAGATTCTTGAACTACAATACATTGTAGTTCCCCTAAATCATCTTATTCTTAAGCTAGATAATGTTAAAAAAAGACCTATAAGCAATTGCTGTCACACTCATATTAGCCAGCAGCTTCCCTTTTGCCTTCCCTTTCTGTGAGCCTACCTGAGGAGACGATGAAAAGGCATATTTGCTTCCTTTTAGTGAAGGCTGTTGTGAAGAGGAGATAGCTATGTGCATTTCATGTTTACTTCATTTCCATTTGGTTTTACTGAGATGAGAGAGAGAATGCTGATAACATAGCTAAAAATAGCCAAAGACCGATGTCAGAGGGGAAATGAACATTAGGTAGTTTTTCTGGAAATAGTTTTTGATTTGACAGCAGGAGAAATTAAAAGTAACACATTTTCAGTTGGCAAGTCCTTGGTGAGGAGTCGGGAAATGCCCTCCTTAGTCAGTTATCATCATTTCTAAATGATGAGTGTAACAATAGCAGCCCTACAATTCTGCCTGGAAGAACTGCAGTTACTTCATGTGCCAGCTGAAAGCTAATGAATCAAGTCAAGTCAGGATTTATAAATCATATTTGAAAACATTTCTGATCATGGATATGGAAAAGGAAGGTCACACCATGACACAGTACAATTATATACTTTAAGTGCACTGAGTATTGCCACATGCCTTCTCTCTGAGCCCAATTCTTAGAGAATTAGAATAAAATCCTTTTCTGTGTCAGATAATGAGGATCAGCAAGAACTGAAGTAGCTATATCACTGCTGGGAAATGGTTTGCAGGATAAGTCAGTCCTGCACATGAAGTATATGTCAGGCATTTGAGAACAAGATTCTAATTAGTCCCAGTGTGGGTAGGCTTGATCCCAAGGAAGTTGGAGCTCAGTGCAGACATCCCTCCCTCCTCCTGGCAAAAGAATGAGATAAAGTTGCAGGTGAGCTCTTATGTGAGCTAGAAGAGAGAATTAAAGAGAAATGTTGGAAATCTGCCCAATTTAGAGAAGTGACTGTATGCACCTTCCTTCTTAATGAAAATACATGGCAGACCTACCTGGTGCTTTTAATTTTATTTATAATGAATTCATAATGGCTAGAGACATTAGAGAATAAATACGTAAAAGGAAGTCATTTCCAGGCAGGAAATGAATGCTGATATCCACATGAAAAGTTTTTAAACTCTTTGTCTTTATCCAAGCAGGTGCTTCAAAAATTTTGGACTAAAATAATAAAAGAGTCAGCAACATAGAACTCATGAATAAAATGATGACAGGAAAACCAGTCTGCATGACCAATAGGGCAGAACAAATAATTGGTTCCTGAATGTATTTCTGCTTGAAGCATCCAGAAAGATTTTATAAAAAGACAGGTTTAAAAGATTGTACAAATTATTAACATATTTTCTAAGCACAAAAGGAACTGTCAAGGAATTGTTCATGATATTTCCAGTTATGCATTCCTAAGATACAAATAGAAATTCTTCTGAATATCACTCAGTTCATTACGAACACTTCCAGTTGAAAGCAGAGTTAGTTTTGGCCTTTTAAGGATAGTTAAGAGATTCACCTGCTTTAATCTGTTTTATGCAACAAAAGCACATTGTCCTTTTTTTTCCCTGTGGCGTTTACCAATCCATTTTTACAGGTACAGTTTGAATGACAACTGAAGTCAAGCACGTGTCAGCACATTTCTGGATTTGCCTTTCTGGAATTTCTGTTTTGTGAAGTACCCTCATAATCTCAAGATACAGTAGCAAGCTTATTTCTATTTATAGTGAAAAAGGACTTGTCTAAAGCAGTATTTCTGAGCGCATCTGGAAAGGTAATCAAGTTATTTTTTTCAGCAGGAGACCGGGCCTTTATACATTTTTGTCAGCTGTGCATTTACAGCATTTACAGAATGGTTGAGGTAGGAAGCAACCTCTAGAGATCATCTAGTCCAACCCCCCTGCTCCAGCAGGGACACCTAGAGCACGTGGCACAGGGTGGCATCCAGGCGGGTTTGGAAGATCTGCAGAGAAAGAGACTCCTCAAGGAACCTGTTCCAGTGCTCTGTCACCCTCACAGTAAAGAAGTTAAACTTCCTGTGTTTTAATTTATACCCATTACCCCACCGAGAAGAGTTTGGCCCATTCAAACAAGTTTTCTGAAGGTATTGCTCAAATCCATGCTGTGGCATTTATTGATGCGTGTGACAAACTCTTAATGACGGCTATGAAAATATAATTTGTCATTTTTTGTTGAAGACAGACGTACAACTAAGACCACCAAAGTCAAGACTTTGGGAATATTCAGGGTTTTTTTGTACACAGATTACTGCATTAAAGGACTTCTACAACAATGACCAATAGCTTTCTTCCTAGGAAAAACAAACATTACACAATAGAGGAAGGATTACACTTAGAGGAAGGATTTTATGCTCAAATAATAGTAAAAAAGTGTACACTACTTGATTTAAGGTGTATTGAGGATAGTACTGGATGCATTAGTCATGAGATTTACTCTCACCAGTCCGCAAAGTATGACAGGAGACAGCAAAGCCTGGAGGATACTCTAAGTAACCCAGCAAGCACTGAATGTTGCTCTTTGTCCTCTGCTGCTGTTCCAACATCTGGCAAACCTCAGGCAAAACTGCTCCGCTGCACAAACTAATCCCTTCCATTGCCTCTTCAGTTGCTCCATGTTTGTGGAAGACCATAACACCTTCTCACACTGCTTTCTTAGCCTTTCACTCAGCAGGCACTGCTACTTTCACTGTTTACAGGTCTCAGTCATTTAGACATAATGGACCAGACTCTGGATCCCACCAGCAGCATAAGGATTTTTTTTTTAAACAGAATGAATTGAGGCAAATTAGAAAGTGCAAAATTTGGGTAAATTGCTATGCAAGGAAGGATATACTAGGGTGCAAATCTTGTGGCTAAAAACACAAACCCGTGACCATTCTTATTTTCTATGTGCCTTTTTAAATCAGTTCATGGCACAACAATCCCTTTGCATTTCTCTTTCTGTACCAGACTTTAGCACACAGATGCCAGATCCTGTGGAAAAAACAGCTGTTGGGCATATGTTCTGTTCTGGAATGACCTTGAGGCAGATTAGGATAGAATTTGGGGACTCTGTGTCAGTTTTGAACAGATAAATGTCCTTCTGCCTAAAAAGTCTCACAGCAGAGCTGCGGCCAACCTGTTCATACATGCATCCCCCCAGCAGTGTGGATATAATTCATTTGGACTGATTGGCCTACAGCAAGAATTTTATCCTCCACATGTTCTAGAAAGACGCGTTCACAGGAAACAGGGACGCTCAGTCTACCAAAATTCAAGCTACAGTGATTTTCAGAAAGAAAACGGACTGTACAAGAAGCTTTCACAGGTGAGGAGTCCATAGGTGGCAGAAGACAGGGAAGAGTGGAGTCATAGTGCCCAGCAATAGGAGAGGAAATTGAGGCAGCCAGCAGCATTAATTTCCATAGTGCTGATTTTGGGACTGCAGTGAATCACCCGAGCATAAATAATTCTCAGAAAAGCTACAGTTTTAGGCCCCCAAAACTCTGTTTTTTTCCAGTAGAGAAAAAAATAATTTTCTCTACTACCAAACGTCATAGGTATGTTATAAGGTTACAATAGCAAAATATTTGAGACACTTTCAATAAAAAGGAGTGAGGAAGGTCTAAGCTTGGTCAGCCAGTGTTTATGGGGCTATATTGTTTTAAACAATTTCTGGAAAGGGTGTTTTAGCCAACTTTTCCAATATGTCTAATGCTCACTGTAAAAGAGGCTTTCATGTATTAATTCAAAGCATTCTGAATCCTAGACACAACACAACACTCAGCAGCTCATAAATTTGTCAGTGGATGAATTTAGCCTAAGAAAAATAAGCTGCATGAATTATAGGTGTGGCAGGGAGCACCACCTATATTCTTAAAGTTGCTCTGACCCTGTCCAGTTGGTTGCAATTTGTTACAATTTTGCCAATTTTCGGCTTTTTGAACTGATTTTTTCCATGCAGTTATCTTCAGCAGGTTGAGCTATTTGGGAAATTTTCAGTCAAAACAGCTCAGCAATTTCTGAGGGTAGGCATGGAAAAAAAAAGAAGGCAGGGGGAGGATGTTGTTACGTCCACAGTGATGAATTTCTTTGCCCTTTAGGATGCTGAAGTATCCCCATGCTTTTGTGCACACAGTCCTGTTGCTGTCTCTGCAAAATGCATTGTAACTTGCCCAAATAACAAACATTCGAGAATTCTCAGCCTCTATATGGTTAATAGAGGTCTACTGATTTGCAAACATTTCTTGATGACCATACACTAGTCCCGGGCTGAGCAAGCCTGGCCCTTTGTGGCTCCCAGCTGCTTTCTGAGGGAAGCAAGGCAGCTCTAAGCCCTGCTGTTGGGTCCATCTCCTCATCCCGAGGCAGCAGGGCAGGCTGGGGGCACTGGGGACAGCCCCAGCACTGGGCACCTCCAGCCATGGTGAGGCTGGACCTGACACCGCCGCAGCACCGCAGGGCAATGACTGCTGATGGCCGGGAGCTGGGCTGCAGTGGGGAACAGCTCATGGGGGAGATAAGAATCAGAATGGTAAAAGCAAATGGAAACTGAGAAGGGTGAAGGCAGAGGGAATGGGACAGCAAGCAGGAGAAAGAGAAGACGAAGGTGGGATACAGCCTGGTAGAGAAGTTAGGACATAGGAGGAAGAAGCGTTTGGACCTACTAATTCACTTTCTAAAACATGGAAAGTGAATCAAAATTGGTGTAACTACTTTTCAGCTCTCATAAATATTTCAGCTTTCACATAGCTGTGAAATTCATACCTAGAAAACCTACTGATAAATACAATGGTAGCCTGCTAATTTAATGAGATATTTCTTGTTAATTTGGGTGATAGAGGTATACATGATGTATTTAAAAGAGCTATCCTGACACTAATGAATAGAACAGTCAATAAGACACTGATAGGATATCAAAAAGAGGTTTCTGGATGCTCCAATACTTACTTCAAAAATAAATGTCAAAAAAAATGCACAAAACATTGACAATTTTTTATGTTGCAAAATCAATCATGTAAAAGTTAGGAGTGAACTGGCAGAGTGCCATGAGAATGTGTTCTAATCCCATTTGTGCCAAAATTTAACTAAAAACTAGTTGATGGTGGGACAGCTGGCTAAGAGATGACCGTTGGGGTGGTTTAGGATTCCTTCCAAACCGCCTGCGCATCCTTACTTGAATAAGCCCACCTTGGGATTCAGACTGGGTTTTGTGTCACTAAGAGACTGTATCAGTGTGCACATTTTCCAGATTACAAATGGCAATTTCTAAATGCCATTCTGGCAGAGTCGCAGCCAGAAGCTTCATATTGATCCCTGAGGTATGGCAATCATGGAAACAGCTGGCAATTTGGCTCTGAAACTGCACAAGAGGAAGGAAGGAAAACCACAGAAAAATCCTGAGGTTACTGTATATGATTGAGAGGCAGTAGCGGCAATGAACGTAATGAAAAAAACAGCCAAATATTGGAACCAAAGATATAATAGGTTCTTCAGAAACTGTTAGATAATAAAAAGGCAGCTGAATTGGAGACTAGATGTTTTGAGAACTTAAAATGTGATCAACATTAATTTTTAAATTGGTCTGTTTTGCTATTATTATCATACTTGTGTCCACCTGTCATCCATAGAGATTTAAAAGTGTTTTGAAGCAAAGTAATTCACTTTCACATCAAATACAGCCATTCTGGTGCAAAAGAAAATCCTCCAAGTATGCTCCCCACAACAGAGAAATTATTTAATTTCAGAGAAGGAAGCAAAGAATAATTTTATCCAATTGAAAATATTTACGTAATTTTGGTAGACTAGATGTAATGACCAGAATTGGAATTTATAGGGCAAATAAGGATTGAACACTCTGCTATGACCAAACATTCCTTGCATTCCTTTAAAGCCACAAGGGACAGGCTGAGTTTTTTTTATCTCCTCTGTTTGACTGGTCAATGGTTGCAAGGGAACTTGTTCCTTCCATGTCAGACTAGAAGAACTTCAAAGTCTATCTACTTTTTTCAGCTATAAAAAATAGCTATTCTTTGTTTCTCACCTTATTTGTCAGCCTTTTTTCCTTCACAATGCCTAGGTCTTCAGAGATCTCCTCTCCATCACTGTCAGTGGCCACTCTGCCTAGTTTCTCTCACCCTTTCAGATTCATCATGTGTTTCCTGCTATTCATCTGCTCTATTTGCAACTCAAGTTTTTTTTTGCAGCTTGAGTTAGGTCTTCAGTTCTAGAGAACAGAGTCTGACTTAACGTATTAGTATTAATTTATGTGACTTCGTTCACACCTGCAAAAATGGAAGAATGCTTCATGATTATGGGGCATGTAGTCAGACCAAAAATATTCCACAGTTTTTCACTTGCTGTTAAGTTTAAGAAAAGTGGCCAGAGTATTACAAGGCCACACTTAGGCCAGAGTATTACAACTTCTAATAATATTATGTAATCCCATTTTTTTGCAATTGAAAATTATAAAGGTTCTAGAATTTACACAGTGAGATGGAATCTGTAAGTTATATGGATTATGTGGCCAGGAAAACCTATGCCCACCAGCCAGTATGGTTAGATGGGCTGAGAGATGTCTTCTCCCATTATTGCAAAGCATGATACTCTTTTCTCTGCTGCATTTCCTGATAGTTAAATGATGATTTTATATTACCAACTGTCATCCTCTTCTCATGGTCTGGGATTTTGGGTCTACACTATTCAAAGTAGCTTAGCAGTCACACTGGTTCACAAATGAAAATGTTGCTTTCCCTCTAGCTTGGTAAGACCCAAAGTGGTTATGCCATTATCAATGAGCTTTGAATGACAGCTTAAGATTTTAGTCCTCATTTAGTCAGTGAGAAGAACAAGCCCCACGGTCAAATATGGAGATTAACAGAAAAAATCCCACAACATCCAGCATTTTCCTGACGTCATTTTTTGTATCTTAAATTTCAGGAGTGGCCCTTCTTTACCTTGGTGTTGGCTCTCAATTATTGGTCATATTCACTTTGAATCACAGAGCAAATTGTTCAAAAATTTTGATCAGGCTGCTACCAGTTTCCCTTCTGCTTCTGCAGCTGAATGACTCAAATTTAAACTCAGGGAAACTGATGGGAACACGGCAACCTTTTAAAGGATGTTAGAACTAGAGAAATCCTAAGGTTCAGAGATTCTGATAATTATCACATAATTTTGTTACACTAACTGAACCAAATCAGTAGGCAAAATTAGATTTTCAAATAAGAAACAGAATATTAGCCTTGAGAGCTCAACATATCAAGGTGTAAATGCAGTGAAGAGATATGTTAGATTTTTATATTCTGAATGTCCCATTGAGTACAAATGTACTGAAACAGTTATGCAAACCAGGTGAGAAGCTCACATTTTAGTATCTGTTAATAAAATTCTCCCACAGTGCCTTTTTCATAAACAGAACATGGAAACTATATATATGCATGCACACATGTAAGCATTCATGCCTGTGAATTGGTCACAAAAATAGGATATACCCTCATATATATACAAACGTGTGAATTATATATAAATTACAGGCATTCATTATATTTTTGGTTGGATGCTTTTACACATGTGATAGCAAAAACATTCCTCCAGGCCGAACTGCTAGGTTAGTAGGCACCGTGTCAAGACCAAACAAAGAGCCAGTTTAGTAGCTCTGCTCTGCAAGCTGCAGGGCCCCAAAGCTCCCCCATTCTCCTCCACAGGTGAATTTTGTGAATCTGCCCTCCCTCTGTGCTCTGTGGCTCCTTATTAGCTACAGCCTGGAGGGCTCTGAACTCCTCAATGACTGCCATGTCACCCTGGGAGATGACGGAAAGCTGGCAGCAAGGTGCCTGCCTGGTGGCTCCGCAGGAGGAACATACTGCTGTGCTACAGAGCCGGTGCTGCCACACAGCTGCTATAGTGTAGGGCTTTATTTTTTTTCTTTCCAAACCCTATGCGTTTTATAACACTAGCATTAAAAATATGTCTGAAAAGGCCAGATTTGAAAAATGCTTCCCTCGTGCCTGTTAACTATTTGAATGATGGAGCAATCGGTTTGAGAGAGATTTAAACATTTAGTCTTCTCTCTTTCCAGATTCATTTAAAAAAAAAACCCTCTCTTTTGTTATAATTTTAGAAACCTTTTTAGACACTTTCAGCCATCAAAACATTCAAGAATAGATCTGAGCAGTAACTGGAAGCTGGAGGGGTATCTGAAGAGCTCTCATGTAGGTCTTGAAGCACAGTCTGTCACTAGGATTTGTACAAGTAGCAAGGTCCTTTGGGATATTTGTGCTCCTAGGGAGAGTATTTTGGGAATAATATGATTCTGTCTGATGTTTCACAGACTAATTGCACTGTCACTGTATATCCTAAAAGACAGTTCAGAGATGGGACTTTCCCTTTGCATTTAATTGTGTAGCTCTTATTAACAGAGTTATTGTTAATTTTTCAGATTTGCTTCCTAAATTATTAATAGTAAGAAAAGGCAATTTTATTTTTCCATGGATTCCCTCCTTGCTAGGCATCAAACATTAATCACCTGTTTTCCCATGGAGGCCTCCTGATGGTCTCTCTCCTCCCTGACTCTCATTTATCACAGACTCTCCGTTCCTACCTCAGCCGAGCCTCAGATGCCATCTTCCACTGGGCAGCTGTTCAAACTCTTAAGCAAACAATTCCATGTTTTATCCTCTTAAACTTTAGAGGAACACCCTAAAACATCCATAAAGGTTCAAACTCTCTTTAACACTCCTTAAAACTGTCCTTTAAAAAGACAGGGGCCAAGCTGCTGGACATGACCGCTGCTTTTGCCATGTTGCCATTCTGCACATGGACTCAGCACATTTTTCTGCGCTGCCTGCATCCACTCGTCATTGCCGATCTTGCTCGAGTGTCAACTCTTCATCTCGCACTGGGGCCCTGCAGAGCAGGAACTGAACGTGGGAGGCAGCGGCTTCCTTGCTGCAGTGCATCCATAAGTGTCACGCACCACATGTGGTTACTCACTGGTCGCTTCCTACACAATACCTTAATAGACCACCTATTTACTTCCAAGATTTAATTGATCAGAGTTTAAGATACTCAAAATTGAAAAGTAATCACCACATCTGTCAGTCTACCCTGCTCATCTAGCAGTAACATATTAGAAACGGACTGTCAGTTTTTATATCAGGTTTGAACTATGTCCTTTCTCCAAAGCCTGTTAGTTGTAGATGTTGTTGAGTATTTATCTTTTTTAGGCAAAAGTGACTAACAGAAAAGAGACTGTTCAGGAGTTGCTGTTTTTTTCAATACGGCCACTTCCTTGCCCAAGGCACAAAGTAGCCCTGTTTGCCGGAGGGCATTTCTGGTGGACCAAGTGATTGCTCTAACAGACTTGATTTTTGGCAGTAAGTACATACGCTTCCTAAGGCCTGTTCTCCTTCCAAATACAAATCATACACATAAATATGTATGTATTTTAAATATAATTTCTATATGCAGCCTAAGCTCTAGGGATGTTTATTTTAAACATCTAAATAAAATGTATTTTTAAGCTTAAATAGATTGCTTTAAAATCAGAGCTCCACAGTGTTGTCAAAGTATTTTAATTTGCAGTTCAAAATCTCATCTCTAAACCATCATATTCCCTAATTCAGATTCTTCCTTTAATTACTTTTGCAATGACCACGCGGTATGAACCCAAATATGGATTGAATCTGAACGCCTACTTCAGTAAAGTACTTAAGCACTACTGTTCAGCAGAGACCCAAAGACACCACTAGCTGTAAGTGAGGCTTAGAGGTATGTAGGTGCTTAAACCCCACAATTAAAGAAAAATGGTTTGCTTTCTGAGTACCGTCCAATGTAATAAAATGGCTGATGCAGCCAGTAGCGAATAAGCTCATTGATATGAATTTCTGATGGTTGTAAGCTTTTTGTAAACATATCTATGAAGTTTTTAAAATGTTGTTAGTGCTCTAAAATTAGAAGTCATCATAATTATGAGCATCCATGGTGCCGGTTTTCATAAATACGCTAACAAAATAAGTCCAGTAAAGAAAACAGCTGGGCTGCAGTATTCCATATATGAACTTTAAGTACTGGTGAATCTATTCTGAAAAATCTCTGCCAGTGACCCATACCCTCATCTATTCCAAATGGTGTTTTTTGTTTCCAGGGCTCAGAAATATTTCGACAATCTTTTCATTATTTAGGCTCCCTTTAATCCTGATTTTGATTAAATTTGGAAGTACGCGATTATCACTAGTGAGACTTCCGAGGTTATGAAGGAAGGATAAAGCACTTGCAACAGAATTATTCTCATGCAGAAAGACAATTTTACTGCCTGCTGAACTTCCATGCTTCGCATGACGACTAAATGTTTAATGTATATTCTCTTGGTTTCCCCGAATGTCATGGCTCAAATCTCACAGCCCAAAACCAAAGGGGATGCAGTCCTGGCTGCCAGCCACCACATCAGCCAATTGTTATTAATATTGAAATAGAAACAGGTTATCTAGTGCTCCAAGTTTTTGATTATGGTTTGCCATAATGAGCAATGATTAATTTTGTTTAAAACAAACATCACGGACTGAAAGGCAAGTCCGTGCTCATCAGTGTAGCTGCAAGGCTAGTTGTTGACTTGAGGACTCTAGTGTGCATGTAACACGAAGGGCAGAGCTGATAAACCAGTTTCCTAGACTAGCTGAGCACAGAAAAGTAACATTTCACTTGCATGCAACTGAAGGGCAGAGTTGGATTTTGTGAATTCATATACAGCCATATGGAAGCGGGTGATGATATTTTCTTCAAGGCTAGTATTTGTATTATTATTATTATTATTATTATTATTATTATTAGGTAAGTTGCTGGACAGTAAAAGGAAACCCAGCAGCAAAGGGGAAATTAAAGAAATCTGTGCATGGAAGACAGCCCTGCCTAGGAAAAGTCGTTGAAAGCATTTGTTTTCATTCTTATTCCAATAAGGTTCTGCTTAGCTTTTCAAGTGCTCTCTCCATAGCTGCGTATGTTCCTTCCTTCTGTGCAAAGATCCGTTTTGTATTTTGTTTTCACTCACTTTTATTTTGAATAGCTATTACTTGAATGTGAGCGAATTGGCAGAAATATTATAGATCAAAAAAGGAAGTAGCGTCTTAACTTGAGATTTCCTGAAATTTTAGTCTCTGTGTTACTCAAGAATTGTCAACAACATGAAATGCGTGTTAACAGTTCTGTTTTGACATGGCGTGTTCATTATTTCCAAGTGTAAATTAAGGATGAATACCAGAAAAGAATTCTGTTTACCCTTTTTTCTTGTTTTCCCTAGAGGATGTCTGCTCCTTGCATATGTTGACCTCTTTATACCAACACGGTTTCAATATTCATAGTAAAATGCCTGTTCTTTATAACAATGCTGTAGTCATCCAATTAGCTTATTTTACATATCTCAATATAAATGAAAGAAGATAAACAAAGATTTTTTTTTAGTTTTAAATGCACCTATCCTCCAATGAAGACATTTCCACAGATTTTAATTAGATTTTTTTACACAGCTTTAGCTGAGCAATAATGAAAATCCATTCTATAATTGTGCCTATATAATGCCTGAAGAGTTAAAAGCAAATCTTCTTATATACCCAGTCCATCACAAGGAATGAGACAAACATGTTTTTCTTGAAAATGTCTTCTGTCTTATCTCTACCCTTATTTTTTTTTCTCTAAACCTTATTTCAATTAAAATCTTAAGTTAGAATGTAACCCTTTGGAAGAAGGTATATTTTTAGCTCACTGCTGAAACTCCCAGAATATTTTGCAGTCCTGTGACAATAATCAGCACTGAATAATTTAGTATTTGTAAAATTTGATCTGTAACTTTTATGGAAAAAAGATCTTTCTGAGATTTCTGAAATTCTCAGTTTTAACCAGTGACAGTTATTTTGGTTGGTTCTTTTTACGCTGCTATCACCAGAAATAAGGAAGTGAATGAAAATCTTATAAGAATTAAAAATAAGCAAACTGTAATGGCTTTTATGACCTCTGCTTGGGTTTTGGGTTGTATTTCAGTTCTTTGAATGGTTTTTTTTTTTTTTTTTTTTATTACTGTATTTGTAATTACTGGGAAAAAGTAACTATGTCACTGTTTACATAAAAAATGGACTAAGTATTGGCTACATCTAAACAAATATGGTAAGTTTTCTTTTCAAGATTTTGTAGGTATGTTCTAGTTTTGGATCCTGTGTATTTTTACCTCTTTGGCTTGACCTTTCAGCAAATCAAAGGCCTGAAGTGAAATTCAGCCAGTAATGTTAAATCAGGCTATATCCGAGTTTTACATATTTTCCTTCTAAATTCATAAATTGTCCCAAGCTCCACTCCAAATTCATCCCAAACTTACTTTTGACTTAAGCTGTTTAATGTTTGCAGATTGTAGCCATGTTAGAGAAGAATCTGATCCATTTTTCAAATTAAAACATAACTTTGGCTTTTAGCTCGCCTGAAAAAGATGAATCCTCCTCTACTGCTGGGTTCTCTCTCAAATCTCTACTGATTTGAGTTCAATTCTAAAATGGAATTAGACTGAGATCAAATGAGGAGGCCTTTGCTATTTAGGATGCTAGCATGCAGTTTTAGAATCTGACTCAAAATTAGTAAAGCATACATATTAGAGAGGAAGAAGGCATATTAAGCAATATGCTCCATCTTCGGCCAAGACATTATTGTTCCTACACTGTATTTTCCAAGCCTTTGGACAGCTTTATGCAAGCTGTCTTTAACTGCCTGAAACAATAATCTCCCCTTTGGAAGCTAGTCCATAATCTAAGACCATTACAATTAAGCAATGTTTTCCTTAGAGGCAGTCTAAATTTGTTTTGCTTTACTTCATCAAGTAGCACTAATTACTGGCCCCATAAATGTACACATGAATATACAAGGATCAGCAGTAAATGTTACTACTTCTCCTCTTTTACTGCATATTTCTGTCTGCATACGAGGAATACCACATACCACAGCAGAGTAGGAGCTGAATCTCCCTACCTGTACAGCTATTGCATATATTTTCATGTTATACCCACACACAGATTTAAAGTTTCTCCTAATGAAAGACAAAGGATTTACTTCTGCATCCCACTAACCCTGAAACCAGTAGAAAACAATTTAACATGTGCTGGAAGCAGGAAATAGATGTGGTCCACAACTGCTATTAGCTTCCCATGGGACTGTCTAGCTTGCGACTGCTTATCTCACTTAATTCCCTGTGACCATTACTAGACTTGGAATTAAGGAGACAGACTATTCCTGGAACAAGGCTTTTTTATCAGACTACTGTTTATATGGATACAGTCCAGATCTGCTCCAGTAGACTACATGCAAGTCGCTTAAAAAGATACTGTCCTGGACGGTTCAATGCTAATCTCCCTTGCAAGTTGTTGCCCTCCCGGTAACTGACCTTTTAATCATTTTCCATGCATTCTTTTTTAAAGCACTCTTATCTGACATAACACATCTGATTGATTGATTATGCCTAGTAGCAGAGCAACAGATGACTTTATAAATAAGAAAATAAAACTTTAGCTGCAAGAAGATTTTATATACAAAACAGTACTTGACTGTTCAGATTTGTTAATTATAGGATAATTTATACCTCATACCTCTCTCTCAAATAAAAAATAGTACTTTGCAGAATAATCATTCAGCATATCATTTGACTATGTATAGCCTTTTTTGTGTTAATTCTAATGTAAACATTTTTATTCTTCCACATGGCAAATGTGCAACAGCCTGAGCATGTATAAAGGCAAGGAAGCACAGTGGAATCTGATCTAGTTTTCACCAAGATAGTCATGGTCCCTTAAGCTAGTTAAATAGGTACCTTAATAGTGCAGTGAAACAGTAAATACCGATCTCTGAAAAAGCAAGTAGTCCAAGCCATTTTGCCCAGCATACTTGTAAACAAAAAGGAGTGTGTGAGACAAAAAACAGTCAGTAAGAAGCTGTTTCTCCCTTAATCTCTTCTGAAGCCTTCTGAAAATAGACATCATTTTGCACTGGCCATACTCTGTTTCTTTTCCGCAGGAGGCTTTAGAGTCACAACCAGCAACCAACAGGGCAACAGAAAACAGAGTCAAAGAAGGAGCTGCCGATACAGTGCAACACTTCACACTTCACACATAAAAATCCCATTTAACTCTTAGCCCTGGGGAACTGCTGGAACTCCTATTAAAGTGTCCTTAATCCTTATGTAGGGAAGCATCTTACCCTCGTAGACAGGATCTCTGCCCTGGTGGGCACAACACCTGTGGAAGGCACAACAGCACCTGCCAGCCCCAACTTGGAGGACGTGAGACGTTTCTTTAGAAAACAGGGGACCTCTTCACTGCCCTAGAAATAACAGTCATTTGGCTCATTATTAGCAATACATTTCACAATGCTTTCTTGCACTTTGAATACAATGTAAGGAATCAATAGGTTCAATAACAATTGTTTATGACCATTCTAGCATTCCTTACCTAAAGGTTTTCTGACTGGGTCAGGTACTCACTGTAGATCTGTATATGGGCCAGAATCCATGGCCTTTTTCCTCCATTTTATAAACAAGCTTCCCATGAGCTTTCATAAGTTCACTTGAGGCAGAACTATGAATAGAACACGGGCCCCCAGTTTTGTCTTTCAGAAAACACATGCTAAAAGCCAGGTGCTTGGCTTGGCTAACTTGATCCAGAAGCTTGTGCTGCTCTCCCTGCCAGAACCTGAACTTCCTAGGCTGTGGCACAGTTGTACAAGGCACCAACACATCATAGTTACTGATCTGCAAGGGGCCAACAGACTGTTCCTGCTGCTGCCTTCAGCTCAACGAGAAGCCTGTGTTCAGAGCTTCCTTTTATCACCGGCATCAAGCACGTCCTTATGTGAAGAACGGCCTGCCACAAGGCATACCCACAAAAATGAGCCTGACATCCATGAGGGATCCCTGCAGCTATCCCAAGTGCCTGCACAGGGTAACAATGAACATCAGCTCATTAGAATAATTTGGCGGAATTGTTCATACACATAAATGCAAAACTTTGCAAATGTCATCTTACATAGAAACCCTAGGTAAAAGAATGACTGACGGTAGGAAAGAAAAAGAAAACAGAGAAGGGTAAATATTTCTCATGGCTTCACAACAAAATATTCAGTTGCAGGCCTGAGCCGTCAATTGGCCTAAGCTTTAAGCAAACAGCTCTGCCAGATGAATAATGGCCAAGAGGCAAGTGGCAACCTCTGTGCAGCCCAATATATACCCAAATGAGAAGGTTTTGGGTGCCAGATACCAGGAAGCCAATGCTTTTAACACCGCCACTCCATAATTTATAGCATCTTGGTTTGTGCTACTGCAGTTAAGGGTCTGTTAATGTTTGTCTTCTGAATTCTAGTTCTCAAGGGTTTATAATTTGGCCATTAACATACTCCTAGTATCAAAACCTCGCCGCACACAACAGCTAGCCAGGAACAGTTTTTAGGTAATTTTTTTTAGGAGGAATGCTAGTTGGTTTCCAAAGTATGAGAAAGGAAGGAAAGAAGGCAGGAAGGAATGACTAGTTAAAACAGTTAAAGATTATAATTTTCTTGTGTGCTCGATGACTAGAAATGGCTTGTATTTTAAAACATGAATTATTGCTATGAGGTGATATTATTTTTCTTGTTTTAAATCTGTTTTTAAGATGCAGCCCTCTGCGGGAAACTAACCTTTCAAATGATTTTTAAATGACAGCTGTGTAAAACAATTTGAACTCTCCAAAATGCCCACACATGCGGATGCAGTCAGTGCATTAGCAAAACCTACAACTATAAGGTCCAAAATGCAACTGGTAAGAACAAAAAAGCAAAACAAATATTTCTCCTGCATTACGGTCCACACTATTGAAGCATTTCAATCCTTAAAATGCCTAGTTCTGCTGAGACCTTTTGTTTCCTTTAAGGAAAGGAGTTTTAGCATAGACACTACTGTTGGGGTCCAATGAGATCACATTCCTCAGTTAAATCAAGACACAGAGTAAGTAATTAGCATCTATTTATGGATACCCATCTATACCAACTTGTTACAGTGACACTGGACTTTTCACTTGAGCAAAAGCAAAAACTTTAGGAGTAATTGCTGCTTGCAGCTGGTTCCATGGTAATAGGTGATGATTAGCCATCACACATCCCTCTTGTACTGGGGGGGCCCAGAACAGGATACAGTGCTCCAGATGTGGCCTCACTAGAGCTGAGTAGAGGGGCAAGATCACCTCCCTCATCTAATAGACGAATGAAATTGGATGAAATTAAATCCCCTGTCACATTGAAGTAATTGCCATTGGCAATTCTTTCACTGCACATGTACCTGCTAATCTGCTCTATGTCGCACAGACTGGCATACATGAGATCAAGAATAGTTCAAGAACTTGAAAGTGGCCACATTAGGAGGGACCAGGCACTTAGGTAAAGTAGGATCTTTCTTCAACATTTATATGTCCCATGGCTTAGGGAAGGAATACAAGAAGAAGTTCATTTTCCTTCCCCTGCAGTTCTGTGCATTCTGCATTACTTGTGGTTTTTGTTTTGATCGTTTGTTTGTTTTTCTCCCTTCACCACCTTATAAAAGTCACCTCATGATGGTTTCCATGTTTGGCCAACAGGCAGCACCAAATGATCAGCCAGTGTGGATGTTGCAGGAAATATATTGGCCAGAAGATTTTGACTTGGCAACAGTGGCAAGCTGATTTCTTTCTCTGAGGGTTTTACTTTGCAGATCATATTTTGATCAGGGTTCAATCATCAATAATTTATGATCACTCTGATCAATTCTATAAGTATTGTAAGTTGACTTTCTGTTGCCAAATCTTTGGACAAAAACAGGTCTAAGAAAGAAAGTGTGTTTTGACAGCTATTTAGCAAAGTGTCATTTTATGTTAAATCACTTCCAGAAGAAAGTTGTGGGCCACCCACAATATTTTGATCAAAAGCCAGCAATAATCCATACATATTCATACTATTCAGATGTGTGTTAAGTGCATTCATTAATGCACTAAATGTGCAGCTAAATTTAATGCTTGGTACCTAGCTAAGTGCAAGCTGAGAGGTGCACAGTAAATCACTGATGCTGCCATCAGTGGCAGCAAGTGAGACTTAATTTCCGCTAAATATAGGAGCTCTCCAAGGCACCTTGGCACTATGGCATCTCATCTCCACACAACATTTGCATCACCAACCAGGAAATGAGACAGTGCTTATCCTAGCTACAGGAATGAGGTGATTATTTTGGAATAAGTTAATTTGAGAAGTAAACAATCTCTTGGAGAAAGGAAGTATAAGGAAAAACATTGTATCTCTCTAGATAAACTGACAGAGATTTAAAATCAATAGTTGGAGCATGTTCTGTCTGAAGATGGTCTCTGATGAGAATGCTCCCTGAAGCATGTAAAAAGATGGCAAGTCTAATGCCTTGCAATGAAGGAATAATTAAATGGTATGTCATATAAGAAAATGCAGTTTTACTTTATTCATGTGTTTTCTCCTCTATTTACCCTTATTTGCCTCTGAATATACAAAGATTGTCCTGAAATTCACAACTGCATTGTGTTTTATGCATTATAAAAATCTGCTTTCTAACTAACTTTCTACCTAACTCGACTTGAGCTCAATGTGATTTTAAGGTAGCTCATTAATAACAAGATCCCAAGTGTGTTGACTGGGAAGTCTTCACAAGTGCTCCAGCTAGCAGATCAGAAAAATTTCAAGTAGAAAAAAATATCTTTTGACAGCAAGCTGGAAAAGATGAATAAACTTCTCTCTGACCTGAAGAAGCCGTGTTTTCTGCTTGTAAGTCTGTTTATTTCACCCAAGTATACCAGTTGGTGTAATAAATATACTGCCTTTTCTACAAATCTGCCTGGACTGACATTCTTTGCCCATGAAGGTCAACAACAGGTAAGAAACTAACCACTAGCATTACAGCACTAAGACCCCAGAGTATCCCAGAGGAAGTTCAGCAAGCTCCACAGAGGCTGCACAAGCCAGACTGAGCTCGTGTAAGGGACCAGAAGAAGAAGAATCTTCCCTGTGCTGATGATAATGTGCAACAAAGTAAAGAGCCAGAAATTTTCCCTGAACAGCAAAAAAAGGGAAGGGAGGTGATAATTCCAAATATATTTGTCAGGTTACACCAAGTACGATTGTAGAGTCCACAAATACTGAGCTTAGCCTCACACTAACCTAACCATACTGTTTTAAGACACTTAACAGAAATCCTATCGTACCAAGCAGAAAACGCAAACAGAAAAAGACTCAAAATGTGGCTTTGGATTTAAACATGAAGGTAACGTATTCTTTAGAAGACAAACCACAAGTTTTGACACAACGTCTTTCTCAGACTGTCTCTCAGGACAGCAGTCATTCTGGTTACATTAAATTACTCATAAGCGAAGGCCCAGATGTATGTTTATCATCTTTGTATAAAATCAGACTTCCTTGAAAATAAAAAGATAGGCTTGCCGTTAGCTATTTTTGCTGAACAAACATTGGTAGTAATGGTTTAAATTAAGTCTAAAAGAAGAAAATAAATAATAATACAATTTACTAAAGGTTTTGATTATGACATTTAACTTTTGGAAGGTATATCTGAATTCTCTTCAAACTACCATTTTACAAAGGCTATGTAAAATATAATTCAAATCCGCTTTATGAAAGATGATCAGCTGGCAGAACAATTTTATTAGATGTCCGCAAAATGCAAGGAATACAACATTAAGTTGGAATGCAACCCATTAGACGATTGCTTTGCTCCTACACATTCTACCGAGGGCTCTCTGCCAGAGAGCAGATCTCTGAAATGTCTAGCCAAAGAGTATGCACAACATTCTGCTTTAGTGGGACTGCAGTGGAAACTTATAATCATTTGTCTCTGACTATAGCAAGTAAATATGGAAACTTCGGCACGCATGTGAGGTTCCCTTGATAGCATGGGTCTCTGATGCAGTAAACTGGCCAGAGAGAGAAATCTCATGTATTGTAAATAACCTTTACCAAGTCCCAGAAGTATTTTGAGCTTTGCAGCCCACTATCTGGGATAAGTGCCAAATCTTGATCATTCACATTCAAGGTATTATTTGATTAAAAAAAAATAGAGAAAATTAAGATGTTGTTACAGAACAGTATTTCTTTATTTCTTTAACTATTAGCTTCTTGTACATCATTGCACTGATCTAGATAAGTACTTAAGAGGCCTGTCCATGCTTTTAACATACTCTCATATATTCTACTCACCTCCCCAAACTGGTTTACTAGGAAGCACATACTTTGCAGTCACGTTTTTTTGAAAGAAATGTGTCTTTTCCACCATTAAGCCATGCGTCAGCTCAGGTCAAGATTTCTGGAAATTCTTTTTGTTAAATTTCTAAGTCATGCCCACAGAAATGAATAAACCAATACAGTATTAGCTTGAATAATGGAGTGCATTGTATCCTTTTACATTTTTGTTGCATTGACTTGCCTCATTCGAGAGTTCACAACTGCTATATCAGCCTGGAAAATTAGGTAGGGTCCATATATTATGGAGAGGAGATATATTCATATATGATTTTGTTTACAACTCTGAGAAGACTACCTTTATTTTTAATGTTCCTTGTACCTTGTCTGAAATTTCCGTCAAAAAAATGCTTAAAAATATAGGCATGCCAAATAGCACAGAGGTATTTTACAATGTAATTTAAAGACAGAAAGACTTAGATCAACAGTTTGGTATCACAACAATGTGACATGTAAAAATACATATCTTTCAACAACACTGTAGAAGAGGATAATTTCATGCTGTTTCAAATGTATTCAAAGACACGCTTATATATACTTGGTCTACTGTAAATTTAATATATGCAAGGAGTCTGATGTAGATTATGGCCTGCTGCCAATCCCCAGAAGAAAGTTTAGTTATATCCAGTTTGTCTCAGGAATGATGACAAATACACTGAAAAAATATCACGAGCAAATTATTGAAAGGCAGATTCAGATCATACAATGTTATCTTTACAGATATTTTTAAGAATAAAGCTAGACTTTTAAAACAAAGATTTCCTCTTCATGTTGAACTTTCTAAAAGTAGTACAAATCATGATTAGCAGTATGCATGGGTGAGACTCTTTCCTTAAAACTATACAGTATTAGTGATACTCATGTGGTTAATTTTACTAAAGGCAATGAAAACTGTAAAATAATTCAGCAGTCCTGTAAAGAGGTAGGGTGTCACTTTGTTGAACATGTACATTATATTCCTTGGCTCTAAAAGTAGAGGAGTAATTATTTCATTCCTATGTATTTTGTCCCACTGGCAGAAAAATAGAAAACTTCAGCAGGCAAGAATAATAAATCTACTAGTGAAAATAAATCTGGTATTTTATGGGAGTTATACTTTTGTTATTGGTTTGAACAAGAGCTGTCTGGAGGTCTTACATCCAGCAGAGATCTGTCAAATAATATGAATCACGAAACTTACCCCATATGGCTTGCAGGCTCTTTTCTTTTATGTTAATATAATATTCATTAACCAGCTAGGGTAAGAGACTCTGGAGCATCTCTCTGAAACATTAAAAAGAAATCACTAGGTTATAGTCATAGCTTGGTATTTGTCCTTCCTCCATAAAGTTCGTTTACCAATTCTAACCCAAAATAACTGAACTAGACAGAACCAACATTTCAAAAGGTCGAAAAGTAAAACTGTCAGAGTTCTTGCAAAGTTATTACAGCCATAAAGCCTTCCTGGAATGATGCACACTTTTTAAAAATCCTGTAGTGAGAGCTTAGAAATATGAGTCGGTACAACACAACATTACTAACCAAAGCGCATCACTGGAAGTGCTAATACTCTGTTCAGCTGGAACGCCTCACCTTCTTACACCTCAGCAGAAATATGATGACCCTTCAAAACATACCTGACTAATAATAATAGCATCCAGTGTCACATTTACTTTTTTATCATGTCACTGCCTATGAAGGGCCAAAGTTAGCAGAGCATCCAAGTAAATACAGAGAGTCATGTGCAGTCATTTACTCAAATGACCCCTTTTTTGTGCAAGGGAAGGAAATGGCTGTATTAAAAAAAAAAAAAAGGAAACGAAATATTCAGAACTATAATACCAAATTTTGTGGTGATCAAGTTGTTTTTTCTTTATACTTTTCATTTGATATTTAGGTTCAAGTCAGAGCAAAAACGCAAATGAAAAAGACTTCCTGTATCTGTAATAACAATGACTCAGATAGGGAACGTGTCACAGCACATCTGTTATGCTTTGTACTGATGGGAAAAAAATCTTGGTGTATCATCTGAAGCCAATAGTAAAGCATGCGAGATAGAAAGAAAGACTGAAGAACTATCAAATTGGTTGAGATAAAATGAATTTTTACTCACACCTTGGACTAACCTTTTTATCTCTCTCTCTTTTTTTTTTTTTGGTTACTACTTTAAAGCAGTTGATTTCTTAGTATTTCTGGGACACCAGAAGATAAAAACATCAGAAATCTGTTCTCATTACAACATGAGCTGTTTTTCATTTCCTTATGAGACTCTAACCTGGAAAGAGGAACCCTTTGCCTAAAGCAATATTTTGAGTCATAGAAATTTATGCAGACAGAAGAGATTTCTCTCATGATGCATGCAGCTCCTAAAAATGCACATCTTTGCTGTCAGGTTACAAATAACTCGGTTAAATATGAGGGGACAGAGTCACTTCACTATTGGAGATGTAGGAAGAGAGACACTCTATAGATCCTGAGTATTTCATAACAAGGTTTACCTGACAGACTTCTGCAAATGAGAGGACTTTTATCACATTGCATAGGGTGCCTGGAAAGCTGACTTCATGGGGTTATAGGCGGTATGACTTTTACACAAGTGTTGTTCATAGTTTGTGTCACAGTTTTGCATTGCTTGGACAAACATTTCTAAAGGAAAAAAGCTGCTTTCTCTATCTCTTTGTTAGCGATCGTCTAAGTGTACTTACTATTCCTTTGCCAGTGATGATTTTTTTTATTTCAGTTGAATTTCAAGTGCAGTTCTTATTTTGTTTTGTTACTTACAGTTTGTGTGTCCAAGTACTGCGGAAGTCACACACAAAGAACGTTCTTATTGGCTACCTCAAAATTACCACAAATATATATCCTATTCTAATTGTAGGGGAAACAGTTGTGATCTTAAATGCCTCATGTGGTAACTTTTGGCAAATGGGAGCATTTAATGGCAACCATAGTACATTTATTTCAATTCACTTTCCTATGTACTCTGTACTCCTAAGTTCTCTGTAGAGATAAATTTTTGAAGTGAAAATCCAGCTAGATGTTCATTTAGTATATAATTTAAATGTATTTTCAGTAAAGACTATTTTCGTCTTGTAAGCAAAGACAGTCATGATCTTTGTTAATGTTGGCTTTGGCCTTTCGTATTTGGTCAGCACCTTCTCATTTGTGTAAATTATTAGGCTGTTTAGGGCTAATGTTGTGAAACCAAAACAAAAAAGCAGAAGTAATTTTCTATGTTTAAGCAGCATATAATAGTCAATTCCTCAGCTATTGCGTCTTCTCTGAATTCAGGCTTTTGTTTAAAATACAGTTCTTAAAACCCCTGTTTACAATTCTGTGTTTTTGGAATATTACCTTTTTTTTTTTTTTTTTTTTTTTACTATTTCCAATTATTCACTTGTAAAATGGCAAGTTATACTCATCCTAATCATTGGCCCATCCTTCATTTTCTCATCTCAGAAAGATTTTTGGTACCATTAACAAAATACAAAGTACAAAGCTTAATGGACTAAATGAAAGTCTATAACCAAACATTTTGATGTTTACCCCTACCATACACTGAGCCCAAGATCAATATAAGCAAGAAATGAGCTACACCTCTTAATACGAAAAAAAAAAGAAAAAAAAATCTAAAGTTGATTAATCTTTTTCATTTTCATTTATACTGATGGTGCTATCATCCTGTTGTCTAAAATCACTGCATTTCTAAGAAATAATAGTAAACCTATTCATATAGATCTTCCATCAGAATGGTTGAGAACAGGTAACTTGGTATTTTGAAGCTAAAAGAAGAGGCAGAAACCCTTTCACTCTTCAGCATACACTGAAAATAATACTGGTGGCAATGCAGCTTTCCTGAAATATTCTCAGCTTAAATGAATTGCAATATTGGCAATGTTAGCAATACAAGTAGGGTTTAGGCAATGAACATTTGATCAATTCAAATTCATTACTTATAGACACCATTTATCTGCATATTTCATTAGAAGATAATTGTACTACTTGCATCTCTTGTAATGTGTGATGATTAATTTATGATTTTGACAAAAACATAATGCTAAACACTACACAAATTTTAATTTTGTTATAAACACTCATACTATTTTTTTTATGGCAGAACTCCCTCTGGCTTTCCCCAAATACCTCAACATGATCAAAAACTGGCATCATGAAATCAGCTAATAAAAAAATCTAACAAGCTAAATACTGCTGCACCAATCATGGTCAGACATGAAGAATGCTGTGTCTATCCCAAAGAAAACTGGAGGGAGAGTTTATGGACACAGAATGACATTTCCTAGATTAGCTTTCAGGCAATGTATTGGAGCTAATATTCATTTATTTTCAAAAATAGCAACAAGGTCTTTATGCAGCCCCACTGACAAGAGTATTTACCGATAGTGTTATTTAGAATGCAGTCTTGCTTGTAGGTCTTTATCCTGAAATGTCCTGCTGTGATATTGACTTTGATTTATTTAGAGGAAAGAGCACTTCATGCTTAGTCACCAAAACAATGTCCCTCAGCTCCTTTGTGTTAAATAGAGATCTTTCATCTATTTCTTGGTGGACCTTCACTGATTAACTATTTCACTGAGTGACACTGTCTCTTTACTTCATTTCATGATTTCATGAAGACCACAAGGAGAGTAGTAAAAGGTTCTTGACTGAAACATGTATGATCTTCGGAGTGCAAAGCACCTGCTACAAAGAGCTGAACTTCATCTTCCAGCAGCTTATTTGCAGGTAGGAGAACTTGTGAAGCACTCAGTACCTCCTAGAACTGAGCCCTAACTTCTCTTTAACCTTTCACTTTGCTCCTAACAGTCTTCCAGGAGATGATGAAAACAAGCTGAGAGACAGAACCTAATAATCACATAAACTTATGTGGAATTTCCTCTTTGACAACCACAATGTTATACTATCCAGTGACCTAGCTGTATTTATGGAATACAGGAAATCTGTACCTCCTTTCCTTAGGCTTTGAAAATAAACAGTCTTACATTAAAAACACACAACTGCCACACTGCGTCTCATACCATTTTAAGGCATCTCACCCAGCAGTGCCTGCAGCCAGAAGCATTAGAGATGACTAGGGGAGCCTTCTGTTTCTCTTACAGTACCTCCTTGAGCACTGTCACCTGAAGAGAATCCTTCACACAGAAGGGTTCTGCATGAAGTGCATTGTGAGACTTCTGGCAATATTCAATAGCTGAGCGATCATTTCATTGATTTGTTTAAATAAAGAAATTTACAAACCCACAACTTTTTAGTAAGCAGCTCATGTATTTCTTTAAACAAAAATGAATGGTATTTCAGCTAAATCTGATACTGATTATAAATTATCAAGGGAGGTCTATGAAGTGTATGGTTTGATGTTTTGTTGAAAAACAAACATTGGAACCTTGATCAATGCTTTTATGTAACTTGGCATTTTTGTAAGGATTTGTTCACTAGATTAATGATTTTTTTTTTTTAATCTAGAAGTCTTGGTTTTATGAGAGTAAAAGATTCCAACCTAACTGCTACTCCTACTGTTTAAGTCCTATTTTGATCATAGAGGAGAGAGAAATTTAGAAGACAACAATGGGAATATTTGGCTAATATCTGCAGATAGAAGCTAATATTTGCCTAACTTCATTACTTAAATAATCAAAACAGTTTGAATTTTAATATCAAATGCAATTATTGAGTTATTTGTCAACAAGCTAAAATTAGGTGTTATTCCAAAAATATATTTGATCGCTTCGCTCAGAAAAATTACAGACTCTTCAGAGGTACTATAAAAATGGCACTTACTATAGTACATTACAAATTATTTAAATCATGTTATTAAACGAGAAAATTCGAAAGAATCATCAAAATTCGAAATTTAAAGTAGGCATAATCTGTAGATAGAACTGCAGCTCCTTTTCCACCTAATTCCTTCCTTGGCAACTTCTGTAAGACTGCCCCAGTTATTGGTAATTTTAACAGATCCTTTTGAACATAATAATAATAAGGATGCCTGCATGTATTAGGAAAAAAAAAATTCCTTGCAGTGTAGTAGGCTGTTAAACAGTTGAAATGACAATAGTGCTAAATGTATTACCCCAAATAGACTTCTGCCTACAATGTTCAGGAGCAAGTTCTTTCTGAATTCCTAGCAAATTTCCTGCCTGGAAATTTCCAAACTGCCTGGGGGTGCAACATCCCTTCCTCAAGGTAAGTTAAACTATAGTAACCTTTCCCTCCCCTCCCTTCCCCTGCCTTCCCCTTCCACTTTTCCTTCCCTTTTTTAAGGAAAACAACGTTCTCAGGGTTCAGGGACACAATTGAAAGCCATAGACTAAATCCAGACTGCAGTTTTAGCACCACCCTGACCAGTGTGTGGTTCTTTCAAACCTTTAACTCCTATGGAGCCCCATCATCCTGGATATGGTTTGGCTTCCAAGAGGCAGTAGCTGTTTTTACTATTGGGATTGATTTTAGAAAGATTTTTTTCAAATATTTTTTGGCATTCATCAAAAACTATGTTGACTTTTTCAAAAACATTACCACTTAGCATTCTTAATCCAAAATAGTAAACCTAAAACGTCAAGACAGGCCTAAAGAAGATAGATAGCATGCCTTGGACAATAGAGCAATGAGGAAATCACATCTTCGGCATTTTCTTTCTCATAGTAATGAGGGAAGGTAGCAGCAGTGGGGTAGATATACTGGTTTTCCTAGGATGATTCTTTCTGTACCATTTCATTACCACTCTTTTAGACCACTGACTAGGACCAGCTGACCCCACTGACCAAGCTGTGAACTGTGGGGTTTACATCCAGATCTGAAGGAGAACCTGTCTAGAGTTTGACAAGGGATAGCTTCACTGTTTCATTCTGGTTCTTCTTATATAGCTATATGCTATTCTTCTGTATACATAATTTATTTCTACTGAGTATTTTAATTGTGGAAACACATTGGAAGATAGATTCCAAGTCCAGTTTGCTGCAAAATTTTACATAAGATGCAACAGCCAACATAACAAGAGTCATAAATAATAGGAATGGGGTAGAGTATAAAAAGATATGAACCCATTTTCTGCTCAGTGTGGTGCTTGGCCCCCTTTGAGCTTCCAGATAATCATACTTTAGCAGTTTGCTGTCCAGTAATACTGCCGTCTTTCCACTCATCATGCTCTTTTCTCGGACTTTGCAAAAGGCAAAGGTCGTTCATAACATTCATACTTGGATCATAAATTAACCAAACATGAGCTTTAGACTGCATTTAGAAGAATTATTTTTTTATGTTTCAGCATTCTAAAGGCATTACAAAATACCTTTTATAATCTTTTTAGGATTTTAGAGACAATAGAAGATTTTGTTGAAAGAGTCACTGTCCCATTGTAGCATTGCTAAATGCACAAAGCAGGTACAGAGGACAACATCTTGGCAAGCACTTATTATATTAAAAAAGGCCAGGGAAGGGAAATGAATAATGAGTCTAAATGCCGGTTGCACTACAGTGAATTGGCATGTTTAGATTAGTCTACCCAGCTCACATACTCATTATTCCCTCATGTCTTGCTATTCTTACATTTAAGATCTCCAAATGTCTGATCTGAGTGTTGGATTGTGAAAGGCATCCTGTGTTTTCTCTCTGTAAAAATGAATGAAATGCACCAAATCATATGGCTAATCCATTCAGTATGTTGTTAAAATGTGTCCTGCTTTTCCTTACCTCAGGCATGAGGGATTCAAGAGGTGTCTTTTCAGCCTAAACTCTCTACTCCAAACAGTTGCACAAACATGTCCCTTAGAAAACAAAACCATTGGAATGGAATGGAAGATTTAAAACATACATCAGTTTTTAGCATCTCATCGTTTTCCCTTTGATAGTATACATTTGTGGATGTATTTATTTATATGTGATATATGATTAAAAAAAACACATATCCCATAAAAAAAATCACTTCCTCAGTTTTTCACTGGTCAAAATGTCTTTGTGTGTGCAATATTTTAAGAACTTATGGCCATTCTTGGGCACATATACAGTGCATTTATGCTAGCATTTATGTAGCCAAATCTGTTTCTTGATCCACTTTTTTCAAAGGAAGAGACTACTACATGACTATTTAATTCTTTTAAGATTCCTGAAAAGTTTTTAGTAAAATATCATTGTTTATGCTTGAAAGACCTCATAATCATGTAATATTTATTTTAGTCAGCAAATCCAAAGTGAAATGGAAGACTAAAACTATCACTGTTTACAGTTAACATTTAAAAAGTTAATCCAGTAAACTTTCTGGTTTAAATGTACAACCGCATTAAAGAAAAGGTCTGTCTGTTGATGTCTACATCCTGCAGTACTTACAATGCTTTTATTCCTTAAAACTACTATACACAATATTATCATCAAAGCTATTGATCAGAAATAAGTGCTGGTCATCAGAGGCATTTTTAAATTGAACTTAAATATTTTACTGCTTAGATCAAAACTTTACCTTTGTAACTATATAACCCCAGCACAATCACTTCTTCTGACTGAAATCATAGCTTGCAAGAATGTAAATGAAATAAAAAATGGTCCTTGATTCACAAAATACAACAAAACCTTGGCAAGGCTTTATGATGGACAATAGAGCTTGGCCCAACAAAGCACAAACTCTTTGAAGTAATTTAGTCATTTATTAGATTTACATTTGCCAAAATACCACTTCAGGAAGTGGTGCTTCCACACCACTACTTGAGATATCAGACTACATACAGTCTCAGAAAAATATGAGCAATATATGAGAGTTAACATGCACTTTGCTACTTGCAAATGCACACGCAATCATTATTCTGACTTTTGAGAAATGTGTTCTTAATAGTTTTGATTCATCTGAGCACTGGGTGTTTTACCATACAGAATATCCATTATCTGTGACTTGAATATACAGAAAATGAAGAAACAAGACCATGTCCTTTGGGAAGGCCTGGTTTCAGTGATGCCAAAGAAAGTTTTTTGTCTGGTTGGTTTGTTTTGTTTTTTAAAGTGTGAAGCAATTATTTTTAAAACTAAATATATCCTATCTCTCATACAAATCTAGTTCATATATTTAAAAGCATAGGGCTGTTCCTGTTACTAAAGGTTCCCTACAGCTTAACCTATAGCAAAAGAAACCCAACAGCTTAAACTTCAGCAAAAGCAAATGCTGAGGTAGACTTAGCAAATATATTGGGGAGTACCTTCAAGGATATTCACTGAACCCTCCAACACTTTTCCCTTCCTACTTCCATACAAGTAACACCGACAATTGCTAATTCATAATAATAAATCCTTTCTGTCTGCAGATCCCACCTCTCCAAATACAAAAGTCAAACTTTTGTAAACAAACTTTTCAACTGTTTGTATTTGACCGCTAGTCTTTGATCTCTCCTAAGACAATTAAGAAAGTCCTTTCTGCAATATAGTCATCTGAAGCAACACTCTGAGCTGATCTCCACTAAAAATTATAATTTCCATGCTGCGCTGCTTGAACTGTGACCAGGAGAGTAGAGGCTTCACAGTCTCCTAAGAAGTTCCTGAGCCTTTATCCTTTGTAGGGTAAAAAACTCGGAAGAAATTATAATCATTTTCACTCAAGGAAAAATTTGAGTCCAAGCTCTGGCCCCTCTGAGGACCACTCTGGTATTTTTTATCACTGACCTTGCCACATGTCACTGACTGAAACTTTCACTGGAAAGAGTTCAAAGCAGAATTTGCCTTAAAGAAAAAGGCTTTGATGAAGGCAAGGATTCAACAGAATCAGCTACCCGATAATCATATGCTTTTTAAATCTTTTACATCTACTCCAATTCTTTTAAGAGTGTGAAATATATTGAACTTCGTAGCAGTTCAGACCAGGATACTATACAAGGAAAAATCATCACAAAAGCAGTACAATCAAGCTAAACCATGCTGCAACACTAGATTTTCAAGATAATGTGAAGTTTGATGTAAGCCAAAACTTGCAAAATTTGCTGAAATAAACAAAACAAATGAGGCATCATCTTTTGCCAACTCTAACAAACCATACTCAAAGATTTTTTACCACAGATAGAGAACATGAGAAAAAATCTTGCATCCTTTAGCTGCATTTTGATACTTTGCATATTTTCTTTATTAAGATTTGTAACATGAGATGATGTAGTTCTTTATGGGGAAGGGGTATGTCCAGAAAAAAAACATATGAAAACAAAGATTTTTGCTACTTTTTCTGGTAGCATGACTTGTCATGCATGTGTGGAAGCCATGACTTCTCCCTACAGAGTCGGACTCATTTCTATCAAGAGACCCTCATAGTTACAGCAATAGTTTTAATACTATTAGTTTTAAAATATGTTCAGAGATTTTACTTAAAGAACTGAACATCTAATAAAATAATGTATTTCTCTAATTCATCACAGACTATCTCGTAAATACATGGGTTTTCCCGATGCACTGACTATCCTTTCTGAAAATGATCAACATTTCTGCATGTTAAAAGTAATTTTCTGGGATGAAATCAGCATGAACTGCTGGGAGGTTTCTACAACAAAATCATAATGCTTATTCAATGCTTATTGAATGCTGATCTAAATAACAATATTCATGCAAACCGTGAAACAAAGATAGATAAGCTGCACCTAAGTAACAAACCACAAAAACACTGACAAGCTTAAGAGAAACTTTCTCATTTCTCCATTTGTGCCCTGTGTCCTTCAGAGAGAGGGGCAGAAGACTTCTTCAAGTCTCAGGAAATCTACGGGCTGAGGGAAACTTTTGCAGGTTTAAACAGTAGCTGCATGAATGTTTTGTGACCAAATGAGGCACCTTAGTGTTATATTTACACACATACATGCCCTTGTGACATATCTGGGAGCTCTGGGCTTTGAAATCTTATTGCTGTTGCCAATGATTCCTCTGGAACCACTGAATAAAGCATTTTAAATACATTCAATTAAACTAAAGCCCTTTTATTCTTAACAAGAAATAGCTGAGTTCTTGAGTAACTGCCTGAAACAGACACTGAAAATAACTCCTCCAGTCAATGGGATTGTGTGTATATTCTATTCCACACAACTGCTTTGGCATCCAAGAAAAGACAAACAACTTCACATGGAAAGAAATCCCTTAATTAGCTTAGTGATACAGAAAGCAACTCCAGTACGTTGCTGTAAGCAGCAATGTGTGAATTTTCTATTCAATGTCCCAACAGTCGTCTATTTATTTGGCTTGTGTGTGTAATCAGTAATAAAATTACACAGCTTTTTTTTTTTTTTTAAACATACAGTAGTTATTCTTTATGAGTCTGGATTCTGAACAAAAATATTTCCTTTAGACTTTACTTGAGTAATGCTTTCTTCAGGTGAGCTCTGGCAAATGCCATAAAAAATTATAAACCTAGGAAGTATAGAAAGGGGAAGGAAATTACCTCAGCTTGGCATGAGAGACAATGTTACTTTCTTTAAATAAAATATATCCTCTGTCCTTAGGAACACCATACAGGTTAATTTAACATTTCTTTGTACTCTGTCACTTGCATATGTCAATTGCCAGATACATACACGACACCTGATATTATAGTACCTGAAGTTACAAAGAGCCTATGTTTACACATGCTATTTTTCGCTTCTTTACATGTTAGCCTGGCACTCTTCTGATTTAATCATAAATGCTCTTTTACTTTCAAAAACAAAAGAAAGTATATTAGGAAATATGTGCAGATACAAGACTGTACATAAATACAGAGAATATTGTACAATTCTCACCAAAACAGATAACTTTAACAATTTAACCAAATGTATTAACCAAATATATTAGTAAAACATATTGTGACAGACACTGCGTGACTGTAAAAGCAAAAAAGCTATGTTAAGGAATGTATAAACCATCACTTCTGAATCCAGGAAGAGAGGTGTGAGTCCAGAACTAGATCTAGAAAGGAATTTAGGCTCATGGCCTCTATTTTTGGATTGTGAGCTCACATTTAAGTGCCACTGCAATCTCCAAAATCTGCCCAAACTGCTGCATAATCCCAATAGGAACTTGGTGTCATGAACTGAGGTGTCATGAACTGGGGTACACAGCAACCCCAGAGCAGTGACAGGACTACTGAACAACCACAGCCAGTCAGGTTGAAGGTCCATCTACTCCAGTGTCCTAACAGGAGCCTTGGAAATTTCAGGAGAGGTAGAGATTACCACATTCCTTAAATATTCTCCTACCTTCTGCAGTTTGTACTTTCACAGCTTTCTAATTACTAGTCCGCAATCAATTTTTATTCTATATCATTGAGGGAAATTAGCCATAACCAGCTGATGGTAGGATCACTGTAGAATTTGCCTATAAGACATGCTAGATAAATCTTGCACAAATACCCTGAACCAGCCAGCACTCTCCAAAAAAAGAATTTGAAACAAAACAAAATAACAAAAACAAGTACAGATGACAAGCTTGAATTCCATGCTATCCCACAGTCTGTCTTCAGAGACACTGTAGGAGAACACTTTTAATGCTATTTCTCTGCCTAGATTAAAAAGGGATATGAACTCAGCTTGCCTAGATCTCCAGGCAGGGCCTCCACTTTCAGAATATTCTAGGGATACAGCTCTTAGGAGTTCTCAAGTCAAAGCTATCGTATTTTGCTTAAATAATGTAATACTTAGTAATACAAGAATGACTTTAAAAATGGTGATTGGGACATTCTGCTTGGCCTTTCCAAGTGGCTGCCCATGCTTAGGCACCTAACTCACCTCGTGTGCCATAAAGGGTCCCTGGACACCTAGGCAAGAACTAGATAATTATAAAAGCATCTTTTTCTTGGACTTCTCCTTTACTGGCAATATGTTAGCACATCAGTTTGAAGCAAAGGTAAACTAGATTTATTACTCTGCAAGAAGAGTGAGAAGTTGCCTTAAATTAGGATTCAAACAAATTAATAATTATCACTCTCCTAATTACAGTAGCACTCCCTTTTAGCTTTAGCTCCCCTTCTCAAGCTTAACTTTCCCGACAAGAAAAAATTCACCTTTCTCTGAACTTCTCACTTGTCTATGCAGGTAATTAATCAGTCAGAAACACTCAAGTATAAAGTTGATCTGACAAGCTCCGTTGAGAACTTGTGTGCTGCAATTTCACTGAATCCCTAGCGCAGGACAGAGTGGTGGCAAAGCCCAAAGGTTTATCAAAACACAGTGATAAATCCCAGATGTGATTTCAGCTTTTCATGCTTTCTGTTTGGTTAATGTCTCCAAAACCACTCGTGGGATTTTTGTTGGGTGTTTTCTTTCTTCCTCCAGCCCTCCCCCTTTCCCAGATTCAAAGCGAATCGGTCTGGTTGGCAGGAGCTGGCACAGTGGCACGCTTCCTCCCAACAACTGCACGCCTGTCTGAAAAGCAGAACAACATCTTTGAGATGGGGTGTTTATATGGGCAGCTCGCAGCCTCTGCAGTGCACGAGGCCCCACCTTCAAAGAGCCTCCGGAGCAGGGCTCACCTGATGAAAGCATTAACTGTTTGGGACTGACTTGATTTACACGGAAGCAGCCAGTTCATTAGCCAAGCTGAGCCCAAAGAGGTAAATGCACATGCAGATGTTTTCCTAACTACTCGATGTCGATGTTGCTGCAGCTTTCCTCGGGGTAAGGGTACAAAGGGAGCAGTGATGAGGCCTTGCAGAATTCCCAGGCAGCTAAATGAGAGCAAATGGCTGAGAAGATTTACATCAGGTCTACTCAGGTCAGAGAAGTTAAATGAATGTAGCCAAATCATAACGGTTGCTGTACAGCCTTGCACTGTATATAGGTCTGCACTATAACCATATTTCATAGATATAATAATTTAATATAACGAAGCGGTAAATGGAGGACTTGACATTCACATACTGATCCCTAAGAAAGCTATACATTTTTTTCCTACATTCCTTAGGTGTCTTGGTTATATTCAAAGTTATGCCTATTTATTTATGTCTACGGCTTCTCCTCTAGAAGTAGTCTTTCAAAACATTAAACTCAGATTAACTTGATTTCCCTGGTCACTTGAAGGCAAGTTCTTCCTGCTCAGTTACTTTCAAAACACTGCTCTTTCCTTGAATAAGTTTAAAATAATACTTCAATGAATATTCAAAAAGGTATTCACAAGATGCAAAAAAAAAAAAATGATTCAGCAAGATGGATTAACTTTAATGAATGCAATATTACTCTGACCCTATCTAATATGGAAAATGTTCCATATTCATCATTTTTTTAAAAATGTAAGAGCTACTTTCTGCTCTTCCTCCTGATCCTAATTAAATTGCACCTCAACATCTTCTCTCAGTTATAAAGTTTAATAGGAGTTTCCCACTACGGTTGCTTTTTTTGGCTGGTTATCAAATCCTCACTACAGCCATTATAACTAGGGATTAATCCACCTGCTTTTCCTCAGGTCATTAATTTAGCTACTTTGCTCGCATTATCTCTCTGTGTAGCATCTGCAATTCTTTTATATTCTATTTATATAATTTTGCATCTTCCTGTGTCTCGTATATCAGGATTATGTTTATATTACGTTTGTAAACTGATTTTCCTCATTTTTTTATTGTTTTGGAAGACACTGTAGTAAACAAGACAATGAATAGTATGCAATATGCATATAGATATCTATATATTAAATTATACTTGTGTTTAATCTCTATCTAGAGATTAAATGGACTTGTTTGCTTGTTGAGCTGAGTCAAGAAATAAAGATTTCTCTTGCACAACATTTTGAAACTATGAATATCTAGCATTAATAAAACAAAAATCAAAATAAGTTTTTCCTTTACAGCGGCAGAACACTACTGTGTCCAGCTAGAAATACTTCAAACCTTTAATTTTAGTTCCCAGGCTGGCTATTCAACTGCAACCTTTTAACTGCTTTTCAAACTTTATGTCAACTTCATTTAGTCAGTTTTGCAAAGGTCATAACAGACTGCTGAGCAATCCCAGGTGAAGTAACACTTTTTCCTGACAAATGTTCCCCTCATGCTGGCTGCTCAACATAATTTTGCATTATCAAATTCTAAGAGTGAAAATTAGTTTTCTAGGGTTAATACATAGATGCCTCTTATCACAGTGCAGGTTCTTTCACCTCCAGAAGGGAGATTGTTCTGTGTCTATCCTATGTGAAAATGCCCCGATATTTTAGAAAAATAAATCAATATGTTTGATGTCACTTTATACTTATGCTAAGCAGTAGTAAGAAACATCCACATGCTTAATCATCTGCATGCTCCAGTCTGCATTATAATAAAAATAAATAACTTCTCTGCTCAGCCAAAATAACTTCTCTGCTCAGCCTATATGGACTTTTGCACCTGTAGCAAGTAGCAGGACTCTGTGCACAGGCTGCAGCACCTAAACTGATTCAGGTGTAAGGAACAAGCAGGAGAGGGAATTGCAGAAATAGCATACGCTCCAGCATAGTGCAGCTTCTTGTGAAAAGGTAAAGTTCCTTTCCCTATACTTCACTAGTTATAATAGCTTCTCTAGCACTTTTTATTTTACTAGCTATTCCAAAATCATGTTTTCTAAGGTTAAAATGTTAACTGAACTTTTGAAGTTTCTGTTTCTATAATTTGGAGAAGTCTCCAGTCAGGGCTATTATTCCGACAGCAGATGAATTAAAACTACCGTATGTGCACTGCAGAGATGCTCTGAGAGCATCTTTGTATGTGCACATACATTGACTGGTGTGAACTGCACAGTCGCTCTGAATTTTCCCAGATGACATTGCAGAAGCCATCGATTAATGGCTTGCATTTCTTGGCAAGGCCAACATTTAGGTTTTGCTAACAGTCCTTGGCCAAATCACAGAATCACAGAACAGCTGAGGTTGGAAGGGACCTCTAGAGATCATCTAGTCCAACCCCCTGCTCCAGCAGGGACACCCAGAGCACATGGCTCAGGGTGCCATCCAGGTGGGTTTGGAAGATCTGCAGAGAAGGAGACTCCACAACCTCTCAGTCTTTTATTTACCAGTGTGTGACCTAACAGATCGGCAAGTATACTTGAGGACATCGGATTAAAGCTTAAAATAACTTCTTTGCTCAACATAGTGTGGCTATTATGTCTGAACTTCTCTAGCACAGAGGAAATATAGACTTTTTCTCCAGGAGAAGATCCAAAGAATTTCTCTCATTATTCAGTCTCATATAAACCTAGAGAATCCCAATTGGTACAGAAGATATTAGGCCTGTTTTTAAAAAAATTAATACACTTGCTTAGTATACTTGCTTTAATATACTCAGATAAACCTCTTCCTTGTTGCTCTCAAAAATTCTATCACATATCTATCTGAATATTCAAAAAATCCAGATACCTGAGTCATTTTCTCCTAGGAAATACCAGTGTTTATCTTCTCATTTTCCCATGCTTTATGCTAGACTTGCACAACAGGCATTCTAAATTAAGAAGTTCATATGAAATCAGTTTTTATAAACACTACTGTGCTTGCTAGTTTAGCAGCTGGGAGTGAAGTGTTTTGTAAAGATTTTCTAAATACATGTTGCATTATTTATTCCTTTTTTAAAGTTAGGAAAATGAGCTGGAAATTCCACATACAAAAAGTGGAGTTCAGAATTCCACTAGAAATTAAAGACAATGCTTTTTCTTGCTCTACAGATCTGATTTAGGTATTTTGGAGGAAGCAGAAAAAAATTAATGTAGATGTTCTTAAAAATATGGAGCACAAAGGGGTCCTGATTCTCCTTTTGTACCCACTCTATGGTAAGGTACCACCACAATGGGGAAGTGATGACACCGAAGGGACAAGAGGTGGCTGAGTGAACAGGTGAGGTGACTTCTGAGGTTAAAAGGGACAAAGGAAAAAGAAGTTGAGAGCCTAATGCAAGGGAAAATAAAATTTAAACACAATCAGTAAGAAAGAAATAGGAGTGCCCGACTGACTATCCTTTGGCCCACTCTTTAGCCAACAGCTCCGACTTTTTCAGCTCTCAACCATATTGCCTGTCTGTCGAAAAGCCTTTCAAATACATGTCAATCACAGTCATCTTGCTCATGGATATGTCAGCCACAGAAGAGCTCAAGCATATGTGGATTGTGATTATACAAATTGTCAGAGCAGCTACCTTTTTGCACAAAGTCCTGCTGAGTAAGTCCTGCAAAGTAAGTCTTAAGTATATGCGACACTCATGTTCACAGTCTTTCTCTCTTGTAGGATTAATCCTTCTGCCTTATAGAGTCATGGAGGAAAATATTAAAATAGGAACCAAATGTACACTGATATGATAGTAACTTTATATATTCAGAACACTATCTGAAAAATGGTGTTTCAAAATATGATAATAGAAAAATATTTTTCCTGGAAAAGAAATGAAGTATTTCATCCAGAAAATCCCTGGCAAAATACAACAAGGTTCAAAAGAACAATTGTGGGAAATCTGAAAACCTAAACTTCTGTTCCAATTCTGCTTTCCTATAGAGTCTCATTTACAGAATTGAGGCCAACATTCATTCATTACACTGGGAAAGAAGGAAAATCCTTGGTCTAGTTAGAAACCTTAATGATTGATGAATTTATCGTATCTTTGTAACAGCTTTGATGTTACCGTGATGGTGAGATTATAAATTGCTCTTACTTAACCCAACAAAGACTTCTTTTTCTAATTTGAATGATTCTTCCAAAAATAAAAATAAAAGTAAATAAAAATAAATAAATCCTGACTGCTAAAAGTCACAGAAAATTAAGGCCCACCTTAAATCAGAGTATGTCGTCACTCTTATGCTTGCCTCTTACTTGATTTTCCCCTTCCGCCCTCATCTCATTTATATTTTCTCATTGATATCTTATCACTTTACTATAAAAGCTTTTCATTTCTTCAGCTTTTCACCCTCAACTTTTATTCCTCCCTCAGTTTGGACAGAGACCCTGGTTAAAATATGTAAGTAATTTATAATTTCCTCCTTTTTTTGCTTAAGTTTTAAACATCAGGCTGCACATTTAGAAGCACTGCTTTCAACGAAGTTATTCATAAAGCATTCCGTGCTTGGATTTGCAGTCACTGTGCTGGCTGCCTCTCTGTCTCAAAAAGGTATGAAGTAGGACTTAATAAAAATCCTGACTGAAGATTGTAAAGTTTTTGATGGAAGGACTGTCTCTTACCATGTGTTTGTACAGCATCTAATATAACTGGACTCAAAACCAGGTTAGAACTATCTTGCTTTTTACACTCGTACTAATAAATAACAATAACAACATAAAAATAAACATAATTGTTTCCAGGAGGTATCCTTTTCTTCTGCCTAAAATATGTATCAAAATTATTTGTATATATTCATTTATTTACTTCCTGACCTGATGTTTGCTTTAAGATCCTAGAATATCCAATAGAAAATCATAGTATTTAATTTATGATAGTGGGTATCTTTTTAAATAATTATTTAGTAAATTTAAGATGCCATAGAAATAATAAAAACAATAGATATGGCCTCTAGTTGCAAAATTCTAGAACTAAGTTCTTACCTATAATTAAATCCCTAAAGGTTGGTCTTAGGTCTTAGGGTTTAAGCATTATGTGCATTACATATGTTGACAGTGCACTTGCCTATAAAATGATCAGTATTTAAATCAACAGGCTTCATTGTCAGCCGAAAAGCAGCAGGTTTTACAGGGAGAGCCACACTGCCAAGCTAGGAGCAGCCATCCTGCGTTGCTGGTGCAGGCAGAGCTGGGTCCATCCAGCCCACAGCTGCCCCAGCCCATCTCGGACAGGAGCCACCCCCGGCGCATTCGCCCTGGAGTGCAGCCTTCCCAACAAGCCTGCTCCAGAGGAAGGGCCGGGCTCAAGAGCAGACCCCAACAGACAGATTCTATGTGGATTATTGTGACACTGTTTTTAATGTACTGCCACACAGGGACACAGCTGCAGAGCCGGGACTAGAACCAGGACTAGAACCCAATGATCCTGGTTGTCATGCACGTTAAGAGATTACTCAGAAACTTTCCCTCAAAAGCCAAATTCCTATAGCCAATAAAATAAAATATTCTCCCTAACATCCTATTTCTAAGCAACATGTCCCAATATTATCACTAAAACCTGAAAGACATACTCAGGCAGACCAAATGACTGGAGCTGTAAGCTGTGCTTTCCGATAGTAGGAGCTGATGTTCTAACCCATGGACTGGGCTTTCAGTCAGCAACCTCCTAAATGAAAATCATTTTAATTTTTTGTAGCATAGTGTAACAGCAAATCCAGGGTGAAAATAAGGCTACATTTCACTGACCAGAATTTCAGAAATAAAATCCAAAATTACATGCAAAGAAAAGGACTATTTTTAATGTTTTATTTTACTTCCCAGTATCACGGTTCTTTTCTGGAGAGCCTCTCTGAACTAATGGCAGCTGTAACCACAAACCAGCCCTCTAAGACCATATGGCTATACCAGTATAATAAAAAAATCCTCTTCCAAATCTGCTTATTCTCTTTCCTGTTTCTCTTCCTGACATTTCCTGGTTTACCATTCTCATCTCTTCACCTGTCAGATTCTTCCATGCTGAATAAGCAGAGCTGTGATTTTAAACATATTACTTTTGTATAAGTCCTTTTTTTTGGCTAAGAAATTCTTGCTCTAATTTATGTAGCAAATGGAACTAAAATACATTAACAAAGATGCCACTTTTTTGCTTCCTCCATCTGCTAAAATCTCATCCCACTTCCACTCCAATTATCAGTAGCAGACTTACAGAAAAATCTTCCAGACTACTGTGATTAAATACACCATTAATAATACCAGTTTAATCATGAAAAAAAGATTATGAGGAAGAAAATAAGATGACCTGACCATTTAGAAAGCAGAAATTGGTCAGAAGAATTTGTCAGTCATCTATAGAGTTAGGTGACTGGAATCTGAATCCTTTATTGAAGGTGGGTGGCCTATACCCACCTAATACCATCCTTTGTCTTTTTTTTTGGCATTTCGGTGGTCTTTTTTCTAGTGAGGCTCAATATATTATTACAAGTTAGCATGACTTAACTCAAATGGAGAAACACATCCTACTTCCTCCTCTTCTTAGCCTACAGTTTCTTACAGTGTCTGTCATTTTCACTCAGAAGAAACCAAAATGTGCCTGGAATTGTAATTTGGAAAAATTCTGTAGACTTGTGGTAGCAGCAGCATTGACTACTTGAACTAAAGCTCTTTAATAAGCTTCACCATCTCCATATCAAGTCCTGAAATGAAGGCAATTTGATCCCGAAGAGCTCTTTGCAGAAACCAGTGTAGCTTGTAAAGGGCCACATACAACACATTAATTCTGTCTTTGATGAAATCTGCTAGATATTTAACAGACTTCATCCTGAAATAAAAGCTACTATACAGTGATGTTCTTGGCAAAATAGCCACAGACTACTCATTGTGATTTTAGATTACTACTCTTTTTCAGCAATAATGCAATTAGCATAATCAAAATTTTAGTATTATATGCAGGGAATATGTTGGTATTCTTATGCAAGATAATGACCATGTCCTGTTGCTATAAAACAAGCAGCGCCTCTTAAAATTATGGGATAACCCATATTTTTATAAATTCAGAGCTTTGAGCTGCAATCTGCTTACTACATCCAGTTATGAATGATATTGGAACATGCTGCTCTTGCCATATGAATTTATCTTTTTGATAACAATGTTGAACTTTGACAATTTAAAGCAAGGTGGTATAACTGAAAGTCAGGACATAAGCATAAAAGGAAAAAATCCCGGCCACAAAAGCAAAAGGCAGTTTTACATTTCCAACACCAACATTTCAAAGTGCAGTCAGGCCTTATTTAGTAAGATGCCATTTACAAAATGTGACCATAGTTATAGTTTTAGATCATGATCCGCACCCTCGTCCTCTTCTTTTCCCACAGAGTTTGGGACAGTCAGTTATGATGATGGTTTTAGTAGAAACCATCATCTTGAAAATTTTTTTTATCCTTACAGAAAACATTATAGATATCACATAAGGAAAGATTCTGATAGAAATGACAATAAAAATCTTATTTTCAGTTGCCTTGTTTTAGGCACAGGATGGAACTTTTTGTACACTGATCCTTTGCACAACCCTAGAATTGCTAGATCAGCAGCTGCCGCAAAACACATGATTTTTTTTCCATTTTTTTCCAAAAATGAAGCAAGATGCTCCATCAGATACAGCCATGACCTGTTGCTCCTCTTCTATCCATATTCTAGCTTCAACTCCTATTAATACAGGAAACTTTCCAGGTGGAAATGCTGCCATGCATAAGGAAAAGCGTCACGAGAAGTTTCAATTCCTTCATACAGCTACACATACCGGCCAGCACAGGGTTGACAAGTGTATGCCCTGGGGCAATGAGTTTGCAAAAATTGTGTCCTCACTGCAATAAACTCAGGACTTCAGTTCAGCAAGTCTCCTCGCCTAGCCTTACCCTGTCCAAAATAAGTCATTTAGCTGGGAGGGGGCAACAGAAATAATGGCAGAGAGGTAGAAAGATGCATTTTCCTAGTTGCTCTCTGCTGCCATTCGTCACTATGCAGTTAAAGCCAAAGTCTGACATTTGTCATTTTTTCCACTATAAAGTCAAAATAGGTAGATAATCTATGGTAATTTAAGACAGTCTTACTTCCTTTGGAACTTGTGAGGGAGCATCTTCAGACAGTCAGATACAAATCAGATATTTTGGAAGAAACAGTTCTTCACTCTGAGTTTGACTACTTGCTTTCCCTAAATAGAAATCCTAATAGAAATTCTGCAATGCATTTCCCAACCCTTTCTGCCTTTACTTGTCTCCCTGATGTCTCTTGTTCTCGGCCAACTGAGTCTAGCTCTTAACCTGAGCTTTTCCTCCCCTGCTCTTCTCACACTGCCCCTGCTGTCTTTCCTTCTGTCCCTCCTTTCCCTCTTATTCTCCTACAGAGCTCCTGCATCCAAACTTTTTTTCATATTCTTTACAGCAGCCACTTCAGGTCGCCGTCTCTTATAGCATAAAGAATGTTTCCCTTTCTTGCACCCCCATTTGAGTGTAGATCTCCACACATCCCACAAGGGCCATGTGAGTGCGTGCAGGCTGCTACAAGAAGGCCCAGAAACCGCTCCCTTCTAGTCTCCAGCAAATACCTCACTGTACTTCTGAAGTCTAGTTTTTGCATGGAATTTATAATAACAGGAAAGAGAAATATACAGCCTTTCAGTACTTGGAATGGCAATATGTCATGTGGCTAGGAAAGGTATGTCTGGGAGTATCATATAGCTGTTACTCAACCTGGGCACAGAGGAGCTTTGTGTAACATGCTGAGGCTTCTTTACCAAGTCAGACCAAAACACAGACACATGGCTGATCAGGGCTCTGCTGGTTCAGACTGACATAGGCAACTTTTGCACCCAAGCATAAGTCACTATTTTTTCTTATGACAACAATTTTTTTGACAGGAAAAAAAATTAAATTCCAGCATTAGACCCTTCTGAGTCCATGTTCAGTGCAGCGAGGTTTTGCTCTCCTTGCAATTCAGGCAAGGACTAGGATAATTTTGTCTGAAAGCAAGGCAGGGAGGGGATTTATCATCATCCTTGTGTAAGCAGAGGTCAGTTGTGCTCTCTCTGTAGTCCTCATAAGAAAATGACCTGCTTCTATCCTATAAATGTGCCATTCTGAATTACTTCAAGACATTTTCAAGTTTTATTAACTTTCTCACCCTAAAAACAGATAATCAAAAAGAAAAAACCTGACCATGTTTTCAGCAGTAAACTCAGTAACTCTATGAACATGAGAAAATGTTTGCTTTTTAAAGCTTTCTAACACTCCAGCTACCAATTCTTCAAAAGTTAAAAGAGAAAAATGGTGTTTTCTCTTAAACTAGCACTAGCAGTAGGACACCAAGTTACAGAGATCCACCTGGAGCGGGATACTCCAGTGTTTATCCATGAATAAATAATCAAGCCCTTCATGGAATTTTTTGGTGACTATCTGCACATTTTACAAAACATATGGAATGCTGTCATTGAAAGGGAACAAATGAAAAGATCTCAATTATCGAGATTAAAATAAGATTTGATACAAATTGCCTTGACATAAGTTTTCAAAGTCATTTTCAAAGAAAGTTTAATAATGTGTCTATGTGGTGACACTCAGAAAAGAGCCTTGCAAATGAAGGAAATTGGCTGGTTTCTTCCTTCTCTGCAGTACAGAAATGCCCCACACATTGTCAGTGGCACAGGTCCCTTTGATATATACTCAGGCTGTCCCTTTGGTATATATTCAGGCTGCATATATCAGAGGATACAGATATCCTCTATTTTAGCCAAGCTCCCACTATCTTTGAAAATCCATCCTCTGTTGTCTCTTCAGCAGGAACACCAAATTGGTTCAGATATATTAATTATTTGTTGAACACAGAAACACCAGAGGAAATTGGATTGAGATCATAAACTAATTTGATAATGCCCAAACTGCAGTTTTATATATAACAATTTCTGGATATTGTTAAGTAGACAAGAGCTCTAAGCAAGTAGTGAGTATGAGCAAATATGACATTCACTTGGGAAGTGATTATCATAATATCTTCTGTATAAGAATTTGGCATTTTTTTAGCTGGACATGATGTACAAATTGTTTTGTCTAAGATATTCTTCACTTTCAGTATTATGGTTTTCATATAGTCCTTTATTAGCATATTACAAACAAATTACCATCTGTTCTCTGTTTTTCTAGAATAAACTCAAGATAATGCTGAAATCACACAAACACACATTCCAAGAGGAATGTAATTTATTACTTATCTGTATGTGGGTCTAAATATTTTCCGCAAAAATAGCTTGGTCATGGAATAAAAATGTCATAACACATGAAAACCTTATAAACATCTTTAGCCTAATTCCTGTGAGAAAACCATTCTCATAACTATTGCAATTTCCCGCGGTTTCCAAGTCCCATCTAGAGAACGCTCAGTTTATGTAAAATCATAAGTCTCTCCGCTAACTTCCTTTTAGCTCCCATAATATCTCTATTTCAAAGCACAAGGATGTTAGATTTTTAAAGATTTAAGTTCTTTTTGGAATGAGGTATAACAATAAAACTCTGGTCAGCTGCAGTTGTCTGCATCAGCTCAAGGTGAAAAATCTCCTTCGCAGTGTGAAGTGGGAGTGAATGGGCTTTATGGAACAGTAAGTGTGGGGATAGCGTGGGACAGTCCCCTACTGCCAGTACCAAAAAGCCAGGAGCAAGGCTGCAGTGTCACTGCCCCCCAGCAGCAGCTCCAGCACATGGAGTGGGACTGGTTCTAAAGGCCACTGGCTAGTCCTGTGCTCAGAACAGCAACCTACAATTACTGATTTTTAGAAAAAAAAAAAAAATCCTTAAAGGCTGCAAAGCAGAGTACTTATGAAATTAAGGGTTAAGCAGGGTACTTAGGAAGTTAACTAGACACTTTGTGTAAGATACAAAGCCCTTCCAATCCTACCTCTTCCAATAAGTCTATAGAGGACAGTAAGGAAGTGAACATGAAAAATACTTAATATATAGAATCATATAGCTATGCTCTTGTACAGCTCCCACCTATCAGTAAAAATAAATAAATAAATACATTTTTAACTTTTAAGTGCTTTTTGCAGAAAAGTCTATTAATAAATATTTTGATCAATAAATTCATTTTTCTTGTCAAAGAGTCAGTACTCCTTTCCAGAAAATACTAGCAAGTTCTAAGCAAAGGGACAAGAGCACAGTTCTAATCTTAACTCTGCTTCATTATTTTCAGCAGGACAATACAGGTGTTATAACACATATCAGCATTATTATGAACAATATGGTTATTAATTGTGCAAGCAACTAGCAAATGAAATATCAGGCTCTGAACTAGGAAGACTGAAAGAAACCCAAGTTGAAATAGCACTGGAATCTCAAGAGGAACAGGCAATCTAATCAAAAGAATAGAGCCCAAAAGTCTGCAGCACAGCAGTGCACAGCAGTACGCGTACTACAGAAGGGTATCTGCAAGATAACCTCTTGTTTGATGTTCTGTTATTACAGATTACTCTTTTATATAAAAAAAAAATCCCTTTGAGAATAACAAATGACAATTTTAGCTGATAATTTTAACTGTCTTTATTATACCTATAGTATAATTTGGCCCATGAGCTGAAAAGGCTACAGGAATAATAAACTGATGTTTTCTCTAGTTCCTTCTTTTTGACTAGCTAATCCTTCAGGGAAATGGAGCTGTAACCATATTTTTCAAAGCTTTGTTTTGAAGTTCATTTTTTACTCTGAGTTGAGTCTTTCAACTGCAGGATTCCTAATTTAAATTTCACCCATGACAATATGATGCAGTTGATGGGAACTCCACCCATTTTTTAAAGGAAAAGCAAGTATCTCAACAGTAGCCACCAGCTAAAAACCTAGAGATTTCCAAAGAAAACAATAGAACCGTTACCAGCTTTCTTTGTACATGCATAGAAAATCTTTACAAAGATTCTCAATACCTCCACATCCTTCCATTCACTAAGCAACAGTAAATGGTGACGCTCTCCCACCATAAATAAAACTTTCATGGCTTGAATCATTGATATGTCTAAAATTCTTTCCCATGGCACAAAAAAAAATGTCCATCAGCTGTCAAGTGGCCTGCTTTTCCAGTCAGCTTCAGTCTGGATATTTTAAAAGTGATGCTAAGAAAAAGAGTCAATGCATTTTATTAGGTGAAAGTCTATAAAGGTTAGTAAAATATAACCACCCACTTTTTAGGAATACTTTTCAAGAAAGTGAGTAACAAGCAGCATGGCAAACATAACTGAAAGAAGTCAGGAGTGAGGGCATCAGATATGGCTGCATACAGTTCATATTAGTTATCCTCTAAGAGAAATAGCTTTGTACAGGTTTTCATGCCTTTATACTATTGCTGATTTCTCCTCCTGCCTTCCAGTGTCCCTTAAATAATATTCCTCACAAAGCCAGTTGAAAAAAAATGGCTCTTGGCTCCAAAGAACTCTGAAGAATTTATAAGATCCTTGCCCGCCTGTTCTTGGGGCCATTGCCAGTAGAAGCCAAATCCAAATATTTGCAACTCAAAACCAATTGAGAAGTCAATCTCATTAGCATTGTCAAGACCTGAACAAGTCACCTCAGGCATAGGACACGTGACAGATGATGAACAACAACAGATAATTCTATTTCTTTTCTTTCTTTAATTATAGTCTTCTTAGATTATTATTTTCTTATATACTGCTACACTGAGACACAGCTAAAAAGAAGCAACATTTTCAGTTCAGAGTAAAATTCTAGTTCCTGCACAGGCTCTGGCAAGCATCATCAAAGTTAAAATAAAAAGGTGGTGGAAAAGAACTTCCTGAGAAGTGCAGAGATTTGGTTTAGATGAACAGTATCTGAAAGTGGAGAAGTTGATGTATTCTGAAAATATGCTCTATAAACCTCCTCACCCTAGACACCATGACAAAGAACCATATCCTTTTGGAAGTCTTTCCTGCTGAGGCCAAGAATGGCATGGAAGCCATGATTCATGTAATATATCAGAGCCTCTGCTTCTGGACAGATACAGGAAATATCACATCAAAATGAAATATGAAGGTTAATGAACTGACCTCCAAATATTTGCAAATCTTGTTGACAGTTCAGATCAGTTCAGTGCCCAAACCTGATTAAAAGGGGTTCATATTTTTCTAAACTAAAACACACAAAGCAAATAGATTTTTAATAGTGTAATAGAGACAGATGTTTGGCTCTACCACACATTTCTCAAAGCTACTGTTTCCTAGATCTTGTAAACTATAATGAAAAGCTCAGATCAAACATTGTGGAAACAGAACACTTTAATCTTGCCATGGTACTGTCTGGAAGAGATTTATGTCCTAAAATGAGTTATGGCTTTATGAGCTGAAATCCTGGACCTGCTGAAATGAATGGCGTAACTCCCATGGACTTCAATAAAGCCAAAGTTTTATCTATGGAGAGCTGTGAAAGAACTGCAGGAGCGATAGGAAGATCCAGACGGGCTCTCAGCCTACCCAGCAGGTGACTATCCCACATCCTAAAAATGTCTGTGAATGCTAGCTTGTTGAAAGGCAGGGGGTTGTGGCTGCTTTACTTCTGAAAGAAGTTGATTTGTAGCTTGCTTGGGAAATAGTACTCATATTAAGAATTATACTCCTGATTTACAACAAAAAAACTTAGCTGATCTGTTAGCAGATGTAATGCTTCTATATTCTATTTTTTCTATATATTTAAAGGCATTTAAGGCAACATCTTTAATAACGAGAAACCTAAAGCATGGCAGAAGATGAAAAAAGTTGCACGGATGTACATTTATATGAAAAAGATCAGTGACACCTTCCAAAGGGTTCTCATTAATCCATCTGCTGAGTATTTAGAAACAGTCCATTTACTAGACTCTCAATGTAGGATGCTGGCATTCTCTATAACAAAGCACACGAGAACATAAAAGGTAGTTACTCGTGACATGTTGCAGAGATTAAAGTGCAGTAGAAGGAGCAGTGAATTAATAATTAAAAGGAATAAGTGCAGAGTTAAAATTTCTTAAATATATTTTTATTTAAAACTATCTACTTAGGAGACATAAAAATTGGCTTTAGACTTTTACCCACATTTTTCCTTCTAGTGTTAAAGAATTAATGTTAATTTCTGACCACACTAACATCAGATTTATTTCTATGCTGCAGTAATGTTCTAAAACAAAGCATCAGATCTTCTAAAACACTGATACAAGAGAGAAGAAAAGTCCTCTCTCATAACCTCCAGTTATCCTGGCAGAGGCAGATGAGATGGACATAAACTCTGGGATATGTTTGCAGCAGGGGGGAAGCCTTTGTGCCATGGAGAGTCCTGGCCCGTCTGAACCCACTTTGAATCACTTGACCAAGGGACAAGATTACAGTTACTAATGATTGTACTGAGAAGATCTGAAAAAATGACAAAAGTTCTCTTTTTCTAATGGAAAGTGACATAGAACTCCTTCAACTTTTCTAGAATACCTCAGTAGCCACAATCTAGTGCTGAGTAATTTCAGTGAAAAGCCTTTTTGAATTTGGGAGAACCAAAGCATTATGTCCACAAAGTTTGTGACTATGCATTCTTATAATTCTGGGTGCCTTACTTTCCGTTACCTATTTTGCTCATCTTTTAAAAGTATCTACACTTGAAAGTAAAGTGTACTTTTTAATTGTAAATCTGAAAGGGGCTTAAAATTAACACATTAGATACACTGAAGAAAGAAATGGTTCCAGGAGAAAAAAAAAAAAAAAGTTATTTGCCCAGAAAATTAGCAATATTAATAATTAAGAGAATGAAGCAAAATTTCACATACTTTCATGTCTCTATATCTGTGCATATAAAAAAATTCATGAGACTTCTGTAAATCCTTCAGGCTCTTACATAAATATGTGACTCTGATAGTAATAGTTAATAAGTAGCATAATAGTTAACTAAGGATAATAAACAACTGCAATTTTATGTTTCATAGTTATAGAATTTCACTTCAAAGTTAGACATCTAGCTAAAGAATCAGGTAGGATTGTTTTGGTCTTTCAAACTCTAGAAGTGACATGTTGGGGAGAGCTCAAAGCAATTTTGGACATCTCGGCATCTAATCTAGGCATCTAAATTACAAATCCTTGTGGAGACAGATTCAGAAAATTCTATGGAGTCACTCACTGTACTTATAAAGAGCATGAAACCTTTGAAGATTCCACTAAATACTGCAGTTTATGGACTATATACAAATATACAAATGGACTATATACTATATACAAATAACCAAATAAAGCTTGCAGCACAAAGCTAGCCAAAGTACCAGGTCACTGCCACATTTACAAATTAAAAATACTTTTGCCTGACTTAGGACAAGTCTTTCTGTTTTGCAGCCAAGAAATAAATCCGAACAGTTTATCTCCCCAAGCCATCACCTTGACAGAAGCTTATTTTAATCACTTGAGAATAATTCCTTTAAAAGATAAGCTCTTGATATGGTCTTATATAGAGCACAGAAATCTTTTTATCACACTTTAAAATATAAATGCTTTGCAAATTGACAACTGACTTCAAGACTTCATTTTCTAAGCATTAAATGTTTCATTGTCAGTTAATGTCTATGTAGGTAGAATATTGCCTTTGAAGGATATGAATTTTCATTCTCCAAGTAATTATTGCTACCATTGTTTATTTGTGCAGAGCAAATCATGCTTTGTTAAAACCTTTATCTGAAGTGCTGCCTAATGCAAACAATTTACGCAGCACAATAGCAAGAACTTTCCTTGTCCAAGAGCAATGTCCACATTCTTTAGCACCATCTACTGGCACTTCTTTACTGACTACTTCACACCTTAAGACACTTCTAATTCACAAAGACATTTCTGGAAAAGCAGAATGACAGCTATATGCATCAAAGAATTAGTCACTTGAGCCCTCAGTACAGCAGGAATTGTATTATGCAGCTGAGTCCTTGAAATTAAGTCACATCGGGAATTACAATAAACAAAAGGAAATCTTTGAGGCAGACAGGATGAACACTAAAATTCCAAAACACAAAGATATGTTCATTTTGTAATTAGTCACCATGTTGACTGCCTGTGTTTTGTTAGTTGCTTGAGAAACATCAGAAACCCTCCTCAACGTCATACCCACTGAAAAAGAGCTGGCACATGGTAGAAAGGAATTTTCTCCTTGTTTTGATAGTTGCTTGACATATGTCACAAACAAGGGAGCAACCTCAATTTCAAGGGGAAACATTTGGCATATGGTATGAAGAGATTCCTGCTGTGTGTCCTGAGACAATTGTGTAGGAGTGGTTGACTTTTCACAATAGAACAGACTACTGCTATAGCTACTCATGGTAACTGATCTTCGCTGAAGATGGTATTCAATTTTACAGTTTCTAAAAGCACATGAGTAACTAGATAATTAAACTATGCAATCCCTTCTAACCTATGAAAGCTAAATGGAACAAGTTTCTTTATTTATTTTAATTATTATTACTAAAGTGAAACTTATTCACGGCAATATTTTCCAGACAAAATATCCAAAAACCCTTACAAGATACATTAGCAACAGAAGGCAAGAAGGCAACAACTCGGAAGACAGAAATTCCATTTTTAATTAAAGTATAACTGGGACAATAGAGCCAGTTGCAAATGCTAAAATTTACTCCTGGGTCATTTTTTGTGCAAGGACCTGCAAAGTAAGTTTTTCCCACTAGTCTAGCAATCACTGTAGCCATTCAACTTAATAAACTTAGAAAAATCACAAAACAAATTGGTTCAAAAATAATAGAAATGCACATCTGTTTGTTCGGATGCAGGTAGAATCCAATTTTAAATATATTAAAATGATAAATATTGCCCTCAATATGCAAACCAAGTTGCTACTGATGCTATTTCCCATTGCAAGACTTTTGCCACAGTCTGCACACATAGCTCTAAGTGGGAATCAAATGCTCAAACATGTCTAAGATTAAAATTTCAGCCAAGCAGTGTAACTGAATGTAAGTAGTCAGGATTGAGAATGAAACTACAATTCAGCCCTCTGAAACAGATGTTAAATACACAAAGCTTAAATGGAACAACGGAATCTAAATCCAATCCAACAGAACAAAGTGACTGAAAAGCTGAAATGTAGATAACATGTTTCATGTCCCCACACTTGGAGAGGGGAGTTCTCCTCAGAATACTTTAGAAACACCCAAAGTATTTTAAATACACCCACAAAATGATAGAAAGAACTATTCACTAATATTCAGCTGAGATTTACAAAATTTTAAGTCTCGCTTTGCTTGTCTTGTATAAATAAGTATCAGTTTTATTACATGAGATATCCAACAGATAGTGATCGTCTTAACAACTGTGTCTGCTGACCCTATTCCGGTCTCATTGACTTGCCTAGAAAGCTTTGAAATACCTTGAAATCCCCTGAGGATCTCAATTCACTTTATCATTTAGAATTTGTCTGGAGTGCATCTGCATATTCAGCAGAGAACCCACTAGGAATAGAGAATTACTTCTTCCCACTTGCGAGCAGTGCCACTTGTGCTACTTTTTGAACCTGCTATTCATGCTGGCTACTGTCAGAGTTCATGAAGAATTTTCCAGTAGTAGCAGGCAACAGTTACTCAAAGAACTGCCAAAGAGGAAAATGTAGAAAGGAAGTATTGCATTTGTCAATCCATTTATGGCAAACAGAATTTAAGGCAGCTTAATGGCATATGGCTACTTCAGTGCAGAATCTCAGTTTCAAAATCAATTTAGGAAAAGAGTAAGGAATGCAGGAAAAGCAAGGAAAAAAAGGCAATGGGTCAACTTCCTCTGAGCTGAGAGACTGATTGCATGCTCAGAAAAGCGTTCAGACAATGCTGATCAGAAGCAGTGTCATGTGAAGCAGAACTAAAGAAAATGAGGTTTTACAAAGGCTTTCTGCAATCACCTCAGTTTCCCACCTGACAGTTCTCATACCATCAAGTGATCCATGCGGGCTAAAAGTCCCTTTCTGCACCAGGCTGGTGAGGTGCAAACCAACAGAAATCTGAACTTCTGAAGTTATTCAGAAAGCCTGCCAAGAAAGTCATCATCATACTTATTTTTAATGTTTGCTGTTTTCCACCGGACAAGGGCAAGAATTTTATTTGTGGATAAACACCTCTTTATCAGACATCTGAGCTGGTGAAAAAGCCATGATGAAGCTTTAATTCTAGTTCAGGTACTATTCTATCCACATCATCTTCCTTCCCACTGTCACACTGCATGTGGTGTGACAAAAGGACTGCACTTTATCATGCTGCAATGGTAAAGAGTCATAGATAAGGCAGTTTCTTTTAATACAAAGGAAGAACTTTAGGATCAGGCTCAGAAAAACAACCAGATGATAATTCTAGCTTGTCTCTTTCACTGTTTTTCTGCAGCACTTCCAGATTGTCAGACTTGAGCCAGAAAATAGCTGCAGTTCCTAGTAAATAGATAAGCAGCTGTCACACACCATGATGCCATTCACAAAGAACAGGTGCATCCAGAACCAAACCAGAATCCATGTATTAAATTTCATCTTTCCCTTCCAGTACATTGTAGTAAAAATAAAACACATTATTATTGTCTGAGTTTATTACAGCAACACATCTTGACTCACCAAAATCAGCCTTTTATTGTACAAAGCTATAGAAGTCTCTGCTCATTTGACCCTCTCTTCACTACACGAGCCAGAATTTTATCTACCGTTCTTTTACTGTGCTTGATGCAACAGTATTAACAGGAATCAACAACAGCAAAAAAAGCTATTACGATCATTAGAGTATGCGGAGGAAAAGTAGCCGATATGCTTAAGTGCGTGCCAGAAAGCAGAATACACATTCTTTCCAGTTCACAAACACTTCAGAAAGGAATTTTGGTCCTCGCATTGTTGGGAAAAATCCTGTACCTTTGCCTGAAGGACATTTAGTTCTAACAATAGGTTTTGGGCAGGGGAAGGCTTGTTTGTGTGTCTTTTGCAAAATTACTGAAAGTTCCCATTTTGTAAGTAAATAAAATGGACACATCTTATTAAGGTTTTGAAAAAGATACACATTTCAGGTAATTCACTTTCAGCCAAATATTCAAACTGTTTTTCAATACTTACTCAGGGAAAGCTTATTGAAGTCAACAATTTTGGTGAGCAAGGACTCCAGGACTTGTTTCTGGAGTCATTGAAATAGTGTGTTTATAACTGAAGCAGTGGCAAAAATAAAAGTAGTCGATATGAATAATCCAACATAGCTATTTCCTTTAAAGGCTAACATTGAGATAGATAATGCTATTAGATCTTTCAAGACTTGAAGGGAATGGTCTTCAGTAGATATTTGGATAACTTAGGAGAAGCATATTGACACGCTTTAGACAGCATAAATCTTGCATTAAACAAAAAAATACATTCTTTACCTCTTCTTTTTGGGGACTGTGAAGGGAGGCTAAGGACAGAGGGAAATTTCTGCCAAGACGAAGGTAGAAAAATAAAATATCTTCTTTGCAGACCTGTCACTTCCTCCCCTACTTTTTGCTTAATATGGTCCTTTACTTCCATACTTTATGTACTTTACTCACTCTTATTGATCATTTGTTTTTAAAATCCACTCCTTTTCACTCTCCCTTTGGTGCCCCTTCTGTGGAAGGAGCAGGCATAGATACTGATTTCCTACAGAAGTGATGTTAACACTGTGTGATTTTGCAGGCCTTTCAAGCACCTGAGGAGAAGGGCAATTCTAGAAATAGCCATATTTGAGCAAACAGGAAGTCCAAGTTGTCTGATGACTCTGTCTGACACGGGGCAGTACCCAGGTGCCTTTGAGGAAAGCACAGAATCTCCAATTCTTTTACAATATGCACAGAAGAAAATACATTTTCTAGTATTTGTTGCTTTACCTAAACTGGTCTCTTCTCTGATCCACTCCTTAACTGTTATTTCTACTGTTTTTCTTCTATGTTTCTTCTATATTTCTTCTATTATTTATTTCTCTTCTGTATTTGCTGAGCTTTATGTATATTTGCTTAGGTTTATGACTCTGGTTACTAGGCTTCATCACAATATAGTGCCCTATTCCTTGAGTCTTCCATGTCCCTTGCTGAAGGCAGGAAGAAACACCAAACCACATATGTTCATTAGAAGGTAGACAGTACTCCAAGTCATTCCTTTGTCAGTACTCTTTAAAAGGGGAAAAAAAAAAGAAAAATATTTAAAAATATAATAAAGCTCACAAAAAATAATGATTTCCAGGAGCCAAAATGACACTATGAAGTAGCCATAAAATTAATGGAAATGTGTCTGTTTTCATGGATTTGGCACTTTGAGCTGTCATATTATTTCAAAGTATCCACTTTTAGAATAACACATTATCTCCAAGAGAAATCATGTTTTTTATCCTTAGTTCAGCACATGCCTCTGTGCAGTTTCCTCATGAAGAAGATTCAGGCTTTTTCATTTGCAGAGTATATCAAACCTTTTTCAATCATTTGCATCCAAAGGCTGGATCTGACATTTCCAGAAAACAGTCTAGGGAAGTCATCAACAGAGCTGACTTGGAAGAAGAGGGAAGAACAGTGAAGTCAAACCCCTCTCCCTGAGCACCCATTCATTACTCAGACGATAGGATCGGGGTGGATGCTCTTCAAAGCAACATTCCCAGCCCCTTGATACATGACGTCCTGAAACATGGAATATCCAACTTCACATGCTGTTGGCACATATGACAGTATCCAGTTTCAGTTATACAGTCCTTCTCTGATAAATTACTGTAATGATTTCAGTGTGTTCTTTCCTGCTCTCCGGGAGCAGGATTTTTTTCTACTTCAGCTGCAGTATCAGTCACAGGGAAATACAAAAGAACAAAGTTCTTTCATTTAGATAACGACCCTGCAGTTAACCAACCTCAAAGCAATAACATAGCTACTTAAGATTTGACAGCTGTGCTTATTAAAGAGATTGCTTCATTGCACCAGTTCATGTGTGCATATGCAGATACTAAACTCCTATCCTTATTCATTATCTCATGATCATTTACATAACTCAGCTTTCTGGTCTCTTGAAAAGAAAGATTTTTGTTCTGGAAAGAACATCTATTTTCCAATAGAATTTTGGGGACAGCTATTATAGCTCTTTCAGAGAAGTGGAAAAAAGAAAGAAAAAAAATCATTAAAATAATGAGACATGCTCTGGCTAAGGCAGCTTCCTAAAAAGAAACTTTCAGAACAGTCATGTCCTGTCTAGAATCACTACATCTCTTCATTTGTCTGAAGAACAACAGCATAGCTTCAAATAGCTTTGTGTCTATACTACTTTCCTTTCAATCACTATGATACCTTGGTCATTGAGACGTATTTACCATCCAAAAGTGGGCCAAATAGAAACTTTACCAAATGGAAACTCTCTGTGGAAACCCACCTTTGTCAGAGAAAACTCCCAGGAAATGTTTCAGATATAGTCAGATATGTCCCCCTGCTAGAATATCTAGTGTACTGTGATTACAATGCTGATCTTGCCTTGTAACAGGCAAACAAAGACTTCACTTTTACTTCCCACTTCCTAGTATTGTCTATTGAGTTAAAGCTATGATTTTCCTTGGAGCAGTTATATACCTCCATTGAATGTCTTTCTCTTAAAAATTAAACAAAAATATTTCTAGAAAATTTAGAAAAATTCAGTAAACTGTTTTCCTGGTGGCAATTTTATAGGACAATGCTACCTTTCAATAGGATTTAGCTTAAGGTGGGATAAGCAATAAAACTTTGATCTTTTCTACCCACTTCTCCACAGTGCTATAAACAGTACCCAAATATAAAATACACACAATGGATCTCTGAGCTAGAGGGGAAGCCAAATATGCTGTAAAATAAAGGATGCTGAGTTAAGTAGCCTCTTTTATACAACTGTGTTTACTGGGTAAGCATGGGGATAGAGCACAAGTATTCCTTTCTTACCAAAATGACTGTAAAGAGCCCAAAATCCAAGAAGTAGAATAGGGGTCCATCTATGGCCATCACTTACCTGTCCTGCTCTGAAGAACAGAGAAAGGAGTAAGTTCATAAATGTTAGGGTTGTATTTAAAATATTCATGAAATTATTTCTTATAATAATCCTATTGATTTGAAATGTGAATGTCAAATCTACTGTGTACTACTGCATTTTAAAGGCAACTGTATCTTTAGATGGTCTGTAGAGAACCTGTAGAATCGGTAGAAAGATGAGAGCCAGATTGGAAGAACATTCAGAGTCACAACTGTATTTTGATTGAAGAGTTAAAGACATGAGTTAAAGACAAGAGTTAAGAGCAGACATGGCAAGATGTCTGCTCTTAACCACTGTTGAGATATATTTATTTACAGCTGGAATGATAATTACATAGATGGTTCTTGTAAGCTAAAGAATGGTTGTTGCTTTTTGCTTTAAAATATGGGTGACATACTAAATCTGTTATTACAAGTAGTGTTTTCTTTCCTCTCATACTATACAAGACTATAAGACTGCCAGCTTGCCAGCTCAGCAAATATGTCAAGAAGCACTTGTTTTGTGGACCAGATGAGAAGAAAACAAGTGTACTTCAGTTTTTAAACTTCAGTATCCAAGGAGAGGCGGAGGGGAAAAAAGAGATTGCAGCAGTGACCAGCAGAACTGGAGTTCTTGGCATGAATTAGATGAATGAGGTTGCTGTAATCCTGGACTTAAAGAAAAGAAAAGCAGCGATATGTGGCAATATATTTGTATAAACAAATACTTCTTCCACATGAGAATTACCACATAGTGCAAACATGCTAAGGCATTATTAGAACAATATAGATTGGAGGTATGGGATAAATCTGTGAAATCTGTCTCAGTGGTTGGCATACAAAAATATGAAGAGCTCCACACTTTCTCTCTTGCCTTTTGTATCTATTTATTTCCAAATATAGGCAGATTCTGCTATATTTGATTTCCATTTACTTGATTTGATTTTAATTCTGATTTATCCTAAGAAATCAAGTAAGGACACCAGAAGAAGAATCATCCACAGCACTGGTGTGGTCCAAAGATGATGAATAAGCTCTAGAGCATTATTAATCGAAAAGGACACAAGTGAGCCAAACACTCCTCCCTGTCCTGAGGCAGGACTGCATTTGAGTTTTCATGTACTTTCAAAGGAAAAGGTGCCTGCCTCAAAGAAGAGATACTATGGCAATAATCTGTCAGGGCTATGACTGTTTTGCAGCATATGCCTCTTTACACAAAGCTGAAGTATGGTCCACAGATGACTCATATTCATTTTTAACTACAGAATTTTCAATATCGCTACCTACAAATTAGGACTATCTGCATGCAAATATTCAGTTTCTGAACACATGCTTGGATGCCAAATATTTGATAGCCTGTACAGTACCTGAAAACATCTTCAGGAAAATATCTTGCTGCAGATTAATTTTACGGTGCTACATGTACTTAAAAAAAAATCAATTGGTTTGAATAGAAAAATATTTCAGCAATTATTTTTAAATCATTAGGTATTTATAAAAATACAAAATGTAGTAAAATAGCTGTTTATTAAATTTAATGGGATATTTTTATCATAGAGAAGTCACACCTACATTGAAATAAAAATACCTAAATAAAGACATAGAATATCTCATTTCTGAGATATTCTTGAGCCAGAGGCCTGGCTCAAAGATCTGTCTTCGCTATCTGGGTTTTCCTACCATTCTAGCATTACATATTTTCTTACATTAAAACCAAATCCATTAATACAAACCAGAAATTAGTTCCATGTGTTTCCACATAAATTACTGGCTTTTGTCATGCTTAATAAGTTTCTTGTTTGAAGAGATGTAGGTTGATAAAATGATCCAGCAAGGCACTTAAGTGCATGTTTAAGTTCACACACATCAGTAGTCATCTTCATCAAGGTCCAAATGAGACCACCATCCCTCCCTCTCCCTACTGGAGTCTTTCCACTTCACCAAGGTGATTAAAATTATATTTAAAAGAGACAGAATAAGCTTACTGCTGCCATTCACCGTAGGCGATGTTGGGAAGCAGTTGCAGAGCAGCTTGAACAGACCTTGGTGCACCTGCGTGCCAGAGCAATGGTTTCCCTTTGGGTCCAGGAGAGTCCCAGGTAAAGTGTGAGTGTGGAGGTTGGCCACAAAGCGAGCAGTGTTCAGTTAACCAAAGGAACTACACAAGGTGTTCAGAGTGGGCTGCAAAGCTTCAGGTTCCCCAGAGATTGCAAATTCTGCTTTTTTCAGCTATTAACCTCATCTATATCCTGCTGATCAATATCTTGGTTGAAATTAATCCCCCATTCACTATTATAATAGTGACCACATTCACTATTATAATATTTTATCATTCTTCTGAAAGCAACAAATAAGCAATCAAATTGACTCATCTGCTGCATCTTTTTATTCCTTTTTCCTACTTGATCACTTCTCTCATATTCTCATCTTCCCATGTCTTCCTTCACTTAAATAGCAGTTTACAACCAATGTCTTATTTTTCAATATTCTCTTTTCTTCTTTCTTTGGCTTTACTCTTTCCTCTTTCTTTCCATTCCTCTTTCTTTCCTTTCCTTTTCCTTTCTACTTCTCATTCTTTTCTTGAACTTCTTTTCTTCTCTTATTTATTTTCCATTTTCTTCAACTTTTCACTTTTTGTGCCATGATCTTTTTTCTCTAATTTACTAGATTATCTTCTTCAAAAATAATATGCAAGAGCAAACACATGTGTATAATAAATAAAAATATTTCTTCAGATAAAAGAAAAGGCTGAACCCTACAAAAGTGATTTTTTTTTCCTTTTAACAAATGGAAACTGTCACTGTTCACAATTAAGCAAAGTAGTAAACTAAAAACATAGTATTAGAAAAATATTTATACAAATGCTATATAAATACTTATAAACTCTTTTCCTAGAAAATAAAGAGAAGGAAATTCAATATTCAGCAATGCTGTATCTCTATTTGCCTGAAGCATATATGCTTCTTTTAAGTTTGGCCTTGAAGTTATTTGTATTTTTTGAACATAAACTTATAAAACTGTCTTTATGTTCAACTCATGTTACAAAGATGTTTGTCTTAAAAAACATCACACAGCTGTATTTTTAAGCAAAAAAAAAAAAAAGACATTTTGGTTTCTTTTTATGACTGAATATTTTGTAATCTGAGGAGAAAATAAACTTAACAAACTTGCAGTTACAGTATGACAGAGTCACTGCTTTTAGATGCTTAAATCTGTGGCAGTGCTGACCACCTAGAACCAGTGAAATCTTTTGTTGGATAAAGATGCCCTCTGAAAAAGGAAGCTCTGTAAGCTGTTCCCACCTGTCATGAAGAAGCATTTTTTTTTTCAAGTAAAAGGGGTTCTATTGGTACAAAAGAACTGCTCCATTGAAAACATTTATTAACCATAAGACTACTTAGAAGTGAGCATAGTCATATTCAATTCTGTGCCATAAGAAATGGGAGAAACAAGCTCAGCTAAAACAAACAAAAAAGTCACAAAGTTTAATGTGAAGTTGCAATTGCTTCATATTCCAAGATTCTTTTTTTACTGTGCATGCTGCTATTTTTCAGTGTAACCTATCTGTTACCTTTCTCAATGACTCTCTCCACAAAATGGAGACTCAAAAAAAGATCACAAATCAAATCTGATTCGATAACTAGAAAATATAAGAAAACTGAGCTGTTCATCTGAGGGACATGAAAGAACTAATAACCGACCTGCTCTCTCCAGTCTGCTGCTCAGATCGGAGCTAAATGGGTGTTACAATTGCATCTCTTCTGCAGGACTCTGATAACCACTCCAGTTATTCAGGGACAAATTCAGCGACTACATTGAGTATTTGCCAGAAATATCTTTCCAAGATATTGCTCAAAGAAGTGTAAGAAAAAAAATATACACCTAAGTTCTCAATAATGGGAATACAACTCCATAAAACCTCTTGCTGTCAAACATCATTTTGTTACGGAATCACTCCTTACATTGTACTGGAAAAAATATGGGAATCGGGAAATAACTTACTGCTAAAACAACGTATTTAGAAATTTTCATCAAAACACATTCACTATAAAGGAAACATCATACACAGCGATCTTAAAACTTGTGAATAATTATTCAGAACCCTCCTGGCAATTTTAGCCATCAGCACGGACACCTTATGCAATGTCCAAACTCAGGAAGTTCTAAACACAGGCTCTGCCACAGCGATCCACACACAAGATCCCAGAGACACCTCAAGCCACCTCTCTGTTCCCTTTGCCTGTGGCCAAACACGTGCACAGCCCTTGCTCCAAGACCCTTCTGTGCTTTGACACATCCCACCCTTAGCTTCAGAAAGGTGTCTGCTGTTACTGTGGAGCAAAGTCTTCTGAATGGCAATATCTCTGAAATCTGGCACTCTACCTTGTTCTTGGTAAACCTACATAAGTTGTTACAGTTTCAATTTATTGTGTATTATATTAACAAGAAGATAAAATGAATAATTTTAGAGTGAGAAGGACTGGGCCCTGAGGAGACCTGTAAGGAGAAGGAGGTCCAGTATTGACATGTCAACTTGTTATTTAAGTAAATTATTTATACTTATGCTCATTTTTTCTTAATTATATATGCACACTCTTTCTGTAAAAAAATCAGTTTCCTATGTCTCCTAGACATATAAATTTAAAATTTAATTATAGGACTTCTTTTGTTGAAATCATATTTTACACCTTTTTTCCACTTCTGCCTCCTAGGTAGTGATTTTCTTAGACACGGTTTATTCTCTTTCAAATTCATCTTTCCCAACCACTCATTTGGTGGAGCACAGCAAGCTTTTTCAACCCCTCCTTTTTGCTGACAGTGCATATGAGGTTGCAGAGCTCGGGCTTGTCTTCATAAGAGAAGCATTTTGGTACAATCTTAGTGTGAATTTGAGATGATGCAGATATAGACTTACATGAGGATATTTTGATTCCAATACCACAGAGCCTTTTTATGTTGTTTACATCACAGGAAAAGTGTTCTTAGTTAACGTAAGCAAAGAATTCCTAACCTGTAATAAAAGTGTTAATATAGCAGATTATACCCATGTATTTAAATGATTTGTCTCTTGTTAAGACAAAGTCCTAGACTATGACATGATCTGTACAGACAGAGTAGAAACATTCATCTAGCTGTTCATTGGTTTTAGTGGTTCAGAAAACACAATTCACTTTTTATAATAATGAATTCCTACCCTTTTTTGAAGAAAAAGGTACAAGTATATTCCTTCAGCTGAAATGCTACCATAGCTATAAATTGTTACATGGCTAACAATGTCTTTAAAAGCTTGTTATAGAGGTCTGTATATAAAAAATATATTTTTTTAGCCTGTAATGAAAAAAATGTAGTAAATCATATCTCATATTTTCAATATGCATGACAAATTCTCTGTATTTTCAATCATCTGAAGAACAGTAATGACACATGCCAAGGTCGTCAGATAGGGCAACACTCCAATGATCCAGTCCTACTTACACTGACTGAATAGGTATTTGGAGAGAATTTCCAAATTTCACATGGTTGAAAATTAAATGAAAGCATTCTAGAGGGAAATTCTATATAGAAAAAAACAGTTTGTTTAGATTTATAATTTGGTGATAGAATCCTACAATGGATTTGCCACAGCGATCTGCCACAGTGAGGCAGTATTGATAAGAAAGTATTAATAGATTAAATTCATAAATATCTTGTACTATTTTCGTCATTTTCTTGTGTTCTGAAGACTCCATTTTCTGCTTTCTATATCAACCTACAAGATGTGTAATGGTAAGCAATGATAGTCCATAGTTTCAGAAATACTCATGTTGGCTTTCTATGGAGTAAAGGAATATTTTACATCATAAATGTTAAAAGAACTACCAGAAAGAAATTTTAAAGTCAGGAAAAGGTGAGTAGGTGTTGATGATGTGAACACTGAGCAAGAAAGTGAGTATCACTTTTAAGGGTTTGGTGAGAGTACAGGCAAACAGATTTAGATAGTACTAAAAAAGATAGGTCAATTCATAACCCTTTGCTCATCACCTAATCACTAAAGGACTTGCCCCAAAGAGACTTTTGTTCTTAATTCCAGTTTCATGTGCTGCAAGCGGAGGCAGCACATACCCACAGAAGTCTTCAGAAGCTTCCATTGCTTTTAAATCATAGTACTTTATGAATACATGTTATATTATCTGCTTAACCTTCTATTAATCATCTAGGGACTTGCCAATTTATAGAACCTGTCTGTTTATAATAAGGGAGACCCATGAGAAATGAACAAAAGCAGAAAAATCAAGATAATTTACCTGGTGACCAGAGAACAACACTACTTTATCTACTGCAGGTGAGCAAAACACCAAGAAAAACCCTGTGTCCCACAACTCCAAACATCTTTTCAAATAGGAGATTGACAGGTAAAGTCCTGAATCACAATTCTTTTTTATGGGTATAAGAGGAATTACCCAATTTTCTACTTATTTAGAAGACTAATTGGCTGTCTGTGTCTAGGTTTATTTTGCATTCAATAGACCCCACAGTATCCAATTTCCACCAATTCAGATTTCCCCTTCCTACCAAGTTATTTACCCAAGTATATAGTGATTTTTTTAATAGTTATTATATCTTTAAGTCCTAAAGATATAGTAACAAAATAACTAATACTTACTAACTAATACATTACTCCTAAAAAAGCCTTCATCCATGACCTGGAGACAATTTTTGGCAATGATTTATTTTGTATTCAATTAAACAGACCAAGTTTTAAAAGTAACTGTGATCAATTAAATATGTGATTTGTGTTAACATATTTTCTAATATGTTAATGTTTTCTAACAGTTTTCTTGGAAAAAAAAATCAAATCTTTCAATATCTCTTTATACTTTGGGACATTAGTAGGACAAAAAAAATAAATAGCAGAAATAGAGTTTCCTTAGAAATAAGCTAGTAATTCATGACATGCTTGTTACTATGGGAACACGATGGAACCAATAGAAATTGTTCATAATATAGCAATTCTAAACATATTTCCTGTTACTTAGTAGAAAGGACAGTCTTGACATTTAAATCCCTTCATTCCATTTAGATAGTGGTCTGTATTGTAAGATTTCAATTCATTGCCACCTTCTGCTGACTAATTTTATACAAGTTTACATTCAAGGAAACAAGGAAAACAAATCAGCAGATAGAAACAATCCTGGAGCACATTACTCTGACACCAAACCCATTAACTGTTTAAAGCAGGTTTCATAAAACCTTTCTACATTAAGAGAATGTAGCAATTCTACATTATTATGTAGCAATTTCTACATTAAGAGAACCTAGCAATTATTGAATTGCTAGATTTCAGCCCTCAGAAATTACAGAAAGACAAAGACTTTTTTTACATTAAGCCTCCAAGAACAGTTGAGAATAACAATTAGTGTAAACTGATTAAATCAGTGACCCATCTTGTCAGAATCCTGGAAATGTGATATCACATGGGTAGAAAATAAATTTTAGAAATATGAAGTTCTAACTAAAAAGCATTGCATTTCTATGTTTTTCCCATAGAAGTAAAAGTATGCACTCCTAAAAATAACTTTTTCTACATTGTACCTTCTGTTTCTTGAAACAAGAAATAAAACACCAGGTCCTCTTGTTCACATTAGTCAACTATCTGTCTTGGCAGCTACTCCTTCCTTGAGTAGGATGCCTCTAAGCAGAAATACTCAAAATGTTCACAGAAAAAATAAACCAGGTTTCATTCCCTTCATCTACCTCTTGCTCCTAAATGCCTCTTAAAAAAAAAAAATAATAATTGATTAGCGTTATTTGGACAAATGTGTTTGCACAGCTTTGGCAAACAAATGTGTATTTTTTTCTGCTCTTGCTGGAAGGAACAGTCTATTTCAAAGAGTTAAACAGCCGCAGAGACCCTTGAGATGTTCTACATCCTCTAGCTGTGGTATGTACTCTGGTAAGCTTTGAACGATACACTATTCATCAGTCCCTTTGAGGATATGGCTATGTAAACCATCTTACAGATTCTTTTCCTACCTGTACTAAAGGTCTAGTGTCTCCAGGCAAAAAAAAAAAACCCTCACACTTCCTGTAATTGGAAAAATACTGCTAGAAAGAATCAACAACAGGAAAGGGTTGAAATGAATAGGCAATCCAAACATGTGCTTGAAATTCCGTCATTAATATTATAATTGGCATAAATGTTCCCAATAATTCTCTTCTGTCAGTCACATATATCATGATTTACATTGTTGTGATGCTTGGATCGACAAAGGTCTAATTGTGCCTTCAGGTTGGAAAGTCTATAGTATGGTGCAAGTCAAACTCATGTCACGCATGTTTAATCTGCCACCTTCTCCAACAGAAGAGAGAATCTGCAATGAAGATGCAGATCCCACACATGCTGAAGTCCTAGAACCACAAGTGGGGTGGATGTTTTTTGTTTTGTTTTTTAAACTGTGATCATTCAGTAAAAACTATGAAAGAAGCCCTTTGAACAGAATAGCCAAATTCTTTTCTCAGTCACTGACCGTAGCTCAGGAATTTTGACTCTCTACCTCTCAGCTGCCTGAGGAAGCCACAGTAGGAGTACATAGTAGGTACATCACCATTACAAGTCTTAAATTCACTAAACAAAACACATCCTTTTTTATTCAGTGCAATCATTCCACTCTCATGGAGGGAACCTTGGGGGGAAGGAAAAAAAAAGTGTTTACATAGCATTTCACTTCTGGGTATGAATTGTTGTCTAGACAGTCATTCTCGATTTCTTCATTTAAAGACACCCCATATTTCATGACCACACTTCTGTACTTACAGCATATCAGGAACATTTGACCTATTTTATTAAATGCTCAATAGAACAATTCTTATTTGTTTCTTATACGTATTCTATCACTGTAACAGAAGGAGAGCAAAAAAGTGATCCAGGAATAGAAAACCAAAAGAGGATGAAGGCAAAAACCACATGACAAGCAAATCCTTAAAGAATTTTTTGGACCAGTTTTTATAAAATATTCTAGGGCTCAAGAAATTAAGGGTTTTGTCTGTATCAGCTGAAGTAAGGATTGGTGGATAAAAGTAATTTGCTATCACTAGAAGGCAAGAAGAAGGGAGAGAATATAGTACCTCTCAAATACTCAAAGGCCCAAAGCAGACAAACACAGCTTTCCAAAAAAGTCAAGGAAATTGAGGGCAAATTTTTCTTTTATATAACTTGGCAAACCAGTGCTAGAAACTTAAATGTGGTAACTGATGTTGGCAACAGGAGATGGTCAAAAAAAGATCTTGTGTGAATAACATGCAAAGCAACTGTGAATTTTAACTCAATTCATCACAGAAATTAGGAAAGAAAAGGTTTTTTTTTTCTTTGCCAAATTGTAAACTGCTTTTCCATCTGTTTTTCTTCTTTTCTGTTTCTGCTATCAAGTCCTTTTAACATTAATAAATATTGCATATCAAGAACTAATAATTATTTTCCTATTACAAAACATTATACAAGCAACATAAAACTGGTAGTATAATCTCAAACCTATGTTAAAAGGTCAAATCCCTAAACTTCTCTCAGTGATTTTTTTGCTAGGAGGTAATTTATCTACAATGGGTCAGTCCTGGAAGAGCAAAATTTGGCGCAAGTAATCTATCTATCCATCTACTGTTATCAAATAAACCAATTGCGTACATCCCTTGTCACAGCGGCAAAGGTCAGCCAAATTGCTGTACTATTTATCTGTCCATTCAGGTTAACATGTCCTGTTTTCCTAACCAAGATATTTGCTCACAGAACATTAGGTTCACAGAACCACTAGCTCTAAAGATACTTCCCTATAAAAACATTGCTGATAGTTACTGATGGCATTTTTCTCTGCATTTTTGAGTTAAAGTTGTGATCCGTGATCTAAAAGAATATAACTTTTGTGGCCAAAATACAAAAGATTTTAAGGAGTCACAGGACCTTTTTGTATATGACCAAATACTATGTCAAAACATCTGCTGAAAACTGATAGCCACAATTCAGGTTCCTAAAGAACTTGAGCAGATTAAAAATCTGGAGAGTAGCAGATGAGAAAAATCAATCTACCTCAATGCTACTCCTAAGAAGAGAAAATACTGTCCAATAAACAGTAGCAAATTTTTAAAAACAAAAACAAACAAACAAAAAAGCTATGCCTAGAAATCTGGGGGAGAATCCTAGGTAGAACAGATCAAATTCCCAACACAGCAAGCTTGGACATAAAACAGATGAGCTTGCAGTGATATACCACTAAGGGCGTAAGTAGAGTCACCTTCACACAACTTCTTTATTTACTCTCAGAGAGCATTTTGCATTGCATGGGACTTGCAACAACAAAGAAAAATGCACTGTCAAATCAAGCAGGGCACAAGGGAAGGCACTGGATTCTCTTTCCTGCTCCAGTGGGGCATGCAGACTGCCACTATCTTAAAACAAAAGCGACTTTTTCTCCATTTTGAAGAATTTTTCAAATATGTTGTGATCGAAGATCTTCATAGCTCTTCTGATTATAAATGTATTTCCAAATACATTTATGTAAATGAAAGTATTTTTTCTTTGAGGTGTCCTTCAGTCAAGGAGGAGAATATCACTTATTTTTCATCTGGATATTCTTTACTTTGCCAGTTCTTTCTCTTTAATATGAATCAGGTTTTATGAAAATTAATACCTTTGTGCCACACTATGGACAGAAACTTTTTCGTAAGGAGTACTTCATTTTCTCCTTTTTTTTCCCCTTGAAGTTCATAAAGCAATTCAAGGAGAGAAAAAAAAAAAAGAAAAAAAAAACTCTTAGAGAACTCTAGAGAAATTTACACTCTCACAAGTGTAAAATGACATGTTCAACAGTCCTCTCTATTACTCAATAATTGGTTGGTTCTTCACTTCCTATGCCACAACATTCACTTCTCCAAAACATATATTTTTAATTTGTTTCGAGTTTAGGCAAAGAAATTTTACTGGATTTATGATTTTTCTTATAATGACTAGATGCAACAGAGAAACAGGGCAAAGACTCCATTACGATGTTTGCCCTGAACAATATTTCATTGTTAAAATTCCTACTTTCAGTTGCAATAATTAATTATGAAAGCAAAAATCTCACTGATTTCAACAAAACAGGGAACCAACTGAAAAGGTATAATCTGTGGCACAACACTCTTTGAAGAAGTATCAATTTTCATTAACAATCCAGTGAAAAAATCATTAATTTTGTTTAACTTTTGACATTTCATAGGTCCAGCTTCTTAAACTGAAACTCTTACAACTCTTCAGTTGCAAGTAGCAACTTCTGGTAAAAGTTAATACCAGTCAAAGTCTGATATAAAACGATGACTTTTTAGACTAAAATGCAAAGAATAGTGAGTGAAAAAAAATCTTGAGAATGTGGCAAGTGCACAAAATGAAGCCATTTTTAGAATATATGGATACAGTACATCGGGAAATTATAGGTACATTTGTGGAGTTTTGCATTGGTTGCAGGGTAGGTTGTAGGAATAGTTTTAAAAGAGCAGTTGGGAGAACAGTCAGTAAACCACGACTCGAGTTAAGGAGAGCTACCATGGCCTTGAGACCGGAAGGGAAGGGCATGCCATGCCTCACTTACTCATTGGAATTGTTTAAGCTTGTCTGCCAACACAAACGTGTGGAATGCTCGGGATACTGTATATTTGGATTTTCAGAAAACACTTGCCAGAATTCCTAACTGAGATTAGTGTGTAATGTGCAAAGCCATAGCCTAACTCAAAAAGGGCAAACAGGGCCCCAGAGAAGGCAAAAGTTGCCCATTGAGCAGGAAGCAAGTCAGCCCCCTTGAGTTACAGGGAGATGGTCGATGTTAAGAAATAGCCTTACTAGTAAACTTAGAAAAGCTTTGCAAGATGGAATTGATACTTACTTAGGCATGGAGAGAATGAGTTACAAGGTATCCAAAGCCACAAATACACCATATTTTATTTAAGCGTGAACACTAATTAATAATTACAATTTTCCTAATTTTGTAAAAGTAAAATTCAAGAGTAAAGAATACTAAAGCAAAAGTCAGAGCTGTAAGCTCAATTACCAAATTCCTATAAGTCATCTGATTAAAAATAGACTTGAAACAGCAATACAGTCTTAAGTCAGAACCTCTTAGGGAAAAGTAATTACAACTACGATAACTGGAAATCTGCAAATAAATAAATTGAAAACAAAAACTTGATTGTAATCACAAAGTTGAAAAAAAATATTTAGGGTGAGCAAAATAGTTGGCATTAGGAAAAATAAACCCACTCAGTGTTTCCAAAAATGCTACACTTTCAAACACTAATAATAAGTGCATGGCAACATAAGCACAAAATTAGAAACAGGCTAAAATTCTTTTTTACTTAGTCTACAGTTGAAGCACCCACTCAGAATCCTCTTCCATTCTCTTATTCCCCAGAAGGCTGATTGTAACTAGTATGCTAAAATGCATTATACTACAAGATATATTTCTCTTCTGTTGAAATTGTTCTCTTTGTAGAAAGATTTAAATGTTTACTTCCTTGGAGGGAAGGAGGAAGGAAAACAAAACAAAAACCAAGAAAACAAACAAACAAAGATCTTTCTATTTTGTAAGGAAGCTCCTGTAGTCCCTGCTTAAAATTACTATTTTACACAAAATAAATTCAATGAACTCAATGTCAACACTTTCTCCTTTAAGTAGGAGATTGGACTAAATGTCTTCTTACCTGAATAATTTTGTGATTCCACAAAAATCACCATCAAAATGATCAAATCTCAAAATAGATTCTGTGCTTTACTGACCAGCAACCTTAGAATCTCCATGTATTTTAAGTGATTACCAGAACTACTGGATTTAGACAGTTGTCCATATCATTACCAGGGAAATCTGGTAAACCCCAGTGAAGTGATTCACAAAAAAAAAAAAAAAAAAAAAAAAAAAAAAAAAAACAACAAAATATAAAAAAAAATAATTATTAAAAGCAAATATGAAAAAAATAAAAAAAAAAAAAAAAAAAAAAAAAAAAAAAAAAAAAAAACACAAATTAGCATAAAAAATATTTCTTACATGCAAATATGCAAATATTTCTTATTTCTCCCAGCAAATATTAGTATCTTTACAATATTAAAGTGCAAGTATGTTGTTTAAACATATAGTATCAACGTAATGCTAGTCATGGTAATCAACACAAATCAAAATAAACAACATACTTGTAAAAATAAACATAATGCTATCATGGTAATTGCTACAAGGTAATTAATGATAAATAAAATAACTTTCATTGTGCAATATTTTTGGAGAGTAATAATGAAGTGTTTTGAACACCACAGTATAAATTCCTTATTTTTTAGGTTAAAAGATACCTATGCTGTCTTTAATCAACTGTATATTTCTGCATAATTTCAATGCTTTCTAATATTAATAATAAAAAGCTTACAAGCCCCGATTCAATATAAACAAGGAAAGCTAACGAAGGCACAGGCACAATCCTCCCTGGTTCAGTGTTGTGCCACTGTGCAGTAAGACTTCTTTACAAGATGGAAACATCTCCCCTCCATCTGTTATTGCTAATAAAAGAGAAAAGAAAAAGTACCGTGAGCCATCCCACATTTCACCAAATCTGTACCCTGACAATAAAATATTGCAAAACATCCAGCACAAGGATCTCAGTGACAGCTACTTCAGCATCCTAACAGTACAGTTCACTTCTTCCTATCTAGACAACCAGGAATTTATATTGAAGTGATTGATTCACTTGCACCTTGAGGAGTTTCTTGAAGTCCTATCTTTAGTGGCCACACCTGGCCCCTCTATTGCAAAGATCTTTTAAAGAAACAAGGCCATAAGAGTTGGCACAATTCCTTTGTGCCAACCAGTTTTGATGTAGGTGAAGGAGGAATGATGGAATGACAAGCTGGAAAGATGAAGGGAGAGTGGTGGATGTCAAATCTGGACTTCAGCAAGGCTTTTCACACTGTCCCTCACAGCATCCTCCTCAGCAAGCTCTGGCAGTGTGGGTTAGATGAGTGGATGCTGAGGTGATTAACACCTGACTGGATGGCAGAGCCCAGAGGGTGGTAATCAGTGGTGCGGAGTCTAGTTGGAGGCCTGTGGTGAGCGGTGTCCCCCAGGGGTCAGTCCTTGGTCCAGTCCTGTTCAATTTATTCAT
>JAWLRI010000156.1:705123-745694 GCA_034781795.1 Crypturellus tataupa
AGCTGCTGGAGAGAGTCCAGCGCAGGGCCACGAGGATGATCAGGGGCCTGGAACATCTGCCCTGTGAGGAGAGACTGGCAGAGCTGGGCCTGTTCAGCCTGAAGAAGAGGAGGCTGAGAGGGGACCTTAAGAGGGTGAATGAGGAGGATGGGGCTGGCCTCTTTTCAGTGGTAGCCAGCGATAGAACTAGAGGTAATGACCACAAATTGAAATACCAGAAGTTCGACAGGAACTTAAGAAAAAAATTCTTAACAGTGAGGGTGACAGAGCACTGGAGAGGTTGTGGAGTTTCCTCTGGAGATCTTCAAAATCTGCTTCGATGCAGTCCTGTGCCACATGCTGTAGGTGACCCTGCATGTACAGGAGGGTTGGACTAGATGATCTCTAGAGGTCTCTTCCAACCTTAAGGATTCTATGATTCTATGAAAGCAAAAACGCTTACATGTACTGAGGGAAAAACAACTCCAAGACTGGGGGAACTTAAAAAGCTTAGGCCGATACTAGTGATACTACTGCTACAGCTACGTGCCTTGGACTCAAATGAGAAACACACCCTTGGAATCAGTAGCATCTCCAAAAACACATTTCTATTTTTAGAGATGCTCCACCCAACTCCAGTTTAAGAATCACTGGATTACAAGACCTAATTTTTGGTGTGTTTTAAGGCATGAAACATCAGTCTCTTGAAAACATGAGGTGCAAAACCTACTCACATATTTTGCTGTTGGAAGTTGCTAAAAGCATAGAATGAAAGAATAATACTATTGCAGAACACTGGATATGTATCTTCAGGTTTGACAAGACAGAAGGACAAAATTGTAATGATAGAATAGTGGAGTCAGAAATTTTCTCCAACAATCTATTGATCTGGAAGTGCAGATCAAAGGACCCATTTATAATATTATGGGCACAAGACACCTAGAAGTCATCATAATTAGAGTTGCTTAGAGATACTTATTAAAGGTCAAATTAAGAGAGGCAGCATCCTATAACAGAATTGCTCCAACATCCTATAATCCCGAGATGACTCAGCCTGTCTACCAGACTGGCTGGCTCCCATCCCAGTTTTCCCTTTCCCGCATGAGTGTGTGCAGAAGACAAGGCACATATTAGTTCTGAAACACCTTCCAGACAGAGGCATCCTTTCTTTGCAAGGGAGAATCTTTACAGTGTCAAGGCAGCTAGATAGCCCCAAAGAGCCTTCTTTACCTACCCCTGACTTTTACACAAATAGAATTGGGTTATACATCAATCCATGCTGAATATGAATTCCCTTTTGACTGGACAGTCAATCAAATCATTTGATTCGGATAATGATAAAGCATCTGTAAAATACAAATGCTGATAGTTGCAATTTTTAGTATCACATTATACGCCTCAGCTAGCAACCCATTTTCTACTGAAATTGCTAACTGGATCTCTGAACAGGAAAAGAAGGGGAACAGGAAGATGCCACGGAACAAACTGCAATTAGAGGATGTTCTGGTGACAAAGGAAAGGTCTCAAGCCTGCTCTTATGGTTAATCATGATGTCCTTAGGTCCCCTCAGTGTGCAATGTTTATAGGCCTTTATTTTGGCACCTATCATTTATTCTATATATTAGCATCTAGAACTATAACCATAACAAAACCTAGTCATTGGGGAAAGCCACAATCCGTGCTACGACAGACACTCGTGCCAGTGTTGCTGCCTTTGTGCATCTGAGGCAGTGTCCTGGAGTAATCAACAGCTCTTCCCTTTGGATACTGTGCATTTAAAAAATTACCCACAAAGTGTATTGACTAACCTGTGCTACCTCCACAGCAGCCAGCTCTCTGCTACAATGTTGAATGCATAGACTGCGGTTTAGTTCTAAGCTAGCATTCATTTTCCGCATGTGGAGAAAAAATAAATAAAGCAAACAAAAACAGAACTATCTTAAAAGTATTGTGGAGAAAAAAACTCCAAGTTTGCCCCAGACAGCAAGATCTCTCTCTCTCTCTAATGTCTCGGCAATAAACCTCTTGTACCACTATTCCACAAATGGAAGATGGAGTTCCCTGTCAGAACTAACTTTGCCCGGAAGAACTTTGCTAAAGACAACTACCTTTAAAAGGCTAAGGGGAAGGCAAAAAAAAGTGACTTGAATACAATTATTCAGGTGTATAGAAAGGGTAGAGAAAAAGTATAATATTTGAATATCAAATTCCCCAAATCTGGCATTTATCAGAATATCAGGATTTTTCCTCTACAGATTCAAGCCTTCCTCTTTTCTAGAAAATTTCAGATCTCAAGTATTGAAAATAGCATATTGTGATTTCCTTTACTAATGCAATTCCTCAATAATATTTTAAAGTCTTCAGCATTAAAAATACATATTTTTAAAAAGCATCAATAGAAGTATTGGTCATATTTAGATTTAAACAAATATGTATCAGTGCAGATGTACATGCCTGAAATTTCACTTGCAAAGACATCGTCTTCTCCTACATCCTTTAAAATTTATGCCTAAATAATTCTTAAATTTTCTTGTTTGCACATAAGATCTGAAAACACTTCACAAAGACATTGCAAATGCAGATGCTCACTCAAAAAGAAGCCACACAACATGTAGCAACAGCAGAACACTATGAGGAGGGAGTGCTTGAACCCCCAGCCAAGGGAAAATGCTCTTGATTAGGAGTATATGTTGCTGCAGCAAGTGGATCATTAAGCTGGGTTCTTTCATGTGTTCCTCATTTGTTCTTTGGCAGGTAGATTCAAAGGAAGGGGTTTAAATATTTCTTTATTCAATATTTACTTTAGCAACAATTTAAACTACATTTGATGGATATCCACTGGAAGGCTTTAGAGAAAAATAAATAAATAAATAAATAAATACGTGAGAGAGGCCCTTGTGCCCTGGCAGCCCGGAGCTTTCGGAGCGGAGGCGGAGCGCGGGCGCCACCTCCCGGCGGCCGTTGGCGGCAGCGGCCGTTGGCTTCGCGCGGCAGCCGCACCACGTGGCAGCGATTCCGGGGCGGGGCGAGTCCAACGGCCACAGGTGGAAATGTCCGCAGGACATGGAAGGGAGACGGGCTCTGTTCCTATGAGCCCGCATCTCACTGCTTCACAGCCCCTCAGTGGGGACAGGAGCGTAAACAAGAGCTGCCAGGCGTTACCGGTACGTTAAAATACCGTATACCGCAGACACTGTTTCCTCTTCCATTCCTGTGAGAATGCCACTGCAAGGATGTCAACACCCCAAAGTACTACTACTACTACGACTATCAGTGAGATATCTGAGGACATCATTGTGTGAGGACATATATTAGGATGTCATTGTAATTCCTGTCCAGCAAACCACCCAGAAAGAGAGTGGATTTGTAGTGATGCTCTTGAACATAAAAGGAGCAATGAAACATTATTCTCACTTTGGCAAGGAACATTCTAATAGCATTTGGGTGTTCAAATCACACTAGGTCCAAAGATGCGTTTCAGTCTCGGGTGTCTTCACCCAAGAATAGGTGCATCGTGCACAGGAACAGTGTCTTGGAGGAGCTGGATTGCAGTGCTGGTCAAGGCTGACTGCAAATAAATAAGCAGTCATCTGGATTTTATGTCTTAGCTATCAGGAAAACTGCCTAATAGGACCTGGGGCTACCATTTCATGCAGATAACCTCAACCCCTGTCCGGGATAGTAACATTTGACCCTGTCGCCTTTTGGTGAGTGTCAAAGGAAAAAGCCACTCCCGCAAGGAATTAGAGGCCTATTTTTCACCTTGTCATGAGTTTAGTAAGCCATTTTCGGCAACTCCCTATATCCTTGGCTTGGACTTCTAACAACAGGATTATGAAAATAATACTTTCTTTTGTAATTCTGAAACGAAAAAGTAAAACGATATTCACCTGGCATTCTCCTAATACCTGAATAATGGCTATATATAGAAGTATTCAGGATAGTGTGGTGGTGGTTGCTGTTGCTCTGTAGACTTTAATAAAGAGACTGAAGGCAAAACAGTTGTGAGAAATGAATTCCTGTCTGTAACAGCATCCATTTCAGTGAGGTGAAGATAGGGAGCAGGTAGCATCCTACACTAAATGCATGTGGAGTTAGAATAAAGCCTATACCTTTAATCTACTATTATGAACAAGTATGGAAGCATTTTTAGGTGATTCATGACATTAACAAAAATAAAGTAACAAAGAACTTTAGGAGGGCTATACCTGGACTGTGAAAATACCGGAACTTTTGAAAAAGAGAACAAATTCTTTCGTTCACATCAAATGTCTTGAATAAACAGTGTACTGAGATGAGGATTAGTATTAAATACCATAATTTTAATGGTTTTCAACAGAAGGAAATGGAAAACATTAGTGAAATTAATCTGATCGATGAGGTAGTAGAGCTGCAATTTTAAAAGTCACATCCTTCTGCAAGATCCAAGAAAAACTGGAGAGCCTTGTGTTTTTCTGTAGGCTTCTTATTTTACTTTCTGTTGCTTTGACTGTTGAACCCAAATATTTTAGCATTCATTTTATTGCTGAGAAAAAGAATATGATTATTTCATGAAGGTTATCTTTGGATTAGATGATCTCTCAAGGTCCCTTCCAACCTCAACCATTCTGTGATTCTGTGATTATAGTGCAAATGCATTTCATACCTCTAACAGCATACTACTAATGTTAGAAAAAAATGTTTACCTAGCTGTTCATCTAACTAAACACTCAGTAGATCAACATGAGATTGTAGTTAACGCTTTTTAAGTGTCTCTTGAAATTAGCCCTGAAAGCAGCATTTCTGCAAAATATTTGATCTTTGCTAATTTACCAGAAAAATCCACAACCAACTGTTGGGGATATATCAGTCACTTGCTTTGAGAAAAAATATACTGCTTCTACAATGTCTGTGTAATTATTTTATCTTTTATTTTTTCCCAGTGGCAGCTACTGCCACTTGAAATGTTATCAGACCCCATGAACTAAACACTGAGGAAAAAAATGAACTATGGAAATATGCATTTAAAATCTAAATGGATTTTTGAAAAATCTTAATGAATTTACTGTGTATATTCACCAAAAAAAAAAAAAGAAGAAAAAGTCATTTTTCCTTCCCATACAATTACAGCATAGAAAGGAACTTAATTAATTCTCTAGGTCTGATCTAATCCTTACCCTCTGCTAGAACTGTATGAAAAATGTTCAAAATGGTGGGAAATGCTCCATTCTAAAATGCTAAATACCACTGGAAACTATTTACATGGTTTATAAGAAGTTTAGTTCATTCCAGTTGTATCCACAGTCTTATAAGTACTTAATATTTTAGTTAGGTAAATAGAATAGTAAAGTATATTGCAATTGATAGAAGTATCCAGAGAATAGAGGACAAGGATTTATACTGAAAAATGAAGAAGTAGTTGTGGTTTGGCTGGGAAACACAACTGAGAGAAGATAAGAGGAACATGAGATACCTGCACTATAGATGCCTTGTGACATGAACAAAACTACAGAATGGTTTGTCTTAGCTAACAGGGAAGCATTTTGCAAAGCTGTTTAGTTAAAATAAGAAGAAAATAAGCACCAGTTTCCTCTTGAGAAAAAATAACAAATAAATCAACTTTCATAACCATAAACGGTAGACTTTATTTTCAGGTCTGAATCATCTGTGCCATGCATATGGAAATAGTCATCTCTTAATGAGTACTGGACTCTTACTCTACTTAGTAAAAGAGAGCCTAGATCATAGCATTGAGTAGCAATTTCAATAACCTTAGAGGCTTTTTGATCTAAAATTCTGATTGAGGCAGAAGTTCCTTAGTGATGACTGAAACTGGACACCACGGGAAGAGAACATACCATCTGCATCCCATATACAGTAGTTAATATAAAAAGAGGCACAATTATTTCAGACAGTAAATTGTACAAATGCCTCAAATCTTAGGTGTTGGAAGGCAGAATGAAATACCTATGAGGGAAGAAATAATTACTCTCTACAAGAGGGTCTCCCTGCATTCCACCTACATCTCCCTTGCTACAGTCCCATCATCTTCATTTCCTTTGGGAGCAGCACTTTTTAAAAATGTTGAGCCACACTTACAGAGAGCTCTGAATGCTTCCTGTACTGTCTCCTTGCCTCAGTCTCAGCCAGGACTGGAATCTAATAACTCAGAACTAGCTATTTCCTGACAGAATATTATATTTCTGCTTGCAGTCCTTCTTTCTGGGAATTGAGATAGTGCTGTGGAGTGCTGAATCCCTAGCCCTGTAGTCTGTGAAACCTAGATTTACTCTAATCCAATGTTTAAAAGCAATATTTACCTTGCTTTAGTGGAATTTTAGTCATTTCCTTTATTTCTTTGATGATACTTCAGAGATAGTTCTGAACCTGGGCAGGAAGAAAGAAAAAAATATTTCAAGGAGAATTACAGAAGTCTATATAAACATGATTTTTTCTAGTATTTTGATATATTCCTTCATATGTCTGTGTGTATATATATAGCACGTATACACATACATATATATATACAGAAAAATATTTTATGAAGAAATATTTAAATAAAACATGTTAGAGCCAGATAAGGTACTGTTATACAGGGAGTGCATTCTCTTAGGCATATTCCCCTTTCATTGTCAAATCAATCTCAGTGCTTTTTTCATGATATAAAGGCAAATGGAAAGTTAATCTTTCAGGGTTGTAGTGTTTCAGATCTCCTTTATGAGAGACAACGCACAATGCATTCAAGTTGTAATGTTCCTGTGATACATCTATGTATATCTAGGAAGCAACAACTTTTATTTATTTATTTTTTTTTACAAGTCCTGAAATTACTTGGTCAATATCAACCAGGATGCCACATGGAGATTTATAAGTATTGCTATCATCAGGATCAAAAGGTCATTGCCACTGCTTCTGTTGAATTCAGACAAACATTAAAATGAAGGAGAAAACTACTTGTGCCAGGGCTTGAACCCTTTAACAATATGAGTTCTATATTTAGAACAGAACAAGGAGTTATAACAAACAATATTTTGAGGTTTTATATCCAGTCAGTTCATTCTGTTTAGGATTTCAAACAAAATCCTAAGTTGCCACAGGTCTTGTTTTTGTGCCTACTGTTCTTCCACAAAGAGGGCAAAAATTGCTTTCAGACAACAGTCATTGTTATTTAAATAACACATGATTCCAACCAGTTACAAATACATTGACTTAACAAAAAAATAGATAGATTAAGGGTGGAAAGACTTGGCAAAATGCAGCAGCTTAGTGAGTTGTGAAAGTCAGCAAAAGTTCTAGAGGTTCTCCAAACCCCGAACACCGTAGAGCTCCCTTATGTGTTGCCATTTCTCTACTGCAGTTCAGTTGTTACTGAAGAAATTGGTGACACACTTTCCACCCAAGGAAAATTCTGTTTCCAGACCCAGAGATCCTTTGTTTCAGTCACAAGGATCTGTGGTGACTTTCCAGGGTTTTTTTTTTCCTCTGTGACCCTCCAGTGACAGAGGCCTGAGGTAAGTAATACAATAACCAGGAGTCAGCAGAGCTGCATTCTCACTGGAGTAATGCTGGCCTATACAAGCCCGGACAACACAGGTCTTGCACACTCCTTGATATGACATGAGTATTACCAGTGCGAGGTCTTTGTAACAGAACAAGAGGCACTAGCAAAGGCTTTCACAGACATAATTTAGCAATTCATATTCAAAGGTAGTTTAGAAAAGATTTTGACTCTCAAAAATTCAGCAAAGAATTTCAGATGAAAACATAATTATGAAACTACCTAGTTATGAAAAATAGCTATCTCCTGAGATACTCTGAGCATATCACAAGAGGACAACAAAATCTTATTATTCTTAACATATTTAGAAGCAGTTATCAAATATAAGGAAGGTAAATATTAAAAAATCTGCTCTGCAGTCTGCCCTTCTCAAGTGTAAAATCTAATTGTGCTCTCATTTGTACTGACATATAATTAGATTTAACAATTATTTTCAACATATTGTGATACAAACAAGAAAGCAAAGAATGAGGTGCTTTTTGTAGCTTTCAGCAAAAGAGATACAGCACAAAATCCAGTGATATGGACATGTTGTTATTCCATGCAGCAGTTGATAGCCTTATGCCACTAAGGTTGTGTTGTTTTCATCATTCCTCTTGATTTACATTAAGAATGCTCTAAGACTGCCAGCTTTGCTAATTTTGGGTACTTCTGCAATGGCTGGTGGAAGGAAGAAATGAGAGAAGAATTAGGAATCAGTCCAAGACCACCAGAATGTACTAACAGATCCAGAAAGAATGGGGTTTGGGCGCATTCCGCTTTGTGGGCTTTATTTGGAAAAGGAACTCTAAAGTGAAAGTAGGAACCCTTGACTCATCAAAAATCCTTTCAGTTAGTTAGGAATTTAATTTCATCACCAATAAGAAATACTAAAGAGCTCCAGAAGATAGATGAATTAAGGAATTTCAAAACTAAAGCCATATTCCTCAGCTCTTGCTGGCTTGTGATGTGGGAAATCTTAATACTATTAAAGCTCAAGGGGGATTATATTTCCTTTCCGCTTTTTCCTTTAAAGAAAAAAGATTTCACGTTAAAGATTAAAGATTATAAGATACTCATCTGTCTTCTGGAGACCACAGCAGTTGGTGGTAAACTGGTATGCCAAATGAGACTAAGGCTGCCAGCTAACTTCTTAAAAAGAAGCATTGATTTCTTCAACAAAGTCCCTTCTTTCATTTGCTTGTGTTTCTGCACCTCCTGATGCCATCTTGGACCACAAGTAAAGTGTTGAAATACAGCAACAGACTTTTCTAATAGTGAGGTGGACAGAAAGATGTGGATTAAGAGACGTGCCAGCTACCCATTTCCTAACTTTGAGGTTTCGTTATTATATTATCCAACCCTTGCAGCTTCATCTAGTTTATTTAATCCATTCTTATGTTTATATTTCATACTGTTACTTTTCTCAGTATTCCATGAGTTTGGGATTTACTATTTTTTTTTTTTTTAGTTACAGAAGTTTTCAGTGTACTTTGAGTAACTTTCCACTAATTAAAAAAAGAATTTAGGAAAAAAATTCTAAATTGTTTCACAATATCTCATTAACATTCCCTTTCCTTTAAGTCTTTGAACATTAAGACTGTCTTTATTTTAAAATAACTCTATTTAAGTAGCTAACACACACTAATTCTAGCCATACTGTATTTTTTCTGGTAGTTACCCATAACAGAGCTGAACAGTATGGTGAAGGAGTAGATGAACTAACTTTCTTGGGAATTTATCCAAATATTAAAACTAACCCAACCCTGAGTTATTTCCTAAAAGATTTACCACACTTTTGGCAGTTACTAATGTTTCCTTAAGATTTGAAGCATTTTTTTTTCATTATTCAGACTTACAATTCATGAAAACAAAACAGGATGAGTTCAAAGGATTTATATATATTTACGTATATACATGCATTACTTGATTTCATTCGATCACAGAAAAACCTGTCCAGTTTCTTCATTCAACAGAGGAAGAGTGTGTTCTTTGACTTTAGTTTCCCTCAGTTCTCATTGTTTCTGACCTTTATTAGCTTATAAAAAATAGGATTAACTGTGAAAGAGCAATATCATTAGTTGATATCTTCTCTGTTGTAACTATTGGTGCAGGATTTAGCTTAGCGAAGGCCCTTAAAATCCATTAACTGTTTTTTGATTAAGCTGAATCATCAATCCTAGTAGGATTTTCAATATATTATTAACAACCAACCATAGCAAAACTTACAGCTGACAATAACTAAGAATCTTGCTCAGAATTCTACCTGAGAAAATAATATGTATTCAAGGACATTAAGCTATTATCTCAGTGCGAAGGCCAGCTTCATCACTGCTGTGGTGAGGCCTGTCCATGGCACGGTGAGAGGGGAATGTACAGGTACCGTACATACTCTGAAGCTAAAGGGGTACTAGGTTCTGGCAGCTGTAATTTATTCTGAAAGAGCTAGTCCTTGCTTGCCACATTCATAGAGAACTCACAGACTGACCCAGAAAGCTACCCAGCCCAAACACAGAAATGCAGAAACCTATCCTGATGCCCTACATGTGAGTGATTACTTGATCACCTACCTATGTTGTTATGATGAAGAGGATAAAAAGTTCCTAATATTTTATGATACTTTATTTGCCCGTCTAAAATAAATTTTAATGAAGGCTCTATGCATAAATGCTTTGTAAGCATATAAACCTTGCGCATGCTAGACCATTAGCTACCAGGCAGAAACATATTCCACTGTTTAATTACAAATATTTTTATTTAAAATAAAATGAAATTCTGCCTGATTTGTAAACTTTTTTTTATATAGGATGTTATGGAAAAAAAAGTATTAAAATGTTGGATTTTCTTTCAAATCTTGTCTTTTCCTGTAGAAGCTATACAGCATTTATAGCTTCAGATGGCTGTCGCCTGGTATCACCGTCACAGAAAATCTTCACTCATATTATTTCTCTTGTTAGAGGCACCATACTCCACAAATAAGGTAGCCTCAAGATCAACATGAAAGCACCACAGGTCCCCTCATTAGATAAAACATGATAGATATGACAAAAAAAACGTTGAGAATCTTTTATACAACTGTATTTTTTTTCTCACAAAATCAGTGATAATGGTAAGAAAATGGTAAGAAAAACAACGGGATTAATTCCTTGCCACTAAATCTGTAAAGCTCAAGGCACTATTCTCTGTAGCATTTCTCTCACTAACATAGTACCACTGTCTTACCAGTGGTAAGGTGTGTCTTACCAGATACAACCTGAGTTAAATTCACTCCATCGCATTCTAGCTTGACTTATACTTAGGCCATACATTTTGGATTTTTGTGGCTTTCAGAAGAGGAGATGAAAATGGAACTGGAAATAGTATATCAATGTATGTCTTTGATACTGTTCACCTATGTCACTGAAGGCACAGGAGTACTCCAGAATGGAATTGCAGTAATTTTCTGTATGTGCCAGGATGTATACTCTGAAAGTCAAGAAAACAAGTCTATACGTACTGCACTTGACAGGCTAGGAGAGACTTTAGTTTTACTCAATAACAGATTTTCATAAAGCCATTTTTAATATCTAAAATAAAAGTGCATATATTTTATGTGACCTCAGTTCTTATGCCCAGTCTGGTATAAATTTGCTGGAAAGCCGACGAAGATCTGACAAATAGTTTTCTTCTGTGTATATATAAATTATTTAAGAAAAATTGGTTTACTCTCCTTCTCATTTCCTCACTCAAGTCAGGGCTAGATAACCAGCCTTTATGTATAATTAGCATCACAGAAAAATTCCAGCTGTGTTAGTTTGAAGGTCATCCTTTGAAAGCTATGTGCAGTATTTGTCTTGTATGCTTCTATATACGCTTATTACTTTCTTTGGATTTGTAGGCATGTTCTAATGACCAACCGCAACTCCCGTTTTTCTTGGCAAGCCTCCCTATAGTGAGCAGATGTTCTCTTCCTCTTATCTCTTCAGCTAGTGAATGACTTGCAAACGATACCCATCTCTCCCTCAATGTAAGACCACTTCTTTTGCTAAGGAGTTATTTTCTGAGCCCGAGTTTTTAGGTACTTAGTAAAATGGACTCCTTTACAGAGTTTCTGAACACTCTGATTTTCTGCTTGCAAAATTCTAATAGAGACCACCACAAGGAATTAAGTGTGGAATGCACTAATTTGTGTAAATACTGAATTATTTTACATGGTGTTGGCTATATTCAACCTGTAAAGTATTCCACTAAGCTTAACTGAAATAAAGTTGTTGGATGCCAAGAAGCAAAGCAAAACAAAGCAAAGCAATCATGAGCCCCTAAAGATAGTGGTTGTAGTTGTAATGGTAGTCAGCTTTCTGTTGCTGAGTAAGTATTCTCTTTTTCAGATGAGAAAATATATATGACTCGACATTATTTAATAACACCACAATTCTGCTAGATGGTCGTTAAAGAAACTATAGGTGTGTCATTTATATTACCTCTTACTATAATTTAAATAAGCATGTGAAGAAGGGACTATGAAGAAAGAAGTATTCAGTACATCTTACTCTTCAAGTTGTCAAGACAAAAACTGTGACTGTACAAACCAGAACACTCCATACTCTTACAAGGCCTTTTTTTTCTTTCAATCACTGGCAAAAGTTTTGGTGTTTGGTGTTCTTAGAACCCTTTCCAGAATAAGGCTCTACCAGTGTGCATTAGAAATGCTAGGTACTGGACCCACACACTTAACACCAGCAAGATGAAGCATCAAGCGACATGAGGCACATAGCACAGAAGGTAGCACAGAAGGAGCACAGGCAGATTGCTGATTCCTCCTGTATGTTGAGGATTTGCTTCAGAGATCCATTCCATGTGAACTCAGTAGTAATCCCTGGCCTCTCCCAGTAAAACCTGCATCTTGTCATGCAGAGTTCTCAGTAGCTATGTAGACTTTTGATGAGAAATCCTCCCTTAAAGGCTTCCCAATGCCTGATATTCTCCAAAATAGTTCCAATACTACCATTTCAAATGAGGTGGCGGCTCTTACTATCTTACATGAATTGCTATCCGATAAATAATTAGGCAAAAAAACAAATGGTTTGGCTGAAGAAATACTTTTGCCTCAAGTGAGGAAAAGAGATAATCACCCATGAACATGAGGATTACCATATAGGACAAAATACAACCCCCCTCCGCCCCCCCCCAAAAAAAACAGAAATTCCAAGATCTCAACTTTATAATCAAACCACTGGTTCTCCTTGTACACATACAAGTAGAATGCACAGGAAAACATACACCTTTAAAAGTATTGTATTAATAACATATTCAATGCATTGAACATCCATATGTTTCATTTTTTCACTGCCTGATTTTTGGAGTTGGTAAAAATTCAGATCACTATCCATTCTAATGAAACCCTGTATCTAAAGACCAAGTATAAGATGCATGTCACTGCTCAGAGAATCATCTGCTGTTTGATCACTCTTGGTCTGCAGGATTGTAGTCACTTCTGAAAACTATGGTAGAATTTTGACACATAGGTATGTTCAAGAGGACTCCGCTATGAGTGAGCTTGTTAAATAGAACTACTGCATAATCAGCGAGAAGAGGGCTGAGAAGCTCTTAAAGAAATTAACTAGATTTCATCCTCTTGATCATCAGTTCAATACAGACTTCCTCTAGGTTCAAGCAAAGTAGGAGGCTTTGTAAGGCAGCAAACTTTGGGGTCTTAGAAATAACCTTGGCCTTGCTGCCTACCCTTTTAACACTTGAAATCCAGAAAACCATGCTGGCTGCTTTTGAACCAGCCTGGGTTTGGCACCAGCTCAGGCTGTGATGTGGAGAGGCAAGGTCCTTCCAGACAGCAGCTGTCAGAAGCTCCATCACTCCAGGGGCAGCAGGAGCAGCCATCCTCTCTGCAGTGTCCTTCCCTAGACCTTCCCTGCTGGCTGGCTGGCCCCATCTCTCCCTGCAGTAGGACTCCACTCTGAGACAGCAAAATTCAGCCTTGCCTACATCCCTGAGAAGTGCTGGGGCAGCCACAGTGTAGTGTCGCATTTGGTGATGGTCAGTTAAGTGGTTAGTTAAAAAGTCATTATACTTACAACAGGCCTGTGTTTAATCCTAAAGATGGACTGGCACCACTGCAAGACAAACCAGCTGGGGCCAAGGCTCAGTAGGCAGCAAGTCGATCTGCTTCACTGCCTGCCTCCACCCTTCACTAACCTGGCTGCAATCTTAGACTTTGGCATTTCTGCTATTCAGGGATCTCTGACACATGTTTGAGACCCAAGTCAAAACTAAAGCAGACAATTTATGAGCGTGGACCACCTACACAGAGTTAAACTATTTGAAATTCTGTACTTTATCCTATAATGCTGTCTTAAAATCATTACTGTTAGTGCAGTTTACTGTCTTCCAGATTAAAAATTCTCATTTTACTTTGCATGTAATATCTGGAATGAGAAGAAATTTTTCACTACAAGAAACTTCCATTTGATATACTCTTAAGAATCACCACAAACTAATCTTTTCTTCCAACATTGCTGTTTTCTTATAGAAGAACTGTTGGATTTAAAATAAAAATATGCCTCTGACCACAAAGAATCCAACAAGGAGCATAAAGCAATAGAATTCTTGGGAGGATTTTGCTTTATTTATTTTTATATATAGTATTAGTAAAGTGATATGACAATTAACATAGCACAAATCTAAAAGCAGAGCATGTAATAGAAGCTAAATGGAGCCTGAAATCCCAAGCCTTCATGTACACATTGCCTGTTAGATTCTATTTGTGTCACCAAATGATTGGAAGTGCTTATTTAGACAGCAAGGCTTTTTTATCACCAATATATGGTCAAAAACACATACGTGGTTTCTTTGGATGTATCAGTTTGAATATGAGAAATATGAGGAAATATGTTGTCATATGTTCCTGTCCTATCCTTTTTCTCTTTGCAGAAAATATTGGTGCAACTCTTTGAAACGTGGCCATATTATAAATAATTCATTATCACCAATACAATGAACTGCAAATTTTAGTAGAGTTTTGAGTTATTGCCTTTAATAAAATAATGGATTTCAACAAATTATTGTCCTTTGAACTGCATATTACACATTTTATTGAATCTTAGCCAGAAGAAAAATACAGTAAAATCCCCAGTAGCTTTTAAATATAAATTTAAAGCTGATATGGGGTTTCCTTATATGCAGCTATTTGTTTTGGACAAAAAAACGTAAGATTTCTCTGAATCTTGACAGCATATTTAAATTGCCCTTGTGCTTGATGATATATTCGCATGTTTCATTATCCTATACTTCAAAAGGAAGTATATCCCTGAGACAGCCATTTTTTTCTATGTATATATGTTAGCTGGATGCTTTTTAGCAGTCAAATGAAAATTCCAAGAGCCCATTTAGTTTTTTATATTCTATGATATTCAAAGATTGTTTTCTAATATGTGACACATTTCAAAAACTGCACAGACAAGTTCATAATTCTCTGTTTAATTTCACTGACAGCAGCTATGCAAAAGGGAAAAAACGGCCCCTTTTTGGCTAATAAAACCCTGTCAGAGAAAAGACAGGTTCATAGAGAAAAAAAAATCATTGATGCAAGCTGTACACCACAGTCTGAGGTTTCCTGTGGTGTTTGGTGCCTTCCTGGACTGTTGGAATGATCAAAGATCTGTGGGATGATCCTGATTACATCTCAAGTTCTCCATCTACTCAGAAAACACATTTCTGTCATGTAAGATTTTTGAAGATATTTGACATGTGTAACAGTCCCGCCAGGGAGTCTTACTAACTGTGGTGTCAAATTTAAATGCACCACTTGATAGTGTGCCAGATACCCGTCCCATCTGGTGTTTTTTTATACAGAGGTTTTTTGAGTTGCAAGATTTAATTGCCTGGATAACTTCACTGCCCGGGTGTGCAGCAGTGAAGTGTCTTTGACAGTGCCACTGTGCCCATCAGTAGAGAGCAACTCTGTCAGCCTGAAAGATGCCTCTCGTACAGGTCACTCTCCGATTCAGTCCTGGAGACCATTTGTCATGTCCCTCTGAAACCTTTCCTCTTACTAAAAGTTCAGTAATGGTTCATGGTGCCATTCACGTTCTATTTCTTATCTAAACCAACCATTCAGTTGTCTCTTAACTAGGTCGTCTTAGCCATTAAATCAAACTCACCATGAGTAAAACAGGTTAAAATCGTTTTCCATCATATTCTCTCTGCAAGCAAATGCTATTCTGTATCTGATTAAGATCCCTAATCTGGACTTTTTTCTTTGCTGACCTTACTGGCACTTTTGCAGTGTCTAATATCTGCTAATAGACCTATGATAAATGAATTTGTCTAGTACTTTTTTGGGGTCTGACTGACAATTTTATTTTGTGCTCTATAGTTCTTAAATTTTTAGATATATAGTAAATAATAATTCTGCAGTTAAGGATGCAATATAATCACTCAGTAGCATTCTTGGGCTATCCTAGCTTTTTTATCTGGATTTTTTTTTTTTGTCATGGACATTTGGAGTTCACTTTATCTTTTCATTTTCAAGACTCGTTCTTGAGTCTTATATTGCCTTCATATAGGCTTTGAAATCTCACAAATGGTAGCAGAATTCCCTTTGTTTCTGAAACTGTCTGACTTCTCTCATCTAATGTTAGCATCACTGTTGTGGCTGGAAGAAAAACTAAGCAAAATTAGAAGACATGGAAGTAAGCAGCCCAACATACACTGTAACTACCCTCCAATCTACACTATAGCTAACCTCTCCAGCACAGGTAAAGCAACAGTGGTGAATTACAGCTATGCAGCCCAGCAATGCGAGCAAGGTCAAAAGTCAACGAGACTCAGATCCATGCAGAACGTCGTATCTACACCTGTGCTCAGTCCATAAGTCAAGGAGTGCTTCCATGACTGAGTTTCAGGATCTTCAGCAACAGCGGATATGAAAACTGCCAGTACTACCCCCATAAATATCATTTGAGTAAGATTCAGGAACAGGCTGCTCAACTGCTCAACATAGTCCTAGACAGTCCAAAACAGAACAGGCTTCTTGGGTACACAAGGTAAGACCACGATAACAAACTTATCGAAAGGAGACAGCTTTTTAAGTGTCTTCAGCACTCTCATAAACATACACACAGATCCAGCATTTCTGATAACTTTTCCTCTTTTTATATTTTTCAGTTCTAGAATATATCTTAATTTCTGATAAGCATCTCACAAAATCTGTATGTCACAAACAAACCTGAAGAAAATGCAAGGATTATTTTTATAAATAGGGCTAGCCAACAGAAATGATCCAAATATCCTATCTTCAATATTCAATTGGTGCCTTTGCTCAGGGAATAAAAATTGTATGACATTTTCCAGATGGACCAAAACACTCTACTCCCTGATCTCACCATAGCACACAAATACTTCATGTTGAATGGCTGCCAGGATGTGTGTGTATGTGTTGTGCCCCCATATGTACACGTGTGTCTTGCATTTGCTCTCTCTGTTCCTGATTTCATGGGGTCTGCCCTCTGGTTCTGCTTTTTTTTTCAGCAGCTTTTGAAAGCCAAAATACCTAGACACTAAGTTAAATCACTCATTTTGTTTATGTGGCAACAAGTTCAGACTTCTTGCCGAAAAAATGTTCTTGGCTTTGTCAAAGCAGCCTTTTGAGATGCTTCCATCTGTTTTAAATACACCACAAATTGTAGTATGGAAACCATTGCTCTCAACTGGTATCCAATTTGATGAATAAACCTATATTAAAAAAAAAAAGAAGTGATTCAACTGCAGACTGTTTTCATATTTTTTATCATTTAATTTCATAGGAATTCAATCCTTATATGGGAGAACTTTAAATATTTGTTATGAATTTGTCTCGGGTCAGAATTTGTCAAGGTCAAGGAATTAACAAAAATGGTCCTTTCAGATTCATGAATTGCTATTTTCAAGTGTGGGAGGAGCAGCAGGCACTCTATCTTCTCCTGCAGTGTCTTTCAAATTGTGCCCTGAGCAGGGCTCTAAAAGGAAATTTTTCAGTCTCTCACTGATGCTTCAGAGAAAGATACCTATATTGATCTGAGAGACTTTATGAGTCAACAGTGTACATAGCCTCAAAAAAAGAGAGAGATTCTCAGCTCCTTTAGACTACCAGTCTTTGGTGTGCAGTGGTAATCTGGGAAATGGATTGCTCTATTTTAATTTCTTACTTTTACTTTTCTCTCACTTCTTTTCTACCTTCACTGCTAATTTTGGAAAGGGAGAAGGGCTTCTTTAACAATATATATGAGCAGGACCAGCAATAAGGGCCCCCAAACAGTGAGATCTGCCTGAGAACAGAATGGAGAGAGCATGAAATAAAAGAGCAGACCCATGTAAGGTCACTCTGAAGTAGAAGGGAGCTCTCAGTCCCACGAACAAGCCTCCAACACATCATTTGGCCAAAATGCTTATTAGTATCACAACACCTGGTTATCCTTTATGCTACCAGCACTATTACAGAGGGATGGTGTCTGCCATTGCCAAGCTGATGGTTCTGGTACCTTTGCTCTCTGGGCTGAAATTTGGCTTTCTTTAGCTTCTCTATAAATTGCATGTCTTTCACTGCATGTCTTAAATATTCCTAGGGAATATTTAATGAAATTTCTTCCGGGAAAAATGCATCATAATATGAAAAAAAGGCAATAGTAATTAAATCATGTTTGTACTCCCACTCCTCTAAGTTTGAATAGTGAATAGGGTTTGCGAGTACTGAGATGCTGCCCCATACAGTGATGAGCAGATTCATTTACATACTTACTTTGCATCTCTAACACTGGATAATCTTTACATGGTTTTAAGCATACCTCAATCCCTTTTGCCTCTATGTATTATATAAATGGTACAAAATTACCTTATTTATCAACATAGTGAAATCTCTCCTGCATAAAATACACCTTCAAATGACTTTTAACTGTTATCATTCCCTTCATTACTACTCCTCAGCACGTATCATTGCTCAGATATCCAATTATACATACAACAGAAGGCATTTTTTTCCATTAAATTCCTAACTTTTTATTAGCTTGATGAAATCCTTGGAAACTGTAGCTTTTCTGAGTCATTACTGCAGTTTGGCAGAGGCAGATGGTTCTGGTAGTCTGATCAGGGAGCAGGCTGGGGCTGCAGTGCTTACAATTATGTCCTTATAAGGCACCGGGTTCACTTCAAATTATTACTTTTTTAAGCATTATTATTGCAGTGAGCTATTTATGCTTAGCAAACCAGGAGCCCTCATTCCTGTCAGCATTACAAAACTTTTATGTAACAAATAAAGGCAACTTGAATCCTAACTTTTCCTATGTATTTCCATACACAGAGCAAAAAATCAGTACATCGTCTCTGTCCTTCTCTCTCTCTGTAGATAGCTGAATAGCAATGACCTCGTAAGCTGATGTGCAAGGAAACCCTGGCTTCTGGGGGTTCAGGTGACCATCGGCTTTTGTCCCCTTATTCACTGCTCCTCCACAGACCCGTTTGACATCACATACTCTTTATTCAAACCTGCCAAATGTAAAAATAATAGTTTTTGTGTTCTGATACTCTGGACTATATTTTAAGTGAGGGAGGGAAACACTTGAAAGAAAAAGCTCAGGTTAAAAGAGGGGCCCTCCTCCCTCAGCAGTGGCCAGCGCAGCATCTGCCCTCACGCACACTGCAGTCGGCACCTGCATGGCTGCCATCCCGTTTAAAGCCTGAACCACTGACAGAAACTATCAAGGGCACAGGCTGGAGGGACTTAAATCACTTTTTGTTGTGTGTAAAGTACACGCACACTAGAACTCTCATCTCTGCCCGGGCTTGGGGACTGTTGCAATGCAGGGAACTAAACAAGAGCAGGATACTGGAATGTGCAGGCACCACCCAGAGGACAGCTCAGCACAGCCGTCCAGACCCTGACAGGACTTGCTGGGCCTTCCCACACTATCTCATATCTAGGCACAGAGGAAGGCAGAGCTTTACAAATACCTAGTGTAGATCCTATCCTTCGTTCTCACCTGCCTGCAATGTCAGGTTGAAATCTCAATCAGTGCAGCAAGAGAAAGGCACATACATGTGAATCAGTATCAATAAAAATAGTGTAGGGGGCTGTTTGTTCTTATTGTTAAAAGAATCAGATAAAATCTGACAAAAAGATAGGCAAAATTTTCTGGTTATTTCCATTAAGTAAATTAATCATGACTAAACAGAAAGCAAATCCACATATTCTTGGATTTTAAATCATGAAAAGTACAATAAAGTCTTAGTGAAGTGCTTCAAGATAAAGCAGGGGAGCTAAGCAATCTGGCCACCCTTTTACTTCACTAAAGTGCTATTCCTGTGAATTCTGTTTCCTTTCTGTACTCTGTTATCAGTACTTTATTGTTCTCTTTTCCTACAGCAACCCCTACTGTTAAAAATAAAACTGGAATTTTCAATTACAAATCCACAAGGTTATTTTTAAGTAATCACTAAGAGCTCAAACTCTCCAAGTGACCCTAATCCTGTTATACAATGTATTTTGTTTCCTGGGCACCTTTTTTAGGGAGCAATCTCCTTTCTAAACTGGTCTCTGGACACAAGAGTCAAGAATGACAGATTTTCATGACAACTCTCTGAACCTACTAGGTGAACCCGGTGAAGGTGTCTGAACTGACATCCCACCCTGCACCTGGTCACGGATAAAATTCAGATCCGGACCAAGGTTTTTAAACCCCATCCTCAACCTTCCCTCTGACTTGGAATAAAAATACTGAAATAAAAATAGATTATCAGAGTGAGTTTAATTTAAGAAAAAAAAAAGAAAAATCCTCTTGTAATCCCAAATCTGGTTTGACTTTCAGATTCTGATTCCATGGGAGTATGGTCTCGGGTTTTGTACTCAGGTCTATTTTTCATCCTAGTTATACTAGGACATAGAAGCTGAAATTTAAAATTTAGAATTAATGTTCTGAAGCAAAGTGATATGGCAGAGAAACAAAAAGGCAAAGCACTGTTTCAGGCCTTATAGGCTAAAAATTTAAGTGAATATTTAAAATTGAAATAAAAATTAGTGTACTTGGTTGTTTTGTAAGAGATTGTTTTGAAAGAGGGTTGGTTCACAGCTTCTGTTTTCAGATTTATGGAAACTGTTTGCAGAGCCACTGGTATTTTTTGGTTTTGAAAAAATGTGTTCTATATTTTTCTGTGACTAATGTCACTGGATGTCACCACGTTCACACTATGAGCAAAGTTCAGCCAAAGTGACTCCTTGACAGACTGTATTTCCGAAGTCATGTTCTATTGCCTATCTTTTATATATACAAGGACTTAAAAGATTTTTATAGATAGCCATGCTCCATGACTGTGTTAGCCCTGTCTACAAATAATACAGTAAATTAACAGCTGACCAGAAAGATTCTCCTGAATTCTGTAGATTTCACCAGTATTGGATGCAGCAGCCTCAAATCCCTTGGAGTTTATGAATCATATTCATTTTGTTCATGTTAACTCACATTACTGTCCATTTAAATAATACAACTGCTGGGAGAAGCCTGGCTTTGCTTTCTTTAGGTTACCAAAAGTAATTTTTAAAAGTTCCCCTTTAATATTTTTCTTCAGCCATCTCTTTTGGTTTGACATTTTATGGAGCAGTCAATAGTTCTCCATACTTGTTGACTTGTGTGGAAGTCTGCACTGCCACAGATTCATTGGCCTTTCTTTCTATCCAAGCAATCTCTGTTTACCCATTTGGTCATAGATAGAAGTTTACATATTTGCTGACCTGCGATGTAAATGTACTCTCAGTACTTTTACCTAATAAGAAAGCACCCAGTACTGGAAATACATCTTTTGCCATCTGCATGTAGTAAAATTCCATGTGTCTCAATATAAGACATTCTTACAAAATCAACCCCAAAAACCTACATGCATTCCACTAGTATCTACTGTCAATAAGTATGTACTTGGGTGAAAAAGACAAGGAAGGACTTTGCAGAAGATCGTGTGCTATGCACAGCATTTAAACTTCCCTTAATAACAGAAATCTTTGTCTCACTGCCCAAACTGAAAAAAATGCAGGGTCACTAAAGAGAAGAGAGGCAAGAAATATCTGCCTCAGGAGAGGCAGCACAGGACTGTACAGACCTGACTTTTCACTAAGAGTTGAAGTAATTTCCTTGTTCAAATTACCATCCCATAACAGACTCCAAAAACAAATACAGAGGAGACGCAGTGGCTGAACTGCTGGCCATACCCTGGCCATTTACATTGCTTGCCATTCTATGGTAGGACTCCAACAAAGACAGCTTTGTAAAAGAAATTGCCACAGGCCTCGTTACGAAGCAGTACAGTTGCATGCATCCTTCAAAGCCCCGCCAAACCTTCCTTTTGTATTTGAGCAGCTAAATCACAGTGGGTAGCTAGTAGGAATGTCCTTCAACTCTCATGTACAAGATGGCATAGCAATCTGCTGCTAACATAGCTTAGAGAGTTACTTCTTTAGATTAAGTGGTAAAGGTTTTGGAGCTAGAACTTAGATCATAAAAAATCCTGCTGAAGTCTATGAAAACTTTCCCTCCACTTCAATATGCTTTAGTTCAAGACATTTCAGCCAAATGTCTCCTGCAGAGTTCCACTGATGAATGCAGTATTTGTACGTGGATGTGATTTGCCGTGTAAACACATGATGGCCTACAATTTCTACAGAATATCTGTCTGGCAGCAAAGAACTTGGTTAATCCCCTTAAGACTGTAGTTTCAACAACTGGGAGTTTTGCTTTTTTTCTGAGAACTGTGTGAGCAGAAGCTAAATTTCATTAGATCTCTCTAACCTCTGCAGTCTGGCGTCTGTTAACATTTCCATTACCACTTCCTCTCAGATGAATTCATTACAATGCTGAATTCTCAAGAAGAGAAGCAAACAGACTGTTCTTCAGTCTTTTTATTTAATAAAAAATGCTGCTGTGGGGATAACTTTTTATGAAGAGCCTCAAGTGAGCAGAATTAGCTGAGGACCTTTACATGGTCAATACTAAGCATTCAACAAACTTGCAAGGCAATTTAAAGCCAAATGCCTACCTCTCGTTGGCAAATATGGTCCAGAGTAAGAGTAAGAACTCCACTCGTTTTGTGATTGTACTATCTTTGTACAAGTGAATTGACTTGAGGAACAATTACCCTATACACAAATCAGTCTTCAAAAAGCAACTTGGAAGAGTTCAAAGAACATCTATCTAGTACACAGCTGAATAGAGGACACAAAATGGGAAGCTGCCTACAGGGACAAGTTTGTCCCTGTTTGATGGATGCTTCCAAGAAATATAGCAATTGCTTTCAATTTAAATTATATACTAATGATGAAAGAGCCACTACAGGTACAAGTTACACTATTTCAGCTTCAGTATTTTGCCTCCCCAGCAAGTACAGAATTATATCAGTTAAGAAGCATTAACTATGATCTCTGAAGGAATTAAACACTATATTGGAAATAAATGTTCACAAATCACAGATCATAAATAATATTCTCCTGGAGAATGGTAGATTCTCAGAGAACTTGCACAAACGTATCAGTTATTGCCAAGTGATAGCAATGAAATTTGAGCTCCTACTCAACTATTACATCAGCTGGGTGGAAGAAATATCTTCCATCATAAGGACTTTGACCATATTTACATCTGAGCAAAATACAGAGTGCATATGCTGTGTGACATTGTTGCATGTAATAGGTAATCCTTGGGTGCTCTCAAATCTGTCTGCTCTGCCTTACCCTCCTTCTATAAACATCATTTAACATTCCAGTGAAGCAGTGATTTCAGCAGAATGCATAATGCATTTCGAGATTTACAAGGGAGACAGTAAATAGATTGGTATTTACAGAGATAAAATTACACATGTCCGTGCACATATATAACAGAAAATGCAATGATAAATTCTGGACAGTGGTAGATGATTTGTTACTGGTGAGAACTGCAATTTGTTCCCAGACTATTCCCAGACTATTCCCAGAAATCCACAAAAGGCCCCTCCCTGTCCTTAGGTGACCCTAGGATAAATTGACAGTTAAGTAGGGAAAGATTATGGAAAGGACATTATGCATTTTTTCACGTTGCTGATAAGAAATAAATTTTTTCACATATTTGAAATATTTCCCATACCACTGAGTATTTAATATAGTCAAAAATCGGCAATTAATGCTTATGCCTTCACTGCTGACAACACTTGACAGAAATTTCAAATTCCCCTATAATACTAATGTCAGACTCTAGGAAGTGAAATTTCTCACGTCTAAAAGAGGCAGAAAAAATGCCAGCTTCACCAAATAAACTCTGCTAAAGTAATCAGGCCATAGACTGAAAAATTGAGTCTGGAAGTCAAAAATGTTCAGAAGGTCTAAAACCTGATGAAATCCACAAGCAGGGCACTGCCAATGCTATTAGCGTTGTCTTCATTCATATCTTGCTAGCTTAGTGATCCAACTTCCTTAGTTTTCTGTTTCTTATTAAAACTCTATTCCAATAGAGATAATAATCTATATTAAACTCTATTCCAATCCAGAATAGTCTAAAAGTCCAAATTTAAAACATTTTGGGTTTTAATGTGATTATTTAAGAAACATAAAGAAATAAGTTCCCTTTCCTTTAAAGTGTTCTCTTTCAGAATAATGACCTGGAGGGCATGTTGCAAGTCTCACCTACTCATAGAAATCTTTTCTCAGCAGAAAACAAGAGTTCTGTAGTTTCATCCCATATTGCAGCCTTCCAAAGAAGGACTGGTAAACCCCAAATGTAAATTAAAACATTTTGGGTGCTTATAGAACAAAGTACACATATGCAACTAAAAAAAGATCTAATAGTATAAATTACAGTCATATTATAAAGCAATGTAGTTATAATGATCTAATAATGGCTAATCAGTCAAAAACAGGTATTCAGCCTTTTTAACCAAAAAATTATTTAGAATAACCTATGAACTTATAATTAAGTTGAATACATCTGAAGGCTCTATCACAGAGCCTTGTCTTTGATGCCAAATTGCATTTTATTGGCACTGAAATACCTCAAGACATAGGCCACTATGCATATACAACAGAGATTATTTTGGACCACATCTCTTAAACAGCTGGGTAACAGCAAGATCCCCACATAAAAGTTATATCAGCTCTTTTTTAATACTGGATGAATAGCTGCAAGCCCTTTTATTATCCTGTCTTATCTTCCAATTATACTTTTTTCAATTTGAAAAATTCTAAAGTTGGAGTGCATGATACATCGTGACCACTGCAGATTATTCACCAGTAAATACAATTCTGAACGAAAGCTGGGATCTATTCAATGGCCTCAATGATATGTGATCTGAGTGAAAATTAGTGGTCAAAGTAACATTTTAGATAGCATTTCCATGTTAAAATTAAATATTTTAATACAATTTTATAGAGAGATGCATTTTAAGCAGATACAACACACAGAATACGTGAAATAATACTTGCCAGGGGATCAGACAAAATGTTTAATTTGAAATGTCATATAGTTAAATGAAGTCATTTCATTCTGATAGATAAACATTTCAGAGAACAGAGAGGCAGAAGCCAGACAAATATCTTTTTTCTGGGAAATACAACAGAAGATGTCAAAGCAGTCATGAATTACTCTGTGTTTACTTTCAATAGTAGGAACTGAAAAACTTACAGCTACAAAAAAAAAATCTTTTTCTACTTTTTCTAAGGAAAAGGTTGTCAAAACATGATGTTTTTAATTATGTTCTAAGAGATATTTTTTGTGTTTCCCTTAAGTGTCTACAGATGTCCCTTGCTCAATCATTTAAAAAAAAAAAAAACAGATAAGCCTTCCTCAAAAATGTTTTGCTCAGAAACAGTTTTATATATCATATATTCTCCATATTTTTATTCCTTGACAACTTCAGTTCTTTGAACTTTGGAATGAAAACAGGATGATTGCTTCATATGACAAGTTTTTGTTCCTGTCACTTATTTTCTCATTCGCATAATTATTCCTTGGGTTTACCAACGTGGTCAGACTTAAGATACTTCTGAAACAGATTTAATAACACGAGTAAAATTTACACCATCAACTGTAAGCGCCCTACTCTCCAAAAGAGGCAGTGCATGATACACTGGAATAGAGGCAGAGTTGTGTTCTGTTCTTTGTGTGGGAATTGGTTTTTTATCAACAAAGCATGCAGTCCCAAAGACAGAACCTAAAACTCTGGACCTTCTAATAAATTCCAATGGGAGCTTGAAGAATTTGAGCCAAAGAAAAGATTCAGGACCCAGGGCCCAGTTACATGTGATATTTTCTATCCCATAGCCCGTAAAAACTCTGATGTGAATTTCTCTGTGTGAATCCTTCAAAAATCATTCAGAAAATAGTTTAGGGACAAAACAGGAAAAAGCACTCCAGAAGCCATGCTATTCTGCAGCTGCTGCAGGGCTTCTAGTAAAGAGGCAGATGGGGTCACCAGTGCTTCAGGGTCCTGCAATGGGAACTGAGGTGACCTTCCTCTTTGTACCATCTTAACTGCAGCCCTTCGGAATGCTTCCTGATTTCTGACTGCAGGCAGAAAATGGATATCAGGAACATACATATTTTTACTGTTAAGAGACTGATTTCCAAATACATGTTCACAGAAGAGGGAGAACAGTGAAAAAAACAGCAAATGTGTGTAGTTTGTAACCAGCAGAATCCTTCAGATTCTATTACTGACATTAATATAATCCAGTGTGACTTCAAAAGGAAAGAGGTCGCGCATGCAAGGCCTGGAAAGAATAAATAAATAAATAAAAAGAGACAACTCATATCATTAACAGAGAGATTTTACACCTCTCTCATTTTATTTTTCCAATAGAGAGTAAATTTTGTAAATTTTGTATGTGAGATATAAGGCCACTTTCACACAGAAGTTAGTTTCCTTCTTTGACACTTTTAAAATTTTATTTCAGGCATTGAGAATTTTTCCATCTGCTTTGGATTTGATGTGCATAATTTCAGACCCAATTTAGAATATGATCATTGACACAAACATTCTAGATTATGATGATCATTAAAGCAGCAGGTAGTAATGCACAACTCACAAAGAGAGCCACCAAAGATTGCTAAAAATAAGATAATTTGTAAGAAATTAGTATGATAAAAATTGTAGTGTTTAGGAGATATTTAGGAAACAGGAGTAGAATCATACAGATACGTGCACTATCCATATACACAATATGCTACAGTTGCTGCCTGTGGATTTCAGCTACTTCACTTCTTGACTACTGGATACAGTGCACTGGCTTCGATTCTCCATCATGTTGCCCATTTTCAGACAGGACTCTCTGTAGGACGTAAAGGCAGGAGGTTGAGCAGAGCCTTTGCTCATTCCTTTCCCCAGGGCACAGACCACCAGAGTTCTGCCAAAATATCATATTCTATAAAAGATGCAGGGCCAATACAGTTCTGAAGAAAGCCAAAAAGTCACATTTAGTTGCTGGCTGCTCCTGGAGCAAAAGTGTTTGCGGAATTGAAAATAAAGCTACAATAGTTGATCAAACTTCTACCTTTCCACAGCCAAAGGAATAATAATGCATGGGTCACCTGGTTCAAGATTCAGATTATTTAGCCCTGTAGCATTTCTAATTTCTGGAGTAGATATTGTAGAAGTACCTTGGCAAATAAAATTGTGTCAGTCTTATATGCTTTTCAGAAACTGTCTTCTAGTACCAACAATTTGGAAAGCATTTTATCAAAGAAAGAATATTATGTCTAACTATCAAAAAGTTGGATTTTTGTGCAGCAATTCCCAGGAAGCTGCCTGCAGATTTCTAGACTGTCAGGCTCTTTATCTGCAGGGTAGTATAAAAATGCCTTTTTAATCTTTTTGTCATAATGGATAGAGACAATAGAATTTTACAAGACAGAAATAAATATCTCTGCCATACCCTCATAATATAAATTATGCCTCCAATTCAATTTCAGAACCATCATGTACTTTGCCCTTACTCACTCCTAATGGATATTTACCAAAAAAAAAAGCTGTTTACAGAGAAAAAAATTATATATATATATATGCATATATATATATATATATACACACACCCCTGAAGCAGGAGACCAGTAGCAGAAAAGAATCAGAACACTGAACATACATTTGCAATTAGCATCCTGATTCTGCAATACGCTGAGTATTTCCTGAAAGGTTTGATGCTGAGTACCTTTAACTCATGGAGTGATGTCAGTGTTTTAGTTTGTTCAGTAACACATGAACAGAAGGCTGTTTAATCAGAGATGTGCTACAATTGCTATTCAAAGGCAAATAATCGGGGTCACAGAGCTGGAATTTTGGGTTGCTTGCTGGGACTGCACGCATCCTGTGCCAACCAAGGCATTAGAGCTCTTCACCTGAAGCACATGGAAGGCACTTCAGGAATTAATTGACTGGACGAGTGCCCATGAGCTACACTATCTCTCCAGGGAGGTTAACACAGATAAAGTTGTTTTCCAAGCCAAAGAGTCTCTTATTTAATACTGTTTTTGAGGATAATGTGCAGCTATATAGCTGGGCTTTAAATCTGTCCAGATTACATTAAATGACTGCAGTCACTTAATTTTGAAGTTCTTATTACTAACAGATAATAGAACATTAATGGCAAAATACTGTTATTTTTTAACAATGCTATGGTTCATTATTATATTTGTGTTCTGGATCACAAAGATGCATAAATGTTTCTCAAGGGAAAACCCCCAAATCAGATACTTTTGTGTTAAAACAGAACCCCGAAGGGCTCACTTGACTCTGTGAGTATCTGGCTAAGATATTCAAAAATCTTAACCACGCCTTGTGCAACAAGTATAAATTGTCATTACTCTGTTTCCTATTAGCTGACTTTATGTCCATACAAACTGAGTAGAAAAGAGAACTTTCTCTGACAGCTCCCTGAGAAAATCCTATCTTGTTATTTTATTTATGTTCCATATGAAAATTTTTCACTATGAAGTTTCACCCATTCCTGAATTCTTATATAAAGGAAATTGCATACTTCCTATGTTCCTGTATTAAATACTTGTCATCGATTCCTTCCTGCTCTGAAATGCAGACACATGAATTCCATATTCCCTTCCCTTCTTTTTAAGCAGACCCCTACACACACAGTCTGACCACTATTCAAAAATCAAGCAAGATGCACTATTTCTAGTAAGCAAAAATTAAAATTTCCCAGACTCACGCTGACATTTCCATAGAGGATTCCAGCAGAAGTAGGGAGGAAAAAGTATTTTAGAATTAGAAAATAAATAAAAGAATTAGAATTCTAGAATTCTAGAAAAGAATTTAATTCTAGAATTAGAAGAAACAGTAAGTCAAAAAATAAATTAAAGCTTAACGCATGAAAGTCTCAAAGCATTTGGTATCTGAGCTAATCTCAATGTTAAACTTTCATTTTTAATTTTCTGGATAAATTTTTTGCTGAATAACTGCAGTTTAAAAAAAAAAAAAAAAAAAGTGAGTTTATCAAGTTCCATAGCCTGTGGGCAAACATAAGCCCATTGGAATGTCCTTCTTCCAAGCCACACTATGCTTTCTATTAAAACCCCAAATCAATCAGCCATTTTGCACATAATCATTTGGTTTCTTCTTCTGCATACAATAAAACGTGGCTTTGATTTTGTCTGAGCACAGATCTCTTTCAATCTATATGTGAATTTGAAGAGACAAAGTCATTATAATATTTCAGATTTATGCCACTATCAAGGGAAGCCTGAACCAAAAGTTTTAACAAAAATAAGCAAGAGCAAAATGACATACAGCACTTTTTAATTGCATTTGTTCGCATTTGTTGTAATTTTAACAAGCAAATTTATATTTAGCATTCATCTGAACTAATGTAAAACATACACTAAGACAAAGCCTAGAACTAACTTGCATTTCCTTCAGAAATCTGTAAGGAGGGAGGGTAATCAAAGTGCTGCTATTCCCCCTTTCACTCAGAATAAATTGCCAGCCACAATATGTTTCCAGAGTAAGTCATTAGCAAAAGAACCCATCAGAAGGCCCTTTTATTCAGCGTTTGGTCTCTGCACAACAGAACAGCCACTTCCAGTTGCTTCCTGGAAGCGCCCTTCTCTTCATATCCCTTTGCTAAACACAACCGGAGCAAGAGTAAACTAACACAGTACAGATTTCATGCAAATACACAAAGCCGACCAAGGAGCTTTTGGCAGTTTCTGTGATGTTATGTTGCTGCAAGGTATACCTACTACCTCTTGGGTGCGTTTCATTTTGCGTTTAATGTCATCGGAACCAGTCTGCTCAGCTCCTCATGCTCCCGTTCAAAGCTTTGCCTTCCACATCCACTGGCCTCCACATATGGTGCCACCTTCACAAGGGGAAACAGAGCTCCTTGGTCAAACTGATTTCCTCTCACCACTAGTTGCTCCAGAGAACTGCAGGAACTGCACCACGTCCTGGTCTTTTAGGACAGCAGGAGCTACACGTTTCTGCTGTCCTAAAAGATTCTTTCCACTTCAGCCATTTGTATACCACATAGCTTATATTTTGCTCGCTAGATTCAGTCCAGTTGTCCAGCTTCTTTCCCAAGCTTTACATCTGTGTTACAGGATGACCCTGAAAAATGTGTGAGGAAGTTCCATGTTCCCTATCAGTATATTATTGGATGTGGTGAAATATCAGGAAACTGTCAATGAACAGGAAGATACAAAACTGCAGAACAATGAAAAAAAATAAGAAACACAATTTGATCAATAGTACAACATAAATTAATATTCATTTGACGATCCTAGAGGGAGAGGCAATACAGATAGAGTAAATCATATTCCTAGTAGTGCTTTTCATATTAAAAGAGAACTAAGCTGAAGACTATTTTCAGATCCCCAGCAACTAAGTCCAAGCGCAGCTCAGTAAAATCCCCACGATAAGAAAATAAATGGAATGGTTCTCAAAAAGTTTTTGAGCTTCATGTGCATTCAATGTTATCTTGGATATGCACTGGAAAACCTGTTTCCCAAAGCTAGTTTACATCATAAACTGGCATCTCCACGAGCGCCTTATCCTGTTTGCCCCCGTCCACGGGAACAGGCCCCATCCTCGGTGCAGGAGAAGCCTCGGCTTCCTGCCCGAGCGCCCAGCTCGGCGATTCCAACGGGACACGGCCTGGGTTTGGGCTCTACACAGCTCAAGTCCCGAGGTACTCTGCTGCTGACGGGTTGTTTCACTCACCTTCCAAACCTGGTGAACAGGATGAATCAAGGAAACAAACTCAAAAGTGTTCAAAATATTACAAATACCTTAAAAAGAAGCCATTCTGTGAGTACAAAATGGCTGCTCTACGCATTTGTCACCTGGGTTGTTAAAAATGTCAGCTGAAGCTTTTTATTTGGAAGCAGAGTATTCACAGGGGCTCTTTCCTTCCATGGGCCACCTGATGTCCCACAACACATAAGTTCACACTTAACTCAGTCGGGTTATTTATATCCCCATAAACTTTTACAGAGCTGTAGGAGCTTCATTGTTTTTGGAGTTTGCTTAGCTATTTGTTAAATACCTCTGCTTTTCCTTCCATCTTTTCATCAAAACTGATCATTGGGTTCCAAAGCTGCAAAAAGCTAATACTTAAGAAACAGCCCAGGAAGTCCTTTATCAGACAGTAAAATTTGTCAAATAACACAAATGAAATTGCTTTCAATCTTTCCCTCTTATTTTTTTTTCAATTCAGAAAGATATTTGCCAAATCTGAAATAAACCTTCCCTGCACACGCCATTGTGAATCACAATGACTTCGGCAACAGTTAGCATACAATAAAACCACCACAAAATTTAAATTCGAACTGCAGAATACGCAAAATAAGATGAAACGGTCACATCCAAGTGGCTACCATTATTTACTCTATGAGACCAAATGCAAACACTGATGAATGCACACTAAGCCTTACTGAACAAAGGCCTATAAAACAGATAAACTGGTCTCTAGTGTTCTTCAGTGACAGTCTACAAATTTGCTTTTCTAACCACTGTGTTGGCTTTCAGCAGGGGAAATTGCCTTTGTCTGTTTTGTAATCTTGAAATGTAAAGGAGAATTGCCATAAAGGAATGCTTTAAGCCCTTGGCTTCCTTGTGGTCAATTACATACAAGAGCTATTTGCAAAACCACTAAATTACTTTAGTATTTCAAGAAAATCTATTTCAACTTGTGACACAGCCAAGCCCTCAACACATCGACATTAACTTTACGGTACAGTCCTGACTACTGATTGAACTGAAGTTTGTTCAGAGGGTGAACAGAAAGCCATGGCAAGCCACTGCTTCATAAAGACTGGAGCTTTATCTGATTTTTTGTTTGGGTTTGATTCACACCCTTACATCCACTATGAGAAACCACCATAAGCTCCTAAGTGCCACAGGCTTCCTCCAGGTTCAGCGCAGTATCACTTAAGAGTAACGCAACCTTGCGACAGTGGAGAAACTCCGCTTTCTCTTAAGAACCTTTCCTACTCAATGTTACACCATTTTCACAAGGTTAAAAATATAACCATAAATACATTGTAAAGACAATTTCAAGCCATCCTACAACACAATTTCCCAAGGCATGCTTGGCACATTTGAAGCCCTTCTTTATTGTTACAGGCACTAAATAGCTGTATGACCATCATTACTTTTGATTCTTTTGTTTTCTCCTATTTTGTGTTAAATTCTAAATTCTTGTTAGTTTTATAAATGTTATATTGATCTCTTGGTAGCTATGCTATTCTTTGGCAGTATGATGAAGATGTTACCAGTGCTTACTTTTTAATTTTCAAATTAGTTTCCTTTAACTGAATGTGGTTTTGGTTTTTAATAAAATAATTCGCAACGAGGAGAGCTCTTCAGATTTTCTCTGTATTTCTTATTTCAAATTTAATACCCTCTCCTCATCTGTGCTTAAGAAAACTCTAATCTGTTGTGTTTCTTTCTATGCAAAAGACTTTGCATTACCAGTCTTTTGATGCCTTTTGACTATTTCTTTTTCCATGTTCCATGTTCTGAAAACGTAGGGCTGCTTTTCACTACCTGCTTCTTCACTGAGCTCCCCTCCTTCATGTTACCAGAATTCTGTGCACAAACAGGCAATGGTAGCAATTAAATTCATGTACAGCTGAGCATTTCTCATACCTATTTGTATGTAAAATATCTGATGAGAGAGAGTGGGTGGATATGAGACTCAATTAGGGCAACATTATTAGCAATGTAGGACACACTCTAATAGAAAAAAAAAATATTACCTGCAGAAAGACCTTTTCTATCAAGTCACAAACTCACAAGTGGATATGTGGAAATCAAATGATAATAGAAAAAGAAATGTTTTTTTTCAGAGCCTGAAACTGGAACACACTCTGATAAATTTCTAAATAACTCAAATGGATCTCTGCAAATAATGCTTGGGAGTTGCCTGTAATTCCCATACTTGCTAATTCAACGGAAATACTTTCAAGTAGATGTGCACTTTAAATCTTTAGAATTGGCTTTTGAAAGCAGCTACCTTGAGGAAGAGCTTAGTGCACCTGTAAAATTATTTTATAACATCTTCACAGTCTGCTCAAGACCATTATAAATAATCCTCTGTTATTTACTGAGTGTTATTGGCTCCTGTGAGTTCTTCATAGTAATAGAAACTGTCTTTAGCATCTGGTTGGCAAAGAAGAATAGCAGAATGTTTCGAATTTTTTTGAAATAACCTTTTTGTTCCTTTAGCAGAAAATGACATTCATTCCAATAATTCCAGATAATAAGAACTATTTATGTGCAGAAAAAAATGATAACCTGGAGAGATAGCTTTCCTGTGACAGACTGCAGACTATCTGAACATCATGCTCAGCTAATGTTATCTGAATAACTGTTTTCTTTTGGCCTGCGTGATTGAAACAAATTGTGTCAAATTCAATGTCTATTATCAAAAGAAAATACCTCATCTGCTGATAACAGCAAAACTAAATGCATATTCAGGATGCTAGGCTTTATTTCTAATCTATATTACTGACTTCCAATGTTATACTAGTAAAATAGTTTTTGTTTAGGATAAATGTACCTCTCTAGGAAACAACTTTAAAAATTCTCTGCCTGACCAGCACTCGAAGAACTTTTGTTTCCAAGTGTTTTAAATTTGCAGCTAAAAGGCATCGTATAGCATGCAAAAATTCAATTGCAAAGAATTTTACATAGCTTTGCATATCATTTTTCAGATTGTTTTTATGATAAATGTATTTCAAAATACACATGTACATGTTAATTAAAAATATACACAAAATAAAAAAATAAAGGCCTGTAACAGTAATCTACTCAGGCCACACACACTTGCAGAGCTGGACTTGGAACTAATTCATTTGCATGATGCAAAGGAATGATATGCAAATGAAACTGCAGACAAAGCAGTAATTTATTTGCCTTTTCTCTCAATCACAAATGCTATATTCAGGAGAGAAACAAAAAAAATGCTGAAGGAGTTCAGATAAAAGGTTTTTATAAATTAATCCAAGAATTCTTTCATAAAATTACTTTAGCGGAAAACTGCATCTTTCTGACCATTTCTAAAGCAATAGAAGCTATAAAGAGCAAAATATTCCATTTTTGGTATATTCAGAATAATTCCTATTCAAATCTTTTCCTGATTTTCCTCATTTCAAATCTTTTCCTGATCCTGATTTTCCACTGTCACTGATTTGTACGTAGAAAAAGCACAACAGTCCTCATAAGATCAGCTATCATCAGGCAGATCAGAATTTGGCAAGTATCCCAGCAGGAAAAAAACACAACAGTTAGGACACTTTACGTATCTATTTCATCAGCCTTAGCACTTTCCTGAGTTAAGTAACACTTGTTTACTACTGCATGTCCTGGAACACTAACTGGGGTGTTGGTCCAGATTCCTCAGCGGAGGAAGATCACCTGAGGTATTGAAAGAGAGAGAGTTGACAAGAGCAAAGTCCAAGCTGCAGAGCTCTTTGTTGGACTAAGCTCTACGGGACAAGCATCGATGATGCATGATTAGGTATGTTCCTTCCAAGAAAGAAGCAGAAACTCAAGAAGCAAACAGCAGAAAATGTTTTTACAGGAGGTAAAGAGTTAGAAGAGATAACTCTGTTAACAAATGTTCTGCTAAATAAACTGAATTTCTGTTTAATTAATTCATAAGGAAATAAAATGAATAGTAAAGATGTGAGGTTTCAGCATTCAGCAGCTCTTTCTTGGGACAGACTTATGCAAGTGCTTACTGCCTTCAGGCACTATCCCACCTGCCCTGACTGGACATAGTAAGTCATTTTCAAGATCCTAGCACAGGTGACAGCCCACATCAGTTATTCCAGTACTTTTTAGTTTCACAAGTCTATTTAATAGATACAATATGTACTTGGCTCTAGATAGAAGGAAGGAAGTTATATAAGTAAGAATGCTATTCCAGTAATTTATCAGCTGTAAATCAAATTTGTCTACAGCTGAACCACACAGAAAGCCAGGCATTGCTCAGGTGTCACGCTACCTTGAGCTGCTACATGAACTATTTTGCCTCACATTAATGGAAGCAAATAGTTACAGAAAAGTCCATTATGGACTTAAGGATCTAATTTCAGGAAAAGCTAATTTTTCTAAGTAGATAGTTTGACTTCCCTCCTCTTACTCCTCACTCACAAATCTAAAGGCAAATAGAGTCCATTGAGAGACTGAACTTTAGCTGACTCTTTTTTTCTGTCATCGTCCTCCAACAGCTTTGATGTTACTACAGATTACATTGAGGTATGATTAGAAGGGATGCTGGAATTGTGCCCACTTCTCCTCCCAGGATTTTTAAGAGAGATGTGGGTAGAACTTGCAGACTTTGGCTAAAGATGAAAGACTAAAAATATGAAGTGTGGAAATGTGAAAGGCTCACAGTGATCTTTGTATCATGTAGAGCCTTCACAGCTTTCCTCAGTGCAATGCCTCACAGGAGTCCGAATCTCCTCAAAGGAAAAGGAATGGTTCAAAGATCTATTTTTTGAGAAGTCTGAGAGCTGATGGTTTTCCCCATTTCCACATTAAAAAAAAAAGAAGGAAAAGGAAAAGGAAGAGAGATGTAAGAATGTACTATTCTAACGAGGAAAATATTTAGCAAAGATATTTTGGAAAACACTGATAGAAAAACAGAGTTTTCCTAGTAAGGATTAGTAGACTGTATATGTACAGAAAGGAAGGGGCCAGTTTATGTTTCTCTCAGTCTCCACTGATTCACCCGGTGAAGGAATTCTCTTTCGGGGGTGGCTTTACTGCCTCCAACTCAAGACAGCAAGTGTTCTGCTGAGCTCAACACACACGTACTTGTAGATACAGGACAACCTCTCATTTCTGCTCCATCAGGTGGCACTACAAAAGGCACAAGTAAAAATTTGTTCCACTTACTTTTTTTGAAGCTATTTAAATCTTTTCTTTTTGTTTTTCCCTCCCTTTCACCCTGCTGTGAGTAGGGAAACTGGAAATGGGATTACATTCATCACACATTCTTTGAAATAAGCAAAGTGAAAGCAAAATCCCTTCGTGGAATCAGATAGCAAAAGGCAGTGACATCTGTGATCCAAACGTAAGTACATTTAAACACATAATAACTATACTGTGAAAACTTAAACATCCTGCAGAACTGCAGTAGGCCTTGAAAGCCAAAAAAAGAAACAGCAGGATAGCCTACGAAAAAGCTCTTGGAGCAGGAACGCAAGAAAACATTATGAGAAAAGTGTTTCTGTAGCTGTGGGTTCATTAAAATAGTCATGGAGTTTGGGGCAAATTTTACATATTAGGTCTTCCTCATATCTACTACTGTGTGAGGGCAGGACACAAAACTTGTCACAAAGCTTGAAACTTTCAAGCTTCTTTTACCAGCTATTCACTCCTAACTGCAATAGGATCTCACTGCTTTTCAGCTATTATTGGGGTGATATTTGCATCAAAAAGCAGCAGCAATCAAAAGTTGCAACTTCTTGTGTTCTAACTGTTGCTCACATATAACATTTGGCACAAAAGAACCTCTATCATATTTCAAAGCCATAAGTAAATAAAAAGGTAAAGCTGGGGCCACTGAGAGGCTTTGAGAAGGAAACTAGACTAGATGATCTCCAGAAGTCTCTTCCAACCCACACGATTGCATGAAAAATGTTATGTTGTCCACAGCATGTTTAGTTTTAATGTCTATAGTCCAAAAGTAATCATAAAAAAATCAAACCAATCTAATTCAACTATCCAGATGTTCATATTTAGTAAGATTTTTGTTAAATATAAGATAATCTTTCATATATATATATAAATAAATATAAAATAAAATATGTACAATAAATAAATGTAAGATAAAATATGATTAAAAATTGATTTTTTTCTGCCTGTGACAGACTGCTTCCCTTTTAAAAATGAGTAGCATCTGCTACATTCATAAGTTTTATAAATGGTAAGATTTAGCCTATATTCTTTGAGAAAATAAAAATACCATATTTCTAATACATATGCAGTACTTTGCAGACTCACAGATGTTTTCTCTGAGTTACACACAATTCATACGTGTTATAAAGACAAATACTTGAAAAGATCTCTCTGAAAGATAACATGTTATTCTATTTCATTATTAGAGGAGAAAATAACAAGATTTTTGTCTCGGAAGAAAGAACCAAAACCTTCCTCATCTATCTTAACAGTGTTATTTGAATAAGTTGAACGTTCTTGTATATTCCAGCCTTCCTCCCAGCTGGGTGCTCCAGAACAATCTCAACATGGTTTTCCGCACAGCTGCCTCAGGAAAGGTGTCCCAAGCAGGAAGCTGTAGTGTACTTGGGAGGAGGCTTGGATGTGGGTGCAAACCTTCCAGAAAAGGCGGTAACTACATTCAAAATATGTTCCAGGTACTACTCGCTGTTCACAAAAGAGACAGTAGGCCCTGCTTGCCTTCCAGGGCTGTGAGGAAGGAGAGGACGGGACATGAAAAACAACTTCCAAGGCGGAATTCGTTGCCGTAGACCCTGTGTATCCCTGCCGCCAAAAGCAAATAGCCTGAGGAGTGGGATGTGAGGTTGCTCAGTTAATCTAGCCAGCTAACTTATAATTCAGTGTGAGACCTTTACCAGTCTGAATTCCTTCGCACACTGTTGAGGGAGTCCAGTGCTAGGGACTGGGTTCTGCAGTCTAATCCAGGGGCTGAAGTGCATTACAAGCTGAATGTCATGGGGCTTAACTTTACTGCATCTAGTCCTCAGTTTTATTATTTTTATCACAATATATACAAAAAATCAAAGACAATAACCAGGTATAACCAGCACAGAAATAAAGTTTAATTAATTATTACTTAACTACTGCAGACAAAGATACGCTTACCTTGCCTTTCCTTCCTATAGTCAGTGTTAGTTTCTTTAAACAAAAATAAAGATACAGAGAAATAGGTTTTGAAAATAACAAAAGACAGTCTTTTTGGATAATATATTGTGTAGCAGTTTATACTATAGGTGTAAAGTCTGGATTAAAATATGTGAATAAGATAGAAGTGCAGCAATTGAGAATGTCTGTCAGGAAAAATTCTGTGGCTGCTCCACCCTGTCCTACATAAATGTGCAAGTGAACAGTAGCAGGCAGGCGTGTGCGCTCTCAGAACAATTTCTCCTTGTTTACAATTGCAGTAGGCTAAAATGACTCATCACTCCATACAAAATGAGAACTGTGTGCTCACAAAGATGTTCTGGTACCCTCTGAAAAGTTTCAGTAAATAAGAATGACAAAATGTAATGTAATTTCTTTGAATATAAATTTGAAAGTCACAATGCCTATAAAAATGTGAAAAGATATATAATTTCTTAGCATTCTCTGTTTCATGATGATAAGCTTGGGGACAACATCTGTTTTACTTCATAACTCTTTAAATGGCAGGTGTTATAAAACTAAATTAAGAACATTGCAATGCCTCAGGAATTTCTAAAACAGAACATTTTCCAGAGTTATAAAAATTATACGTAGCATTTTGGAAAATGTTAGGAACTTTTTTTCATCATCAGTTTCTCCTTATACACATAATAAATATGGACAATTTTTATGAAAGGCTTCTATATTAAAACTTAAACTGCAAAGATATCATTTTCCTAAATCCCCTGTACTAACCTTGTCTGTGAAATTTGTAGTGGTAACTTTAATGTCAATAGAATTAGACAAGCTGCTTCATGCCTGAAAATAACCAAAACTAACTGTAAAGTATAATTTTGTTAAAATTGTGTTTTGTCAGCTGTTATAATACCTATATAAACAATCAGCCCTTTCTTAATAAAATATTTTCTTTGCTCTTCCCATTAAAAATTATATTTCAATAAAAGAAGTTGGACATACCAGTATGCATACTAATATATGCATAAAAATGCATATAAACAGAAATATATAATATAGAAACTATTTTCCTGGTGAACAGAATGTGCATTAAATGCACTTTCTCACTTTACATGCTCTTGTACTGTATTACAAAAGATGTCAAAATAAAAAATTATTTCACTTGCAAATCACAGGTAAGGCAGTCTCTCAGAATTTCAGACAAGAACCATTTCCTCATCTGAAAATGCAGTGAGGTAGATAAGGAAGCTAATGTCTTTGCTTCATGAATTAAAATCGAAGGCAAAGAAATGTTCCTTCCAATATGTATTCTCCATAAAACAATTAGAAAGGAGAAATAGTTTAGTCCACCCAGCCACTTAGAAGGAAACTTTCCAGGAAAGAATACTTGTATTTTGTGGGAGAGGGCAATACTAGTATAGAGGAGGGATTTTAACCTTCATAGAAAGGGGGAAAAATAGAATATATTTAAAGAACAATTTCTGATGCATCTATTTGAGTATATAAATGGACCACAATATACTTGCAGAAATTATTTTATGGCATTTTTGTTGCATTGGCCCAATATTTCTAGAAATGTAAATATCTAAAAGAACTACCTTATCAGACCTCTCCTAGAAGTCATGAGCGAAAATCCTAATTGAGGTCTGTGCACAAACCTACTAACATTTATCATCAGTTAAAGATGCTCTTCTTTTGTCGTGTTTCACAGGCATAAAATCCTGAGGTAAGGAAAACACTACCTTGTAAAAAGAGTTCAATATCCCCAGGAGCTGGGAAATAGTACCTGTATTTCCAACTCTACATGCTGCTACAAGTTAAAAAAGGAACTACAGTGAGAAGACAGGATGAAGAGTTATCACAGCCTCCTGTTTTAACTAAGTTTTAGTTAATGAATAGAAACAAACATCCACATAAAATTGGTGTGCAATAGCAATTTTAAGAAATTGAGTGGGGTCAGAAGAGTTGTTTCATTCCCTGTGTTTGCTCTCTTTTTTCTACAAGTTTGGCAAAGAAGCTCATTAAGGTCGCAGTAGAAATTTTTGCTACTTCACAACACACCTCATTATAAAAGGGATTTATAAACCCATGCTGATTATAGCCATGGGAGCTTTTTTACGGAAAAAAAAACAGTAGCTGAACAGGTAAGATTCTTAGAATTTCAGGCAGCTGGTAAATGAGAGCAGAATGAGAAAAAAATTGTTAACTTCTCAGAGGAAATTCCCCTTTTGTCACTTTGACCAGGCACCACTTGTTTAAATCTTACTTACAACAAAGAATATTTCTTTTTTTGCAACAGTTGAAGGCTTAAAAGTGGTGTTTAACATTTCTGTGGGAAGTCACTAGAGTTTATTTGAACTACAAAACATCATTGAGAACAGACAGCTACTCAATAGACAAAACAAACCCTTTATCAGCTTGCATTGTTATTAAAACGAATCTTTTTGGCTACATAGACTCTACATAAAAATATAGACATATCTTCAGGTAAAACCTTCAGAAAGTCCTGTGAAACTTAGTGAATTTCTCATATATCATCTTTAAGATTTAGGTCTGGAGTACATTTCCCATTTGCTATTTCACTTTGCTATTTTAATATGTTGCCTTTGATTTCATTATACACAGTCCTTACATTGCAAGAATAGGCAGGCTCATTTCTATACCTTTCATTCTTTATTCATGAAATTCATTAAAAAGATTAGGTACCTAAAATATCTGACACAAAATGTGGTGTACAGATCACTGTGTTAAT